>RXPK01000214.1:2135741-2735741 GCA_004143645.1 Protaetia brevitarsis
TTTTCAACATATTAATGAAAAAAGAACATAGTAAAGAATATATTTACATATTTTATTCACTTTCAATCAAAACAATTTATTAGGAAATTGAAACGAAAATTGATTGGTTTAGCTACAGCTCCATCTGTAAACTAGAAGATAACCCTATATTAGATGAAGGTTGGTTTCATTACAGTAGTCTATAAATTTAATTTTTAATCAATAATGCCTCTAATGATTCACAATATTCAATTTTTATTTGTTATTTATTATATAATGATAAATTATTAAATTATCATATAATATCAAAGCTGATAAATGTGAAAAAGAGTTTTAAAAAAGCTAGCGCCCTCTGTTATATGGTAGCAAATATTGTTCACTGTAAATATGTCTTTTACAGATTATTTTGTAAACGAATCAAATTATTCGTTATGCAAACAAAAATGACGCAAAGAATGTGAATTCTATTTATTTTCTGTATAAAAATGATAAAAAGAAACATAATAGAGAATATATATCTTATTCATCTAGAAGAGAGTATTAATCGCATTACAGTTTCCTATAATAAAAAATGATTATTTCTAATGATTTACCATATTCGATTTAATTATAAGAAATCTAAAAATGCTAAACGCTTTTTATTTATTAAACATTCTTGAATTCAATAAGACAAGATTTAAATAATATTTAACGAATACAGTGTCATCTGGTGAATAATAGAAAAATTTATAATTAGCAAATATGACCCTATTCTTTTGTTGTGTCCTTCGTAAAATAAAAGTTTCTAAATGCTGTTTCTATTCTCAAAACGTTTATTCATAAATCGTACATAAATGCATATAAGTGCACATAACATAACATCAACTACTTCTTCTTCTTCTATAATAATACCCGCCACATCGTAGCCACCATCAGTATGCAATACCTTCTAATCTCGCGCCAAATTCAAATTTCAAAATAATCCTCCAACACCATCACATAATATCCAAATATTTTTCAATAGGAGAAAAGGTAAATTGAGAGAAATAAATACGCTTTTTTTAATTACTGCCTGGCAATTTGACAATAATTACTTAAGTATTCAAGTAGATTTATTGCAAAGATTTCTCTTGACAAAATTTCAATTTCCCAAATTATTTTTAGTAACTTCAACAGAAAGACATCAAAATACTATATCTATACAAAACGTTGGTATTTCCCATGTTTCAATGTTGAAATTACTAAGAATAATTGTGGGAAATTTAAATTTTGACAAAGGGGATATATAAGTAGTTACATTTCGTATTTCATTTAATTCACAGTACGTTTTTTTAAATTTTACATTATTTATTTAAAAAAGTTATAAATAATTCTATTTTTTTTTTTTTGCCTTCTATTTATAATTAAAAAAGAAACTATTTACTTTATAAGTGATATTTATATGTATATAAAAATCGTTTTACAAAGGGTATCCTGTAACCATTATTGTTATTAGTAGCCAAAAAATTGTGAGAGAAACATTTGCCATATAAACTGCTTACAGATTTTTATTTTATAGTTTTATAAAGAAGGATCTCATTTTTGAAAAAAAACGAAAATTATGACATTAATTTAAATTTAATATACTTTCATCAAAGCAAGGAAATTGTGTAATAAAAAAAAAAATCGTGATATGAATTAATTTATAAAACCCATTTATGAACGACATAATGAAACACCAATTGTATTTGTTTGAAGGTCATGCGATTGCAATCTTAACAAGTAGATATAACTTAGAGATTACGACGCAGAAATTTTGGCAATTTTGATGTTAGGAAAACTAAATGCGGAAATTGTTAAAAAAAAAACCACGGTGCTTAACTACATAAACTCATGACGTAATCTTCAAACGATGACCAACCTTAAAAAATAAATAAGATAAACATGTTCATTACTTAGTCTGCAAATAAACTCCGCCTTAATTGAGATTACAAATGTGATTAATGTGAATATTAAAAAGGAACACAAGGTTTACTTGCCATAACATCTAATATATTGTTTTTTTTATTTATTTTACAATAGTATTTAATAAATAACTAGTTGGTCGTTCTTAATACTTATATTTAACAAGCAATACCATAACATTATCATCCAGAACACAACAATTTCTTATGGAAAGCATATAAATATACATTTATAATCTTAACCTATATTGGTCCAATCTGTCAACATGACATTGACATTTTAGAATGCCTTTTTTTTCTTTTTTTAGCAAAAATAACTAAAGCTTTTATAGTAAGATGCAAACTTTGGAAAAATTATCATCAATAATTTCTTCAAGGTCCAGTTGACAATATAAACGTATTCATTGTTCGTACAGTCTAGTTAATCTGAACAATTATATACACAATAATATACACACACGATTGTCGGCAATATAGCAAAAATAAATTAAAGTAAATCACAATAAATACTAAAAACAGTATTTCCTATTACTATATCATCATCATCTTGTCGATTTCTTTTATTAGGATCAAAAATTACTTCTTCTCTTCTGCTAGTATCTCGTCGGCATTTTTTCTAACTTCCTCCCACGTGAGGTTCATATCATCTTTCTCCGTGAAACGCGAACAAACAGCCATGCGCAAAAAGTAGACATCGTTGATCTTAGAGGGCACCATATGGATGACGCCTTTCGCGTTGATCCTCTTCAAAAGTTGCTCGTTCAACTCATTAGCGCCTTTCAATCTGAAGCAGACCAAACCCATGAGCACCTCAGAAGTTATCTCGAATCGATCGTCCGTACGAACCAATTCTTCGAAATGATGAGCCAGAGATATGTGTTTCCTAAAAGTAAAATCATTCGACATGATAATGCGAAAAATTAGCGTATTTATTTCCAAATATTGCACCTTATGTGTTTCTGAAGGTTTTCTATCCCGTATAAGCGCAGAACGAACCACAATTTCAAAGCCCTGAATCTCCTCCCCAGCGGATCTGCCAGTGACGATAATCCGGGGCCGAACCTTGCTGATCGTGCTTCAAATAGAGGGGATCCACGTTGAAGGCGTCCACCAACCAGGATGGTTCTTTCAGCCACATGGTCGAGCAGTCGAAATTGACCAGCATCCATTTGTGAGGGTTGAAATTGAAGGAGTCGGCGCGCTCTATGCCTTTCATTAAGTAGCGATATTCGGGGCAAATGAAGGCGAACCAGCGTAGGCAGCGTCACGTGCAACCAGACTTCGTTTTCGTTGCAAACAGGTCCTATTTCCTCCAGATTGTCGAAGGCGCAGGAAGATGTCGTTCCTAGTGTTGCTACAGCCTGAGAAATTAATATTAAATATGACCATGATGTAAAAGAAAAACATGAGTTAGAAATAAGTTTCTGTAAAGACTATCGGTTTGTCACTCCCAGACACGGGACCTAAGGGATTCTCATATATGCAGACAAACTTTAAGGGCTGTTCCTGAGGTATTGTTGTATAATAAGTCATATGAGTGTATGCCAAAACGGTTTGGTTTTAAAGTTATTGAATGTTTATAATAATAATTATGAACTATGACTAACACGATATAATATCACAGTTGGTTCTTCAAAAACTATTGTGTTGAGAGGGAATTGTTTATTTGTCATTTCAATATTTGTCAATAGTAGTCAGAGTATTCATTCAGTTTATTGCCAGTTTCTGTTTTCTAATATGAATTACACGAATGCTGAGATGTGTGATAATGCATTTCGTTTACGTCTTGCCAATGGAAATTCGCGTGCTGCTAGACGTTTTATGAAGAACGATACCCGAACCGTATCATCCCGCATCATTCAATATTGCCCGTCTTCACCAACATCTCAGTGAAACGGGAAATTTGAAAAAAAACCGACGACTGATAACGGGCCACCATCTACAGTGAGAACTCACAAGTTGAAGAAATGGTACTAATGAAATTGAGAAACATCCTACTAAAGCAGCCAGAAGAAATTGCGTTTGCTTTAGTCAGGCACAGTTTGGAGAATATTGAAAGATCAACTGTTGTATCCATATCACATTCAACCGGGTGCAGGCAGCTTTTGCCGGCTGATTTCCGCAAAGAGTGGCTTTTTGTCAATGGATGCAGCACAAAATGCACAAAATTCCTGATATTTGGCTCAAGTATTCTTCACCGACGAGGCTACTTTCTCTAGAAACGCGATTATTAATTTTCATAATAATCACATATGGGCCGAAGAAAATCCGCACGAACTAGTGAATGCCCGTCATCAACATCAATTCTCTGTCAATGTGTGGGCCGAAATTGTTGGAGATCACTTGATAGGTCCACACTTTTACCGATGCGGTGTAAATGGTGAGGTTATACGCAATTTCTTGAAGAGGAGCTACCACTACGCTGGAAGAAGTTCCGTTTGCAATTAGGATTACAAATGTATTTTATGCATGACGGTGCTCCAGCGCATTTAGTTTAGTTGTTGCAAGTTTTTGGGCGATACGTTCAGATCGGTGGATAGGATGGGGAGGTCCACAACCGTGGCTCCTCGGTCTCCAGACTTAAATTCTTTGGACTTTTTTCTCTGGGGTCACTTTAAATCATTAGTTTATACGACTCCCATTGAAAATGTCGATGAACTGAGAAATCATTATTATCGCAGCTTTTCAAACAATTCGAAATACCCCTGGTATTTTAGAACGGACTAGCCAGTCAATACGGCGGAGGATAGAAGCTTGGATTGCAGTTGGGGGAGGTCATTTTCAACAGTTAGTATAAGTTAATTTTGTTTTACTAGTTATTTTGTTAATTTATAATAAAAACATTGATTATGTTAACTTACTATTAAACATTGTACAACTTTAGAACTAAGCGATTTTAGACATATGTTCTTATGAACTTTTGTGATCAAAATAACCCCAGGAATCAGCGCTTAAAGTTTGTCGTATATATTGAGAATCACCCTGTATATGAAGCAAACGGTCCCTTTCTCACTAACTCATCGATTTTTTCGTTTCCTTCAATTACTGGATGTAATTGTGTATTTTTCCCGTAACTTGCAAATAATGTAACATCCCAAGAGAATGTGTTATTGACGTGTATAAAACATACAATTTGCGATTGCCATTTTGTGATGTTTCAGAAACATTTTTAATTGTATGAAATTAAGCGCGAACGCGTTCTTTCGTTTTTGTTAGAAGAAAAAGAGAGGTTATGGCCAGTTTGGTGCGATTTTCTGTGTGAAAGTAATTGTGTGGTTAGTGCGGTTACAAATTTGTTTGTCTGAGTATGAATAACTCTTATAAACTTGTGGTAAATACGCTTTAACGCTTTATAATCCCTTTTTATTTTGCGATAAATAATTTGGCAATAGCAATTTACGAAAACTAGCTTGTAAACTATCTAACGAGTTCCTATCCTGTTATAGGACATTGCAAATGATATGTTTGATGATATATGAAATTATTTCCGTGCATCTAATAATTAAAAAGATATTTTATTGTTACAGTGTCCGAATTTTTATTTTTCTTCTATGTGCCATAAATATTTTTAATTGGTTATAGCCAAAGCAATTTACGTGACCAAAGGTCCAAACTTAACTAAAAAAAAATAGTATTTATGTATTGAAGATATTGTGTTTACATTTGAAAACCTTAATAATGACAACAGAAATCCTTTTTCAGACATAAATGTGTTGGATTCATTTTAATTGACCCTTAAAATGCAACATTTTTCATTTTTAATATCTAAGATAAGTGCAGTCACATATTCGTGTCAATTAAAATGTATTCAAGATCAACGTGTTGACGCAAACAGCACTTAGTTGTAATAAATTAACATTCTTATATCGTCTCCAATGTCTTGTATCAGAAACATCCCAACAAAAACGTTTCATTCGGTATGCTTCAAACGAAACGTAAAATGGGACGGACATTAGCAGTTTTAGGGATGTTGCAGATGCGTAAAAAGATTGTTTCACAAACTTTTCTGAAACACAAAAACTGAGTGAGCTCTCACTCACAGCAAAGTGACTTTATTATTCAGTTCTCCGATACATTCCCAAACCAGTCTTAATGATATTTGAGGTTCATTAGTGTCCTCAGTATCACCTGGCTGTCTATAGCAATACAGGGTGTATCAAATAAAAAAGTAAATTTTGCTTGGGTGTTAACTACACGACATATAAAGCACAAACCCACCGAAATCGGATTTCATCATTAAAAATAAAAAAAAAGTAAAAATTTAGAGCCAAAATTCTTATCCGGGGCCGATGCAAGGAAACGTTATGTTAAGCACCCGCTAAACGTGGTATTATGTATAAATACATTGCACTTCATTTGGTATTATTCTTATCGTATGCCGTAAGTTCATTTAACGTGTTCTGAATAAATAAAGGCCCTTGTAAAAATAGCAAAACTGAGGCATTTTTAAATTTCTTCTTTTTATAAAATAACATTTCTTATTTGTTAAGAGCATTTCTACGTAAGTTCTACTAAGTATTATTTTTTAATATCCTGATAAGACGTTTGATGTTTCACCGGATATGTGACTTCAGTAGTTACAAAAACGTAAATATTTTTCTTTTGCTTTGTCGAATGCGAGAGTTAGTTGTTAATAAACGGTGCATAATGAATCTGAGTTATTTCTTTTGATTTATTTAATCATATAACGAAAATGAATTGAATCGAATTACACAGAAATAAATGTAGATACAGAAAATTTGCAAACACGCCTTTTTACTATGATGTCGCGCGGAAATGAATCTATACATTACCCGCTTTTGCCGATGCATCAAGCTTCGATTTCTTCATATGAAACATGATGCTCCTGAAAAGGATCGTTTTTTACGAGACGGAAGAATTAAATAAAATGTTGAAGTGGCTTGCACTCAAGCGGCGATCCACAACAAAACTAACAGCGGTAATGGCTGAATGATAGTGGTATGTGGGGGTATACTCGGGACAACATTTTCGGTTGGGCAAGGTGCCGGCTCTAGCCCATGGCATTTATAAATATTTTTTTTTCTCGTTAATGCTTACAGATGGACCCCCTGTGCATTAAGACTTTTTGATTGTATATGATTACAGCTGCTACATATTATTATGTTTACTTCTATATCTGATACACCCTGTATAGATTCGCTTATTTCATAAGCCATCTGGATTGATTTCAATTGCTCAATACGATATATAATATCAGGGGTGCATAAGTAATTATGGGTCATCTGAACACCGTGATGTATGTGCAATACATCATAATAACTTTTCCATGAGATCTTCTAGCTCCTTGAAGACTTGAAAATCTCAGAGTTACACAAAAAACTTACATAAAAGGGTATAAGTCCGGCTTCCCTATCTTCCTGTATGGCTTTCTCCAACGTTTCGCCCCTTAATTTATAATCACCATCAACAGGCAGCGAACGCAATTTGACTCCACCCAATAATCCAGCCCTTTCGACTGAAGAGTGACTTTGTGCTAAAAAAAAAAATTAAACCAAATGTAGCATTCGAACTTTTTTTTCCAAATAAACCCCTTTTGTATCACATTTCATCGATTCCTCGCGAAAACCCATCCACCTACCTGAAGCATATCCGACCAATTTCGAGACGATCTCGTAGTCCGACAAGTTCGGATATTCTTTCCTGTGCTTGGTTAGGGCGCGTGCTTTAGCTCCTAACAAGGCAACTAAAGTCGCCTCGCTGGCAGTACCCTGGATAACCCCACCTCCTTGCCGCCCCGAACAGGCCAGGAATTCGTTCGGCAAATCCAGCATCTTTCCCAGCCAATCTAACATGACTACTTCTAGTTCCGTGCAAGCAGGACTCGCTATCTGTAAGGGTAATGTAATTTTTCTAATGTGTGCAATGGCTTTATAGGAACATAAGCTATCGTAATCGGATAAATAATAAGGAATTCGTAAAAGTAGCATTGGTCATAAAGGTAAACTAATAACATGCGAATTACTGCCATGTTAATCCGTAGATACTACACTGTTGAAAATATTACGGTGTTGGCGTTAATTTTGCGCTAGTCAAATATTTTAGTGTTGATTTTTCCAAACTTTGCCAGACGAGTTGACTACGCGTATTCAATAGAACAGAAATGACTAGAATTTCGTGTGAATTCTTTGTTCAGATATGAGGATTGACTATTTTTCTAGACATTCAGAAGCGTCAACCAATCAGAATTTTTCCCTCGGATAGAAATATAGAAACCCCACCTATTCTAATACAGTATTGCATTATACGCACCATCTGCATTGCACGTGTATCTGTTTTCGTGTTTAATTCTCCGTATTAACATATCCAGACAAACCACCAAATGTGTTGACTTGCAAAGTGTAAACTCGTGTTATTAAACGTTAATTCCAGTGGGCATAAAAAATTCAACATCTTAAAGATGTATTGGGAACATCTATTTACGCAATTAGTTTAGACTTGAATCAAATAGCATAAACATTCACTTAATTTTATAATGGTTAAAATGGTAAAAAATCATTTTAAAATTGGTACGTTTAGTTGAAACCAAAACTTGTGAATGAGTGGTTTTGCATATTTATAATTGAGAAAACGTCTTAAAGAGAGAATATTATAGCACTAAGAAATAGGAGTTGCATATTAAAAAGACGTTGTGTTTAGAAAATGGTGTTAAAACACCCAATAGATCGCATTCATTTAGTTAAACAGCTAGTAAATTTGTCTAGTCTAGATCAAATAAAATGTGACTAGAAGTATTTTATAATTCCACGTGTCAGTTGGACAAAATAACCCCTTAGCAATAGACAATACTTGACTATCTTTGCTCGTCAAATTTAAACTTCTATAGTACTCGACAAAATAACACGAAAACAGTGTGGACCTCTCCTGACTATTAAATTTGTCAAAAAAGTGTTAAAATTTTCAAAGTGTGTAATACACCAAAGTGCTTTCGTTGTTTAGAATGAATGTTTCAAGTATATTACCAGCTGAATATCGTGCTACGGGTATGACACAACAGTTGATTAAGTAAATTATATTATTTTTAATCTGGAAATCGTGATTTAGAATGTGAACGAATTGTTCAAAGCTAGTCTGGGCGGTATTGTTTTCTCTTATTTTAAAAATTATTTATATAACCTTTGTTTAACTAAATAATTTCTTAATGAACATTTAAATAATGGTTTATTATTTTCTTAATTTAAATCATCTTTAACAAAATAATCACTTAGAAAAACTAAACGCGACAGCATGGCAAATATCGATTACTTTTCTATATGTCTATTAGTCTGTTGTCAATTATTTACGTCAAACGACAGGCATGACAGATATTCACGGATTTGGGATTTAATTAATGCTTTCGTCACAGTATATATGTACATCGAGTAGTTTCACATCACCGGTAACATGGGTTTCAAACATGGCGCCCAAGGAAATTCGCAGTGTCGCATGGGTGGGTGAAATTGTAACTAAAACTATTTGAATTTGTTTACAAGCAAAAATCTAACCTACAAAGCCGTCCAGCCTGTCAATTGTCAGTCTGTTTGAGTATATAGGTTATTTTCGTACCCACTTTGCAATTATTAGTTGCAAATACAGCCGTCAAACGCCATCGCGAATTTTCTTAAATTGATAGACAAAACATCAAAGGCGCCGAAACTTAGTGAAACTACTAGATAAGGTTTATAGTGTGCTTTCGTTTTGTGTGTTTGTATCGAATTTTACTTACATTAAAACTTAAAACATTAATTATGCAGTAATAATTAACACTTAAATATTAAGATAAATAATAATAACATGAAAAAAAAAAACACTTCTAGAAAAAGTAAAAGGGAAACAGCAAAGAACTTTTCTGAAGATGAAAAAGCATTACTTGTGAGTTTGTTCGTGAAAATAAATTAATACTAGAATCTAAAAATCGGAGCCTAGTGTTAATAGAAGAAAAAGAAAACTGTGATCACAGATTGCCGATCAATTAATTATTATCAGTTAACTCAATTTCATCCAACATATCTTGAGTATCTGCCATATTAAATAACTGTCAGTAATTTACTATTTGGCCAATTTAGTCAAATTAAATAATATTTTAAAGAACGGTTTCTGTTGTTTAAAATATTATCTTTATTAGATTTTAACAACATTTTCTAACGTGTTAGACAAGGCAAAATAATGACAAAAAATTAATTAATAAAATTCATTAAAATTTTAAACACAATCTTTAACGCTTAATAAAATTTAAATTGAGTTTTTTTATGTGGAAATGATGATTTAAAATTCAGATAACTAGTTCAAACTTGATCAAAAATAGTCAAAAATGTTTACCTTACCACGCTGAACACTTTGAGATTGTTACCAACTCGATAACTTTATCCATTCAAAAGTTATGAAGCGAAGTTGCAAATTTTGTTATTTTTTTACTGTTTGGAATTTTGGAAATTGTGACTTATGAGACAATGGTTGTAAAATTTAATAATTTGTTTGCGTGGAGATTTGTAAATCTTTTTAAAATTCGTCAAAATGGGTAGTTAAAAACTTAATTATCAATATAAAATAGTTTCCTGAAAACCTTAATTACATGGAAACGCATGACACATACGTCACCACACATTTATCCCCACGTTAGCCAACTGTACAATGTATAACTACCTAAAATTCTTAATAAACTTTTGTCTAACCACGTTGAACTTATTGAGACTGCTATAGTCTAGTTCAAGTTGAGAAGGAAGTATTGCATTTATATGGATATATCATACCCAACGATGCCAAATCTATTTAAGTAAGTATTTAATTTTTGGTATGTTGTCGCTGTGAACAACTAAGGAAGAAATTAGTGTTGATATTTCATACATTTTCAGGGAAGGTTAAATAAGTATTCCAAAGGATTGTATGTATAATATAAATAATACATTTACTTTACGCAATATCTATAGTTGTTATATTGGGATCTCTTCTGTTGAAACCAAGGCAGTAATGTGCATTTATTTATCATTCAAAATAAGTACATATATTATCATGTTTTATCATAATGAAGTCTTGTACTACATCTTAACATCATATGGAGGCTTCACAATATGATTTTGTCGGACATATTTGTGAAATCGTGGGCCTCGCTTTTTCCTGACAATAACGATTTCATTATATCAACTTTTCTGGCACTATATAAACAGCAGGGGCCCACATAGCCAAATTTAAATTGCCCGCAATTATTCTTAGTAACTCCAACCTTGAAACATAAAATTACCTACCATTTTGTACTACAATAATAGTATATTTTATATGCTTTACGTTGAATTCAGCCTAAAATAGTGGTGGGAAAGTTTAAATTGGCTATAGGTTTTGGGTATGTAAAGATTGATGTGCGGTCTTCGGCATGGAAATTTCGACATAACAAATTGTTAAATAATCATTAGAATTATCGCACAGACAACATACATCTCCCGTACTCAGACATTTTTTTCTTTGTTTTTGCGAAATAAGTTTTTACCGCTAAAAATTTTGAACGTGAGATTGAAGGAATACAATATTGAGATACTATTTAACTTATTGTTAGCTACATATGCATATAATTTTGCATAATATTTAATGGACAAGTATGAAATCACAGCCCATAAATGAAATTGAAATGAATGACCATGAAAGTGACGAATTTTATGAAACTCTCCAATGTATTTAGGTAGATTATACAATATAAATGACTAAAATGAAGGTTATATTTTCCTACTTTCTTTTTTTTTTAAGAAACAACCTCACTAGAAGCATTTAAGAGATTGTATGTTCTTTACAATAAGTACAAAATAAACTAACACGTTCGAACAAAAATATATATATATACAGGGTATTCCACGTAACTGGTTCATTAAAAGTTTATGATGTTCTATTATTTACTTATATTTGAGATTTTGGAACCAGTATCTGTTCGATTGGAACTATAAATGTAAAATACCTTAGCCAAAATATCACTTCCGGTTGACCGGAAATGGATGTCAACTTTCTTATTTTAAATAGAATGATATAATTTTTTATTCATTTTTAGATTCTACAACTATAAATACGTCAGTTTCCATTAGCTATTCCTATAGCTACATGTTGCCGTTTTTGAGTTATTTAAGTTTTTCCTGTTTTTTAGTCATAATCATTGCATCATTGAGAAATTAATATCTCGGTTAATACTGGCAAGTAGAGACTCCAATTTGCTATGTTATGAATGTAGATATAACTCTAGAAACGGTAAAGCACTTTAACATTCTAACATACAGGGTGTTCAAAACTGAGGAACAAAGTGACATATGTTCAAATGCAGAAAACTCAATTTTTTTAAATAGAACACCCTGTATTTTAATTCGGAATTAGGAAGTAAATATCATCCTCTATCACATTATATCAGCATTCCCTATACCTATCTTTAATATATTTTGAGATATGAGCGACCTTTTGTTAAACAGACTAAGTATTCTTTTTTTTTAAATAGAACACCCTGTATTTTAATTCGGAATTAAGAAGTAAATATCATCCCTAGCACATTATATAAGCATTCCCTATACCTATCTTAATAGATTTTGAGTATGAACGCTTTTTGTTAAACAGACTAAGTAGCCTATCTTGGCGTGTTTGTAGCTGGCTCTGAATGGATTAATGTCAAATTCATTGACTAACCAAAAGTGTTTATGTATATCATTGTAATTACACTTACTCTCGTACAACGCAATATTAATAGAAATGACTATTCGAACAGACATTCTTGTATGGTTATTCAAAAATAATACATGAATTTGACGTGAATCCATTTCAGAGCCAGCTACAAACATTTAAAGATAGGGCTACTTAGTCTGTTTAACTAAAAGTGGCTCATATCTCAAAATCTATTGAAAGATAGATTAGAGATGCTGCGATATAAGTGATAGGGGATGATATTTACTTCCCTAATTCTGAATTAAAATACAGGGTGTTCTATTTAAAAAAATTGAGTTTTCTGCATTTGAAAATATGTCACTTTGTCCTCAGTTCTGAACACCTGTATGCTAGAATGTAAAGTGTGCTTACCGTTTCTTAGAGTTATATCTACATTCATAACATAGCAAATTTGGAGTCTCTACTTGCAGTATTAACCGAGATATTAATTTTCCAATGATGCAATGATTATGACTAAAAAAAAAGAAGAAACTTAAATAACTCAAAAACGGCAACATGTAGCTATAGGAATAGCTAATGAAAACTGACATATTTATAGTTGTAGAATCCAAAAATGAATAAAAAATTATACCATTCTATTTAAAATAACAAAGTTGACATCCATGTCCGGTCAACCGGAAGTGATATTTTGGTTAAGGTATTTTGCATGTTAATAGTTTCCAATCGAAGAGATAATGCGTGTGCAAAATCTCAAATAATAAGTAAATAATAGAACATCATAAACTTTTAATGAACCAGTTACGTGGAATACCCTGTATAACAAAATTTGCGCGAAATTTAAATTTGAACGTTTTAAATTTCTTTATAATTACCTCTTTTAAATTAAAATCTTTGATCAATCCGTTTATTAATCCGAACATGATAAAAGACATGGTACATTCGCTCGCAATTCAAATTTCCAACTTTGGCTTTGTACGTGAGCACAAAGGAGTTAATGTACCTCGCAGACATCCGTAACGAAATTATAATATCTGCTTTCATGTCGACTACAGAAAAGCAGACACCCATTCGGGGCTAAAATCACTTAATACACCGGATAGGAAGCTTCTTCTTTAAATGAATAAGGGCAATGAGGGATTTTAGGGTCGCGGGATTAACACTGTGATATGAAATTTACACATGCATACAAACTTAAATCATAAATGTCAAATTTAAACTTAAAAAAAATGTTAGCTTAATATGCAAACTCGTTGAATCTACACAATTTTTCCTCTTAATCCATGACAAACCATTCCTCGATAAAATGCAATTTTCTCCGTAAATGTAAATTAAAAACTGTGAATTAAATTAAAAATTTGACAGCTGTCAATACAAATGTTGCTTAATAACATTTAACAAGCACGATATAGTGTTAATTTTTTAGTACAGGTTAGGTATATTGACTTTAAATTAACTATTTCCAAATGTGAAAAACGGAAAAGATTTTACAGATGTCAAAAATTATTTTGATAAATAACTCAAGCCTGTTAAATCCAAACTATTTCTATTCTCAATTCTATGACAAACTATTTCTCAATAAAATGTTATTTTTTCCAGAAATATGGATAAAAATTGTGAATTAAACTAAAAGATTTGACAGCTGTCAAAACAAATAAGACTTCTCAAGCTCGATAATGTGTTAATTTTTCAAACGCAGATAAATAGGTACATATGTCAACTGAAACTATAAATTGAATCTACAGGCTTAAATGTTAACTCTTATGCAAGCGCAAAAAAAGTTCGAATTAACTGTCAATAATTGGTTACTAAAATTTGGCCACCATGAAAAAGTGTTAATTTTTCAATTCAGGTAAACATTTTGACTTACATCTAATTATTCCAAATTTGTAAGCTCGAGAATTTTTTACAGGTGTCAAAAATTATTTGATAAATAAATCAAACTTGTTAAATTCACAGTAGTTTCTCTCTTAATTCCATAACAAACTATTTCTCAATAAAATTTTACTATTTTCAAAAATATTGACAAAAATTGTGAACTAAACTAAAAATTTGACAGCTGTCAAAACAAATGTCGCTTAATAACACTTGACAAGCACAATAACGTGTTTATTAGCATTTTTCAACACAGGCAAATAAATTTCGACCAGTTAGAATCATAAAAAGGAAACATTCATAAGCTTTACAAAATTTGACAAGTGTTAAAAATTATTTTAGCAAATAAATGTGAAGCCAAAATTGTTAAACCTGTACAATTTTTCCTCTTGGTCCATGACAAACTATTTCTTGATAAAACGCAAGTTTTCCGTCAATGTAAATGAAAACTGAATTAAAAATTGACAACTGTCAAAACATGAATTAATTGCTTAAATAGAATTAACAAGCACACAAAATGTGAAGCCAAAATTGTTAAATCTATACATTTTTTTCCTCTTAATCCATGACAAACTATTTTTCGATAAAATGCAAGTTTTTCGTAAATGTAAATGAAAACTAAATTATGAATTAGCAGCTGTCAAACATCAAATGTTGCTTAATAGGATTTAACAAGCGCACTATTAGTGTTAATTTTCCAATACAAGTACGTACATGTATCAACTTAATCTAAATTGTTTTAAATTCGTAAACTTCAGAAAGTTTGACAAGTGTAGCAAATTATTTTGCTGAATATACATATAAATAAAACTTGTTAAATCCACAATAGTTTTACTCTTAATTCTATGACACACAGCTACTTCTCAATAAAATATTATTTTTCCATAAATATGGATAAAATTTGTGAATTAAACTAAAAGATTTGACAACTATCAAAAAAAATCTCGCTTAATAAGGCTTTTACAAACAAGATAATGTGTTGATTTTTCAACACAAGTAAATAGGTATTCTGACTAAAACTATAAATCGAATCTTTGTACTTCACAAAATTTGACAAGTGTTGAGAATCATTTTGCTAAACAAATGCGAAGCCATGCTTGTTAAATCTGTACAATTTTTATCCTTTTAATGCATGACAAACTATTTCGAGATAAAGTATGTAATTTTTTTTGAATAAATATAGGTGAAGAAGTGTGAATTAAACTAAACGGTTTGGCAGGTGTCAAAATCCACATAATTTTCCGCTACAATCTATTTCTCGATAAGATGTTATTTCCTTCTGTAAGTACGGATAAAAAATGTTTTAAATAAATTAAATTAAGAAAAAGTGACAGCTATGAAAACAAATACTACTTAAAAAGACTTGCTGAGCATGATCAAGTGTTAAAGCTTTGTGTAAAGATTTATCACTTACTTAAACAAGTGCCATACCAACATAATCGTTTCAAACTCATAAAAATAAAACTTTCGTTTACACTAATTTTTGAAAATTTTCTGAATTAAAAGTAATTAATATCTCTATAAAAATAGAAATTGTTAGTTACAAAAACATATCAAACCTTAGTAACAAACCCAAAAAAAAATATTCCTCTATAACTCACCCAACTAAATCCAATACAAGCGATAGCTCCACTCAAAATATCAGCCACAATAGCCGGGTAAGAATTTGCCGTAGGAAAATAGGCGTGGAATCTAGGCGAATGCCAGTGTGTAACCTGCGAATTTTTTGCATTATAACAATTACTTAATGGAGTGAAAACTGAAAAAATTAGTATTCTACATATGTACAAATATTGCCTACTTATTAGTTGAGTTTGTTACATGATTATTTTTATTTTTTGAAGCATTAACTGTAGTTGAAAGTTTTCACTAATGTGTTAAGCGTCGCAATAAAAGAAAATAAACTTATAAAATACAAAAATATTTTGTTATTGTTTTTATTTTCTGTAGGAAACTAACAACATTTATTTTGTAGATATTTATATGTGATAAATAGAGCATAAATTTAATTATTCGCATACACACTTTCTAAGTGCTGAAATACAGTACCTAATATGCGATAAAAATTGCTCAATTTACTTTGCAACAGATGATTATTTGATATTGATCAGCAAAATATAACCACATGAAACTTGTGATAACGCAAAGTGTAGATCTAAATTAGACTTAATATACACCACGTTCGCGTCGATTTATATACGAAAAGTGATAACATATTTTCAATTTTCCTTTGTTAAGGGTTATACAAATTCAGAAGGAGCACATTTCAAAATTATTTTGAAGTATACAGGGTGACTCAAAGAAAAGTTACACACCAAAGTTGTGAAAAATTACATGGAACAACCTGTATATTATGACATATATTGATAGTACAGACTAAATAAAGACAAGTTGGTGTTAGGTTTCTTATATCTAACTCAACTCCTTTACGAGATAATTAACTATACTTCAAAATGTAGACCAAAATTAAAGAGGCATGCCTGTCATGCATATTTAAGCTAGATATTTTAAACTGTATTTATTTTTTAACTAAAGCATTAGACTTTATAATAAAATGAAGGTAATGCAAAAAATTATACAAGGTGAACAAAAACATACTTTTAATTTTCGCTATCTTTAAAGGCAAGTAACTTTCTTATTTTAAATGGAACACCCTGTATTTATTACCTTATTTAGATTCTAATTTTAACGGTCTTAAAATTAGAATAAATAGAATAAATAGAAAAATTAGAAATATTATTAATGCTTCCAATACCTATCTGTTATAGTTTCTTAGTAATTTAGAATTTTTTATTTGAAATATTAATTCCTATACATTCTTTTTTTCTAAAGTAGGTTTAGACAAAAGCATCACTATTATTCATTATACACAAAAGTCATTTGACAATAACAGAACTTGTCAGTTGCGCATGTAAATATAAAGTAATCAAAACTTCAATTTTAAAGCAATTATCTACGATTGTGTGTTATTTAATAGTTATTTTAATACCTTTGTGTCAAACTTAATGAATATATAAAATTGCGCAATTTAAATTTTGTTAACTGGCAGAAGTAGGTATACAACTTCTCAAATTTTAATTCATTTATAACACGAAAAAAAAAAATCCTTTCACACATACTTAAAGCACTACAATAATCATACCCCAGGCATTATAACTCGTTCAACATCCTGCAAAACATCCTCCCATTTATCCGGCTTCGAGGGTGCAGTATCTGGAATTAGCGGCCTCAAATATCCTGGTTCAACAGTTGGCAATACTCGCCTGTTATCAAAGAGACAAACGTTCACACATAAAGATTAAGAAAAGAAAAAAAACCAGAAAAACGTTCTTAGGTCAAGGTTTTCGAGTGCGAAATACCACTTTTACTATGCGCTAAGAGTTGTTACGTATTTTCTGTATACATACATATAAACAACATGTATAGAAGTATATACCCTGTTCTAATTTCAGCGGACTTTTATTCATTTTCGACTTGAGGCAATGTTATTACGAATAGGTATATTGTTACAAGTAGATATATACATTTAATCTAACAAGGTTATTGTATAAATTTAGAGATTGAATATCAGTGAACTGTCAAGTAGTAAATTAATATTACGAACTGGATGGATGTATTGTAAAAGAGAAGGTTCCACGAAATAAATAGCCTTTATAGTGGTCTGATAAATCGATTTCTATTTCCATTGCTAACGGTCAATATCTTTGACATTGTTACCCGCCAAGTTAAAACCTTCAACCTCAATCACACGTCAAATACAAGAAGTTAAATATGAATTAAAAGAAAATATACAGGATGTGAAGATATTCGCGAAAGAGTCACATGGCGAGCTCCATCAAAATCCTTCTCAATTCTTCATCTTAATAATACAATCTTCTCCCAGTAAACCAAATTCAAATTTCGCTCAATTATTTTTAGTAACTTCAACATTAAAGCATGAAGTTACCTACGATTTTGTATTACATGAATAGTTATTTGAATACCTTTAAGTTGAAGTTACTGAATATAATGGCGCGAAATTTGAATTTGGTTTACTGGACTGTTACGTCATAAACTTCATTTTCATTGTAAATAATATCGAATAAATAGGAAATCTATTTCCAATAATGAAATTAAGAAATATTAAACTGACTGCAGTAAAATACGGGGTATATCAGCGTCAATCGATTGTCCGTCAAAAAATACGTACACTCAGAAAAATACTTGTGTTAATTTAACCAAAACTTGTTTGGATCTAACTATAATTTTTGTTGTATATAGTCAAACCATGCTCTTTTGTTGAAACAAAAAAAACCCGCTTTGTTGTTTTTTGTTTAAACTCAACATTGTTTATTTTCAATCGAATTTTGTTCAATTTAAAATATTTTTTGTTCAATTAAGCTATTATTAAATGGAACAACAATTATGTTAATGTTTTACAAAATTTTATTGTTAATAGTCAACCACAATTTCCAAATAAAATTTTGTTGATTTGAAATCTTTTTTTTTTTTGAAACATTAAACAAAAATATAGTTAATCCAATCATATTTTTTCAAACAATTCATATTTGTTGGATTAATGCAAGTATTTTTCTGAGTGTATAAAATGCCAAAAACCGTTTTTAGTTGAAATGAATACGTTGGGAAATATTTCAGAAAAATTGTCGCAACTTAATGATTACAACTACATCTGTCGGTTTTAAGTGGCTATGATTGAACAATGTGAATAACTGCCACCTATATAATAAGTAAATACATAGATAATTATTATCCAATGCAATCAAGCAAAATAAATAAAATGTTACTAATTACTGATATTTACTTTCATATTTCATAATATATACGTAATTAAGCAATATTACCAACAGTCAGTGTAAATAAAACTTTTTTTGTACATTCGTCATCATTGTAATATTTAATTTAAAAATAATAAAGCTAAATTGAAAATTTCCTGCTAAAAAAATAACTTTATGTATGTAACTTTTAACAAACAAAACTGAACTAATAAACTGTTTTGTGGACATTGTTAAATAACGTTTATCTCTGTGTTATTATCAGACACTATGGAAAACAGCGGTTATCTAATCCTCATTATATCCCGAATAACAAAGAGATCATTTGACTTTCAAGAGAACTTAATGAAAAATTTGAAACAATGTCCATAACATTAGTATCAAGGAATGAATTCTATTTTAAGAGTCCTGTAGAGGAAAATCGAACCTGTTTTAGATTCAAAACCGAATAAAAAATTTCTTAGAATAGATGACTTGAATAAATCATTTGAATTATTCATTTAAAACTAGGCTATAAATAATTCTAACAGAAATCGTTTCGTAAAAAATTGGATTTTTTTAATAAGCATCGGGTAAAACCTGAAACATGAACATATTAAGAACCAGAATAATTCGATGACAAGTTAAATTAAGCTTTGTAAGATTTTCACGATAATAAAATTATTTTTTCAACTCCGACAAATAACAATAATGAATTAGTGGAAATCCCAAATAAGAAGCAAGAAGTTTGTTGTTAATGTTAAGACATTTAAGATTTAGAATCTACTTTGAGTAACATTTTTTTACTAGTCACAAAGTCCCAAACGAAAAAAGACACACAGAAATAATACTCTTATATGTAATTACTTTTGAAAAGTGGACATGTGTAGTCGAGAGAAAAAAAATGTTCGAAATGAAAGATACAAAATAAAACAAAATGAAGTAGGTAAATAAGAAGCAATTAAAAAAAAACTAGATATGTTACTTGGAAGTAAGGTCAGTAGAGTTAGAAAAATATCCTTATATAAATTGCAAAGAGTAACAGGGTTATCGGGTTATCATAGTTTTGACAATGGTCTGACAATTATCGTCACTAAAATGTGATTTGATGTCCGAATTAATGATTTTCCAAGCACACTTTGTTTTGAGCATAGCGTATCTTCACCAAATTCTACAGGAATCTGTGGTATCGTTCGGGATTTATTATTTTGACGCAAACATTACGTTTTATTAATGGGAAATATTGATCAATCAAGTAATAGAAGAAAGGTTAGATTATAAAAATTTATATAATTATCTATTTGGAATGAAGATAATTTTGATCCAAGGATTATTTTTTTTATGTGTTCGTAGCCTCTTAACCGCGTCAAGAATTATGTTGAATATTGGTGTTGCTCAAAATGCATATTGGCATTAAAAACTGAAGAATTCAAAAATTGAAAAAATAAAGTAAAGTTAAAAAGTAAAAAGTTGAAATCTTTAAGTAAAATTTATAAATACTCCATTATTAAAAAGTATGATACCTTAATAACATTGAAAAAGCAGGCTGGAAAATGCATTTAACTGAAAAATTGAAAAAAAAATCAAAAAATTTCGAACTGATAAAATAAAAACAAGAAAAATCGAAAAATGAAGTTAAAAATAATAATTTTAAAATTTACAAATTTAAAAATATAAAAATTTAAAAATATAAAAATACAAAAATTTAAAAATTTAAAAATTTAAAAATTAATAAAAAAATTTAAAAATTTCAAAATTTAAAAATATAAAAATACAAAAATTTATAAATTAAAAAATTTAAAAATTAATTTAAAAAAATTGAAAATTAAAAAAATTTAAAAATTAAAAATAAAAAAATTAAAAAAAGTTAAAAAAAAATAAAAATTTAAAAATTCAAGAATTGAAAAATTCAAAAATAGAAAAACTCAAATTGAAAAACTGAGAAATTGAAAATTTGAAAAATTGTAAAAATGAAAAAGTGAAAAAATGGAAAAACCAAAAAGTTTCGAAAGTTTTTAAAAATTGCAAAGTAAAAAAACCAAACTTGTAGTAACTAAAAAAAAATTAAATAACATCACTCCGCAAATATGGCTACGGCTATATGACATTGACAAAGCAGACTGGAAAATCTATTTACATTACCATCAAAGAAAATTCTTTCTTTCAAGAATTGACTGAAAAATTGATTGAGAAACTCAAAAATCGAAAAATGAAAACACCGAAAAATGAAAAACTGAAGGTTTAAAAAAGAATTAAACCTTCAAATAAAATTACGCATTAAAAGAATATAGTTACGATTATATAACATTGAAAAAGCAGATTGGGAAGTGTGAAATGAAACATTACTATCAAATAAAAAAATGTTTCTGATAAAAATTGACAAACTGAAAATTTGAAAAATCGAAAAATTGAAAAGTGAGAAACTGAATATTTTTGAAAATTGGAAAGTAAAAAAATTAAGCTTTAAAAAAAAAAATTAAATAATGGCAGTTCGCATTCTTAAAAAATAAGCTACGCAGGTATAACATTGAATAAGCAGACTGAAAAATGTATTTACATTATCATTAAAGAAAAAAATCTTTCTTCAAATACCCGTTCAATCGAAAAAAATAATAATAAAAGGGGAGCTAAAAGAAATACTTAATATTTTATAGAATATTGTCCAATGCTAACATAGCTTTATGCATTTATCCTTGACTTGACTTCGAAAAATCTGATTTTATGTCCCACTATACGTAATTTTCAAACATTATTTTTTAATCACAATTATTACAAACACTTTAGTAGTCATGAGAGCGATATTCTTTTCCAAAAACACTCAGTATATTAACTAACAGTAAGATCATCTCTTTCAAAAATTGTCAAATTTAATCGGCCAACAAGTCAATTCTGCTTTAAATTTAAATCTCAATATTTCAAAACGCCATAGGGCCAAAGTACTGACCTGTCTCTTATATTCTCTAAATATCCGGCTACGTAGTCTATCATCTCCTTCGCAAAATCCTTAAATTGATGCGTCCATCTCTGCAATCAAAGCATCAATTCACGTCACTAATCGAGTTACGTCATAGGCTCCCGTTCATTGTAGCTAAAGAGTGCGCCGAGAGCCATAGAGCCATGCATCAGGCGGCGTTTATTAACTTCGTTACGTTGCAAGAGGTGTTATTGCTAAATATTCTCTCTATATAGCTCGCAGCTTTCACGAAGATAATAGAACAAGAAGACAATAAGATTTAGAGCAAGTATACGTTCACTTAAACACTGCACATTCAAAAATCTACAATGTAAAACGACGACAAAGCACAATAATTATTAATACTTAAAATATCAACAAAACATAATCAAATAAAGTAAAGGCCAACAAAATAAAAATCACATTTAAACCGCAGGCGCCAAATTTAAAATTTCAAATCGAAAGCTATATAAATATACAATTCTCGAACACTGTTGTACTAACCCCCTTCGATTTTGATGCAACTAAAATCCATTTTCTTTGTTTAAATGTGTATGTAATGTATTTACTTATTGAACTATAGCGATAACCCCCTAATTAACGCACCTGTTCTTGTATTTATACCCGAAAAAACTGCCTTATCTGCCAAAATGTACGATAACTGATAACACAAACACACGCAATCTATACTAGAAATCGCACTGTTCGGATGCTGTTCAGCCTGCTAAACGCTGTCACCGAACTTCGTGTGCGCTACCGTACTTCGGACAGGACCTTTAAAGACTTGTTGCTGCTTCTAAGAAGGAAGAAGTGGGGCCTTCCATCGTGCACAGAAGCGGAGCTATTGATCAACAACATTGTATTAGTGTTAATGTTATTGCTTTATTAGTTGCTACCGGAATAGTGTTGTTTACTGTCAAAAACGTTGTTTAAATTAGAACATAACATGCTAATAATCAGAGGAAATTCAACCAAAATGACATATAATTATTTATAATTCGGTTAAAATATATGATAGAGTCATTACCTATAACTAAGGGTATACTTTAATTTTTGCTAGTTAATAATTAATAACATAAACAGTTGTTCATTGGAACTTAAATAAATTGTGAGGTTTTAAACATCACGCTACGTGTCATTTTAGGCAAACCTTAGGGTAAAACCATATAATAATTTGAGTTAAAATGGTATAGCTGCGATTAATTGCAATGAGAACGAAGACAAATAAAATTTACAGACACAAAGTATAAATACTGTGAGATTCAAAATGATCGTCATGATAAAAAAAAAACTGTTTTTCTGAAAAATTTTATCTATAACCAGTGATCAAATATTGGTCGTAAGAAAAAAATTATCATATACTTATACCAATTTAATGAGCGAAGTTAGCTACATACAAATTTCAAACATTAAATGAATTTCTTGACATTAGCGACATTGACGTGCGTGTTGTAGTATCTTTCGATTATTATCTTATATTTTTTTCAAATCGTTATATTTACATCTAATTCACCAACAATAGTATTTCTGAATACTGTAAGAAAATAATGGATTTATCTGTGGTAATAGCTCAACAACAGGTAAAAATCAATATTACATTAGGTGAAATAGTTTATTACATTTTATAAGTTTATGGGCTTATCATACACTCAGCGCAATAGCTGTCAAACAAAGTTCATTTTCATCCCTATAAAGTTTCTACGGTACGGAATTTATGACATTAGATCACGATAGGCGATTGGAATATTGTCATTGGTTTAATAACAATTTAGGGACGATAACTTGCTAACAAATCATTTTTCTCGGATGAAGCCTGGTTTTATCTAAAAGGCTATATCAATTTACAAACTATTGTATCTGGTCTGCAAAAATCCACACGAATTTCGAGAAAGAATTGCATCCCGTAAAAGTTGGAGTTTGGTTAGCTATGTCAGGCAATGAATAATAGGGCCAATTTTCTTCGGGAACTGTAAAGCCCAACGTTACCAAAGATGTTGGAATTGTTTATTGCAGAGTTACAAGAAAATGAGCTTGAAGCAGGTTATTTTCAGCACGATAATGCTGCACATACTGCCCGACAACCCGCCAATAATCTCAACAGTTTTTGCTGACAAGTTCGTTAGATTACAAAGATGGCCACCAAGATCGCCTGATCTAACCCCATTAGATTACTTCATGTTCGGCTATCTAAAAAATAGGATCTATAGAAACCGCATGCATACCAATACAAGAACTGAGAGATGCAGTTTTGTCACTTATAATTATAACTAAGTGGTATGTTATAATTAAAGTAATAAATAAATTTAGTAAACACCAGTTAGTACTGAATTGTAAAAATCATATTTAGTAAAGTTAATATTAAAAAAACATTTCATTTTTTACAAGCAGAAACGCAATCCATAGTCGTTTATATAATGCGAGTTCAAATCTAGTTACGTTTTCCTTTTTATGACGCATCCGTTTACTTTCTTATTTCAACACTGATTTAGTTCAACCTTCATTACCAAACGCACGCGCATATATCTACACTGCTTTTCTACTATCTATAGGAGCGGATTTGACAATCATTTTGAATTTTTTCTGTGTAGATTCAAAATGATTGTCTTAATAAAAAAAACTGTTTTCCGGAAAATTTTATCTATACTTATTACCGATTTAATGAGTGAGTTAGCTACATCACAAATTTCATGCATAAATCAATTTCTTCCTACATTTTAGTGCATTGTGTTCGTGTGTAATATTTCCTTCGTTTATTATCCTATCTCATATTTTTTTCAAAACCGTTTATATTTACATCAAATATCACCAACAATAGCATAGTAACACTGACTTTGTTCAAACCCACATCACAAACACACAAAATTAGAAAATATTTTAAATTAAGAATTTCTTTCAATATTTAACAATAGTTCACAAATAAAGTTTTTTTTTTATTTTTTTGTGAAACACATATGCATACACTCTGCGTGTGACCATTTCTTGTAAATGCATGGCACATGATCCTAGTCCTAAGCAGAAGAGAATGGAACTTTTATCTGGTCTCCCTCAGACTCTTCTGGCATCAACTTTTTGGTGAGTTTAGGAATGGGAGTATTTGATAAAATGGCCAAGCCATTTGCATCATCAATTAACTCCGGTTTTCACTTTTTTTCTTGCAAATATTGAATATGGTGATACAAATTTTCCTACGGATTCATACGACAATCTACAGTTAAACGAGCTCCTCGTTCTGCGTTTGTAATAGCACCAGAGTCTGCTTTAGATATACCTTTTGTCGATAATATTTTCTGTGGACATTGAACTGTTGGAAATGCAGGTTCATCAACATTATATAATTAATACGATCAAAGCTAATCTTATGTTCCACAACTGTTCTTTCCAATATTTCAAAAGAATTGTTAATTTGTGGCTTATTGAAACAGTGCGCAAAGTTTGAAGAAGCCTCAAGTTTGAAAGTAGCGGATGTTCTCTTCCGAAGTTCTCAATGAAATATCTGAATTCCGGTTTCTAAAACCGAGGTGCCAACCCCAACCAGACATTTTCTTTGTTAAATTAAATATGTCTGCTCTGTATTATTATAGACGGTTATCTCAAAGTTTAGGTGTTTTTTTTTACCAATTTTTGTTAAAAATTTTCGATGAAAATGTAGGTTTTTTGCCGATATTTTCAAAACGGTTACCGATAGCGGGATGGCGCTGTCAGAAACGGAATCCTCGACAAAAAACGCGTCCGACGGTATATAACACATTACGGTTACGGCGCTTTCTAGCTGCCCAAAACGGCGTTTATTTGGCGAAGATAAGAAAAGGCGCCCAAGAAACGCGTGTTTTGTAAACATATCTCGGGAACGAAAGCAGCTAGAGGATTTGGCTTGGTCTCAAAAGATCCGGCGCGACCAAGGAAATACTCTGGGCTGCAATAGAACTGAATCGGAACGAATAGTTTGGCACCAAAATTCCAGGTTTAAGTGTCGAAAACTAAGGAATTTATAAACGATTTTCAGCACATTTTTGCGAATATCTCGAAAACGGTTAGAGATATCGTATTCCGCGTTTTTCAGCCATTCGGAGTTCGCCTCGATAAATTGCGGCTTTTGATAGGACCATTTTAGAATATAGAAGCACTTAGCGCCCGACTTAGATTTTTGAAAGCTTTGGACCTCAAAAAATAACTCGGAAAAAACGCGAGTTAGAGATAGGAGATCGCGCCGTTCGCCATTCGATTCCTCGTCGAAAGCCGCCTTCTAAAAGGTCTCGTGGATGCGTAAGCGTCGGATTTTAATTTTTCAAACGTTGAACGTCCATATCTCGAGAATGTCGTAAGAGCTAGGAGGACGGGCGCGATGCCAATCGATTCCCCTCGGAAAGACGCTTATTTTGGCCTATAACATGTTGGGGTTATCTCAAAGTTTAGGTATAAACCGTCTTGCTTTGATGATAGTAAGTCCAAAAAAGTATTTTTTGATCCAATCCAAATATTTTTAAATAGTTAGATTACAATTTAATTTACGCTTAGATATGCTACAATACAAAGGATTATTATATAAATCATATTTGTCGTTTTAATAGTAGAGACAAATGGCGATTTAAGTGCTTGTCTTAGAAGCTACCCCAGTAGCAAAATTTAAATTTCCCGCAATTATTTTTGGTAACTTCAACATTGAAACACGAAATTACCAATGATTTTGTATTAGATTATTAGTTACTTTGATGTCTTTCTGTTGAAGTTACTAAAAATAATTATGGGAAATTTAAATTTTGCTACTAGGGTAGTTTGGAACTATTTCTACCAATTTAATTTATAATAATACTCATTTTTAATCCATTCATTTAGATTAGTGTTGGAAATCTATCACACTAAAGTATAATGTGTAAAAACGCTAAATTCCTGATATAATGTATACTAAAAATACGAACTTCTTCACTATCAAAATGACCTTCTTTTTTATAAGATATCTACAATATAAACTTACACATTGCCGCAAACGCAAAAAAGGTCAACAATCACCATCATCATCGATTGTACTTGAAACCCATTTTTTTCTTATAGACAACATGTAAACTATATATCGCTCTTATTTAACCAAATTCAAAACATATGAGTCATCAGAAACGTGTTAGTAAATTCCAATTTACCGTACTATTTACAAATGTGAAAGATAAAATCCCAGGAAACATTACATACAAATTTCTCCATAAACAATTTCGCATGCTATATACTTCGAACAGAGTTGATGTCAACAAGTAAAACTACCGGACAGCAACATATATAGTGGATGATTTCCCCAAAAAAAAAAAAAAAACTGTTGGGTTTCCCCAGTATGTGTATGGTTATTATGTATAAATATACCCGAGAATGAATTCCTAATAATATAAAACAGGTTTTGTAGACTTACAAAGCAGAGCAAACATTATTCGTAAGAGAGTGCAGTGTATTTAATAACATTGTTAAATATCACATTATTAGACACAGGACATATAAGAAATTTAAGTATACGCGATTATTTATTTATCCGTATCTTTGTACAGTAAGTACTAATATACTAGCACCAAAACATTGCCTAGCCTAGACTAACAACTATTCCTACAAAAAGATTCGAAATATACCGAACAATGTTGTTTTAGTAAATGATACTTAATACATAAATTTGTATATATTGTTAACTTTGTCTTCAAGTCATCGACTCAAAACATAACCTCAACTGTCAAAAATTGACAGCAATACAAAAAATCAGTAAGTTTATCGACTGGCTCAATACAGCTTTATACCTTAGGTTGTCAATTTAATTGGCATGTTTTGCCGTTCATGTTAAGTACCTCGCAGCTTAAGACACAAAACTCAAGTGAGGTGAACCAGTCGGCAAATAAAAAGCGCCTAATATATTAAATTATAACAACAGTGCAATTATATATAATTATGCAACAATTTTACCATATAACTTCAATTTCTATTACTACAAATAACATTTAGATTTCCAGAAATCCACGTCCAAACTCGAGATGTATAATCATGGAAAAGTATATTGAAAATATAAATTAAATCCGTTCGACAGTAAATCCCTGACCGCATAAAATTGCTCGTGAAACGCAGGAACAATCCAAATGGGTCAGTAGAGTCATTTCCTCCTCCACTTGTTGCTGTCAAAGAGCACTCTGTTACCACGGCCACCGCTAGAGAATAAAACCCTCATGAATAGAGAGGGATGGGGCATCGTGATAATATCACAATGTCGACAATCAATCTATAGGTTCACCTGAACTCCCCGGAGTGACTTTTTAAACGCACAATTCTTGATCGTAAATCGTAATAAAGAAGTAGATATTATAAAAATCTCCGTACATATCTTTCCCTCTTTTATAGATATATTTTTTTTTATTCCCAATAAAGAACGTATGAAATTCACCATAGAATGATTCTGCTATATAGAAACACTGGAAAAAAATCATTTTTCAATGGAAATGTAAAGTTATATAAGTATACAGAGAACCACAGCAAATCACGATAATATGGAGTCAAGTACCATGTGAGTCAAAATGATTGTCGTAATGAAAAAACTGTTTTCCGGAAAAATTTATCTATACTTATTACCAATTTAATAAGCGAAGTTAGCTGCATACAAATTTCATACATTAAATGAATTTTCTTGACATTTAGAGACTTTGGCGTGCGTGTTGTAGCAGCTTTCGATTATTTATCTCATAATTTTTTTCAAATCGTTTATATTTACATCTAATATCACCAACTATAGTATTTCTGAATACGGTAAGAAAATAAGGGAATTTATCTGTGTATAAGCTCAAACAAACAGGTAAAAATCATATTGACATTAAGTGAAATAGTGTATAGATTTTATAATTTTATAGGCTTATCATACACTTCAGCGCAATGAAGCTGTCAAAAGAAAGTTACTTTTCATCCCTATAAAGTTTTCTATGGTACAGGAACTATTAACATTAGATCACGATAGGCGATTGGATATTGTTCATTGGTTTAAAAACAATTTAAGGGACGATGACTTGCTAAACAAATAATTTTTCTCGGATGAAGCCTGGTTTTTATCTAACAGGCTATACCAATTCACAAAACTATCGTATCTGGTCTGCAGAAAATCCACACGAATTTCAAAAAACGCAATTGCATCCCGTAAAAGTTGGAGTTTGGTTAGCTATGTCCAGGCAACGAATAATAAGGCCAATTTTCTTCGAGGAAACTGTAACAGCCCAACGTTACCAACAGATGTTGGAATTGTTTATTGCAGAGTTACAAGAAAATGAGCTTAAAGCAGGTTATTTTCAGCACAATAATGTTCCAGCACATACTGCTCGACAAACCTGCCAATATCTTCAACAGTTTTTTGCTGACAGGTTCGTTAGAGCACAAAGATGGCCACAAGATCGCCCTGATCTAATCCCATAGATTACTTCATGTTCGGCTATCTAAAAAATAGGATCTATAGAAACCGCATGCATACCATAGAAGAACTGAGAGATGCAGTTTTGTCACTTAATAATTATACTAAT
Organism: Protaetia brevitarsis; assembly: GCA_004143645.1. Taxonomy (NCBI): domain Eukaryota; kingdom Metazoa; phylum Arthropoda; class Insecta; order Coleoptera; family Scarabaeidae; genus Protaetia; species Protaetia brevitarsis. The sequence continues at coordinate 2,165,362 of RXPK01000214.1, forward strand.
TGTATGTTATAATTTAAAGTAATAAATAAATTTAGTTAAACACCAGTTAGTACTGAATGGTAAAATCATAATTTAGTAAAGTTAAATTAATTACATTCATTTTTACAAGCAGAAACACCAATCCATAGTCGTTTATATAATGCGAGTTCAAATATAGGTTACGTTTTCCTTATTTATGACAGATCCGTTTACTTTCTTATGTTCCAACACTGACTTAGTTCAAACCTTCATTACAAATACACGGCATATACCTACACCCTGCTACTATCTATAGGAGCGGATTTGACAATCATTTTGAATCTCTGTGTATATGGTGATATGATTGGCTTACAACGATAGGAAAAGCAACAGCCCTGCCACACAAAGTTAAGTCAATCAAAACGCATCATTTACTCTATATTTATAACAGTAAAGTTGTGATTATCTGCATAACGTAAATAGCTGTCACTTGTCACTGTTAACCGTTTTGAAAGCCACGTTTCCACTGAGTAAGCGACATTAAGAAACTTTTTTCTTTTTGCTGCTTGTTTCAGGAATTTTCATAATGTGAAACATTTATTTAGTACCTACTAAATTTTCATACCTGAATAAATAATTATTGAATACCACAAAAAAAAACGACTAGAAACAGATATATCAATCTTTAATACTTATTGGTGAAGAATATATTCCTGCATCAAATGCCATAATTAGATAGATATACAACGTCCCTAATAACTAAATTTAAATTTCCCGCCACTATTTTTAGTAACTTCAACATAAAGGCATTAAAATAATTATCATTGTAACACAAAATAGTGGGTAATTTTATGTTTCAACGTTGAAGTTACTAAGAATAATTGCGGGCAATTTAAATTTGGCTATGTGGGGTTACATTTGGAAAAAAATATTTTCTAATAAGGTTAAATTTTCCAATTGGACGATCACCTTATGAACACTTTGTATAGAAATTAGTAGTTCTTTTGAGAGAATTTGGTGTATACGACTTTGTTTCTTATCTCATAGTAATTTGGCATCGTTATCTCTGTATAATGGCTTATGAAATGCAGAATATTATCGAAGATAATGTAAATGTCAAAATTTTGACGAAATTGCAAATATCTCGAAAACGGTTGAGTTTAGAGATAAAAAACTTCATTAAAAATTGTGTTAAAATAATCCCTAGAATTTATTGATGCGAGAAAAAACATACCATTTTATTTAAAATAAGAAACTCGCTGTCAAAACTTCCTATAGGGGGTTAAAGAAACGTTTCTGGAAGTTAAAAATATTTTTAGATGACTCTTCTTTAAATGGAGTGTTTTGTTATTAATTTTTTGTTGCATTAATCTAGCTAAAATTGATTTCGAGATAAAGATATAATGGACGAGTGGTATGAAACACGCTGTACAATAATTTAAAAGAAACAATAATAAATTTACTTCGAAATGTCAAAAAATTTTCACGTATTTGATTAATACGAAAAATTCCGAAAACCAAGAAAAGTCAGCTAAATAATAATTACGGGCAAGAAAATTCACAAGATTAATAATAATAAATGCATGTATGTATCAAATATATAACCTATATTTCAACGGAAGAGATTTTATTCTTAGAATCCCACGAGACGTATTCAATTTCCATCACTACACACTTCTGTTTTATTCATGGGTCGTGTTCGAAAGCACCTCTTACTGACTTATATCTGGCTGTATAAATCCCTTTTTATCTGGATCGATTTGCAGAGAATTGAATTCAAGTTGTTCTCTCGATAAAAAAAAAGCGTAAAGCCGCTTCACAGTTCGCATTTTTTTGTATTGCGTACAATACAAATAGCGCATGCGCATTGAATGGATTTCTATCAGCTGGGTGCAGTTTTACTTGTATTGCACGTGCAATACCCTCATTGTACGATATTTTTAATTAAACAATTCCTGTATGTAAAAACTGAGGACGCAGTTCAATGTACAAGAATAATGGAGGCATTTATACCTTAGGAGGAGTGATTTTTAAATCAGTCGCGCCAAAAAAAGTCTATTGATTGGCTTTCGCATAACCTTGTTTACACATAAAAAGAAAATATTCCGGAAATCGGTATCATGTCATTCTTTATTTAAACTGATAACGCGACCTATCAACAGTATTTCAAAAAATTTGTTCTTCATATGTATCATTTTTTGTATATTTTCGCATTTTTGGCGGTTTATAAACAAAAATAAAAGTTAATGTTACAGCTAACAAACTATAATGAGTGTAAAAACCACCAGTTCAAGCACTTCTTCAACATTAACTTACAGTTCAAGGTGCAAGAATAATATAGGCATTTAGTGCTTTTTATGTTTATTTCCTTCACAAGTTGGCTATACAAATATTCCTCACTGCAAATATTTTGACAGGTGATAGTCGAACTGAAGTTGTCAATTACCAATCTACAAAAAGTCCCTATAAACTGAAACTTTGAAATTAATGTTTTCGGTATATCATTCTTAAATAGTTGGCGATGAAACAAAACCTGTTAATCATTATTAACGTCAAAATTGATTAATAATCCCTAAAATCCTAAATGTAGTAAAATTATCCAACAAGAAAATGGGCAAATGCGCCCCGGTATTTTTGGCATACGTTCCAAATTGTTTCGGCGTAAACATATTTAGGGAAAATACACCAGGATGTGAACCCCTAGTGTCGTGCCTGATCTTCTTGACCGGGCTATTCTTCCTGCTGTGGGACATGAGGTTGTATCCAGCTTCGCTCAGGAAGTTGGCCAGATTTTCCGGATGTATCGTAGAAGTGAGTCATTCCTATCTATTAACTTAGCTGTCAAAATTACTTCGTCGCTTTTCAGTATTTAATAGCCGCTTTTATTATGGAGCACATAATGACAGACTTCTGGTTCCCCCTGGAATCCACCGTTATGGTTTTATTACCCAAAATCGCCGCTTACGAGGAGCAATTGTTGAAAGGCGGGCGGTTGGCATTCTGGCGGGATATTTTCCTTGTTGAAATACAACGGAACGCAAGTTTTCGCTAGTTATTTTATGAGCGTCTTCTTTCTGTTGGCCGTCCTGCACGCTACGAGAATCCTAGACCTCAGATTGTTGAAGTAAGCACCCACTTTTTGATGTTTTATAACTCACATTATTAATAATATAATCCTTCTCAGCTGCGGGCCGGGTGTCTTCTTCAGGGACATACTGCAGAGATTCAAGAAATTTAGGAAGAAAATCGTCAAACTTCTCACTCGACGTAAACAAGTTAAATTCAAACTCAATTCGAGATCTAAGTCGTTAGCGTCATCTTGTGGCTCGTCCGATTACGACGACTGCAATTGCCCCTGTAATTATGACGACACCGAAGATGACGATGACATTTTAAGAACCAATCACGATTCCTTCGAAGATGACGACTGCTACAATTATCCGTACTCCAGAAACTACTAAAGACCAATTCAATCCTCGAAAATAGTGGAATCGATATATAACATTGTGTGTTGGTAAAATGTGCTTGTTCCTCGTGATGATGAGAGAAGTATTTTGAAACTGTATAGAAACGTGTGTACGAAATCAATGTGTTTTGTCAATGGAAAAGAATATATCGTTTATGTTTGTAAATAAGATTTTTATTTACACTTGACGTTTAAAGTATAATGCAACATTATTACGCAAAATTCAAATTTCCCCCAACTTTACTTTCGGTAGGTTTGTTCATTGTGTTAGCTCAACTACGCTGGTGCATATTTTATCTTTCTCAGGTACGTATACTATATGCACCAACGAACAAATCTAGCGACTTCAACATGCTTCAACATAAAGATATTAAAATAATATTGATTTATAAAATAAGTATTAATACACTTCAGAAAAGTTATCTAGAGAAGAAGTTTTATTAGAATTTTTAAAATACAATGGAATTGAGTGATTATTTTTATCCATTAAAAATGAATAGCACACGAAGCCATCTATTTTACATTTGCTCAACTCACTCGAACTCAAATGTCAAAATAATCTGACTGTTTGTATTCTTTTGAATGAACAAATGTCAGCATAAAATAAACAAAATATGCTAAAATATCACAATTTATATAAAATCTTAACGCTTGTAAGTGCAAATTACATACAAAATTCCCAAAAGTACGCCCGCCTCTGTCTATTAGAAGAATTTTTGATAATTATCAACTCAGATTACATAAACCTAACCTCTCAAATTATGCTAAAAATTTAGCGATTGCTTCGTATATACGTTTGCCTCGGCCAAAACTCCTGGCGATCAGCATCTTAGGATGGCTGGGCTTTACCAAAACCGACGAAGAGAAAGAATCAGAGCTGATAATGACACTAAAAAGGGCCGTACTCTCAGAGCAACGAGAGGAGTACAATAAAGCGGAGCAACTCTTACATGTCGCTTTGCGACTGGCGCAACAGCAGCGGAATCAACAGGGAGTGTTATATTGTTATGATTTAATGGCGAATTTAGCTTTTAATCAACTGCAGTTAGATAAATCGGAGAAGTTGTTTGTCACAGTGATGCAAATACTCTTAAGTAATGGATTACCGGAAGATGATTTAAAAGTAATTCCGGATTACAGCTAAGTGTTTCATAAATTAAATGTATTTATATATAGGTCATCCACATTAGTCTTAAACTCGCTAGAATATCCCATTTAAAAGCTGACGAAGAGAAAGCTGATGTTGGGTACAAATGGTGTTTAGAGAAGATTGAAAAGCAAAAGAATGATAACGTTAACAGCCAAACCCTTTACGGGGTTATCCAAGACTGGTACGCACAGTTTTTACTCGACAGAGGGGATGTAAAAACTTCCTTAGAACATTTAAAGAAAGCTTATGAAACGTGTTGCGATTTGAAAGGTAAAGAGGCGATGCAGAGCATGCTTTTGTTGAATGATTTGGGGATTACTAGTTGGAGAGCCGGTGATATTGCGAGCGCTGAGGATTTCTTGCAACAGGCAATTAGCATTGGGAAAACAATGGAGGATCAGTCACATGTAGGAACTTTTTTAGCGAATCTGGGGTTGATATATTTGCAGAAGGGGATGTCGGATATCGCGAAGAAATACTGCAAAGATGCTTTTTGTTAGGTAACGTAAAAATATTTGGGCATATCTTATTTCTGATCTCCGATGTTATGTTGCAATTTTTCCCAAGCAGCTAAATCTAAATTTCCAGCAATTATTTTCAACATCTTCTTAAATTATCAATGATTTTGTATTACACTTGTAGATATTTTGGCATCTTTACGTTCCAGTAACTTATACAACATTTGCCAGAATTTAATATTATTTGTTTTATGAAATTGTATTTGTATTTTGTAATAGTTCAGCTCACAGTTAAAAGATGGCAGCAGCGAAGAATGTAACTGCTTGTAGAGTCCGTTGCAATAGAGAATGGTACATGTCGTCACCAAAAGCTGCGCGAAGCCTGACGTCACTTACGCCCCGCTGCCTGCTACCACTGTCTGTTACCTAGCAACGAGGCATCGGCTACTAATATTCGTTCATTACGCGTGTGACGTCATGTACCATTCTCTATTGCAACGGACTCTAGGAGCTTATTATTTAGCCAATTTAAATAAAAAAATCAAGTGATTAGTGGATTTATTGGCTTAATTCAAAAATAAAGAGTAATTTATCGACGTTTCCACATTTACTGTGTCTTTCGAGAATGTTTAAAATGTGAAAGTATCATTTTTCTTTACAAATAAATTACTTTTGTTATTATTGTTAACAACATGATGTTGTTTTGTCAATTATTAAATAATATATTATTTTTTTTTTGTAGAAAACGATAACACCATACATATACAGGGTATTCCACGTAACTGGTTCATTAAAAGTTTATGATGTTCTATTATTTACTTATATTTGAGATTTTAGCACCAGTGTCTGTTCGATTGGAACTATAAATGCAAAATACCTTAACCAAAATATCACTTCCGGTTGACCGGAAATGGATGTCAACTTTGTTATTTTAAATAGAATGATATAATTTTTTGTTCATTTTTGGATTCTACAACTATAAATACGTCAGTTTTCGTTAGCTATTCCTATAGCTACATGTTGCCGTTTTTGAGTTATTTAGGTTTTTCTTTTTTTTAGTCATAATCATTGCATCATTGAGAAATCAATATCTCGGTTAATACTGCAAGTAGAGACTCCAAATTTGCTATGTTTATGAATGATAGATATTACTCTAAGAAACGGTAAGCACACTTTACATTCTAACATACAGGGTGTTTCAAACTGAGGAACAAGAGTGACATATTTTACAACGCAGAAAACTCATTTTTTTTTAAATAGAACACCTTGTATTTTAATTCGGAATTTAGGAGTAAATATCATCCCCCTATCACTTATATATGAGCATACCTATCTTTAATAGATTTTGAGATATGAGCGACTTTTTGTTAAACAGACTAAGTAGTCCTATCTTTAAATGTTTGTAGCTGGCTCTGAAATGGATTCATGTCAAATTCATGTATTATTTTTGAATAACCATACAAGAATGTCTGTTCGAATATTCATTTCTATTAATATTGCGTTGTACGAAAGTGTAATTACAAAATGATGTACATAAACACTTTTGGTTAGTCAATGAATTTGACATTAATCCCATTCAGAGCCAGCTACAAACACGCAAAGATAGGGCTACTTAGTGTTTAACAAAAAGTCGTTCATATCTCAAAATCTATGAAAGATAGGTATAGGGAATGCTGATATAAAGTGATAGGGGATGATATTTACTTCTTAATTCCGAATTAAAATACAGGGTGTTCTATTTAAAAAAAAAAAGAATACTGTCTGTTTAACAAAAAGGCGCTCATATCTCAAAATCTATTAAAGATAGGTATAGTGAATGTTCACATAAAGCGATAGGGGATTATATTTACTTGCTAATTCCGAATTAAAATACAGGCTGTTCTATTAAAAAAAAAATGAGTTTTCTGCATTTGAAAATATGTCACTTTGTTCCTCAGTTTTGAACACCTGTATGTTAGACTGTAAAGTATGCTTACCGTTTCTTAGAGTTATATCTACATTCATAACATAGCAAATTTGGAGCCTCTACTTGCAGTATTAACCGAGATATTAATTTCTCCAATGAATGCAATGATTATGACTAAAAAAAAAAGAAAACTTAAATAACTCAAAAACGGCAACATGTAGCTATAGGAATAAGCTAATGGAAAACTGACGTATTTATAGTTGTAGAATCCAAAAATGAATAAAATTATATCATTCTATTTAAAATAGCAAAGTTGACATCCATTTCCGGTCAACCGGAAGTGATATTTTGGTTAAGATATTTTACATTTATAGTTCCAATCGAACAGATAATGTGCAAAATCTCAATAATAAGTAAATATAGAACTCATAAACTTTTAATGAACAGTTACGTGGAATACCTGTCTAATGACCGGCATAACATATGGAAAAATTATACTGATTTTTTTTGGGGGAATAGATTCACCTGACTACTGGTATGGCGGTAAATCTAAAAAATATGCCATAGAAATCTGCAAAAAGTGTGGTTAGATGTCATAATATCCAAAACAAGTTATTTGAAAAAGTTGCTTAGAATTCAATTCTGAGGCTGTATCCAAATTTTTGTAAACATATTAAAAAAAAATAAAAATCACAATTTTTCCAACCATTTCTACCCATTCAATCTACCCAGTAAACCAAATTCAAATTTCCCTCAATTATTTTTAGTAACTTCAACATTAAAGCACGATTACCTACGATTTTGTATTACATTAGTAGTTATTTGAATACCTTTAAGTTGAAGTTACTGGAAATAATTGCGGAAAATTTTAATTTAATTTACTAGGGAATTACATATTTCTGATTCTTTTTTTTCATTTTTAGCAGCTCCACTGCAGTGCTATTTCTAAATTTGGTTCATACTCAAACATTTTTATTAATTTTTGCATAATTAACACAACCCACTTTTTTCCATTCTCGACGACACTGCATTCCCAGTAGAAAGTCGCAGCTCTTATGTTACTCACTACCAACTAAAAACTATTCAAAAGCGCTACTTTGAATCCACATCACTGATTAAGAATGTGGTATTTTTATTCCTTTTTAAAGGTATAATAGTTGCTAATATCTTTTGTTTTTTTAATTTTTACAGGAAAAAAATATAACAATAACGAATCAATCGATCAGGCCAATTACTGCTTCGAACAGATACAACTCAACGCACGTTAAGTATTAAATTAATTCATGTAAATAGGATATTAAAAAAAAACTTGTATTATATTATTTCTTTATTTAAAAAAAAAAAGGCAAAATATAATAAACACCGTTTTAATTATTAGAAATACACTTAAGTAATATTTTAAAAAAATCAAAATAATTACTTCTTTTGTTTCTTCTTCTCCGCTTCCTCTTCCTTCTCCTTCTCGATTTGCGTGACGTATCTCTCTATCGTTTCGCTATCCAACATCACCATCGGTTGCCCTCGAGCGCATAACGGCGATTTCCAAATTCTTCTGTCCCGATTGCACGACTTCCAATAGAGCTTTTATCGCCAATTTGACAGTCTTCTCTTCGGTGGCGACTTCTTCGTCTGTATAATACTTTTCTAGGAATTCGCGCACTGTTTTAGCGGATCTACCCGTAGCGTTCGCTTTCCATTCGTAGTAAATACCTGACGGTTCCGTTTGATATAAGTGGGGAACGCCATCGTAGTCGAAACCGCCAATCAGACACGACATACCGAAAGGACGTCTTCCGTTGCTTTGCGTGTATTTCTGTTTTAGACTGGCGATGTAGCGTGTTATGTATTCTAAAGTTACAGGATCTTCTACGGTCAGCTTGTGCGATTGACATTCTATTTGGCTCTATTGATTAATATCCTAGCGTCTGCTGTGAGGCCGGCGAACGCCATCACTACGTGATCGTCTAGGAGGCATATTTTTCTCACGGTTCGTTCCTCTTGGAGTTTTGCGACTGACTTTTTTTCTACTCCTAAAACGACGGCTTCTTTACCACGAACGCCCACCTGCGAATAAAATTACACTAAGTATTAAAATTTTTAAGATCAATTTAGATTCACAAAAGGGGAGACCGCTAGATATTAAATGTACCAAATCTCAAGGCAGTGATTATATACAAGAAGATAAACCAAGTCCATATAAAAGCAAATTAATTTTAAAAGTCATCGATAGATGTCGCTTGGATGTCCAAATCGTCCAAATTAAGATTGGAGCTAAATCAGAAATTATTGTGATGTATTAAGTATGACAGCGCAATTTACTCAAAAATAGTTGTACCAAGCAAATCACTTGTAGACATCAATAGGCATCTTGTTTTTTTTTTTTTTTAAATAAAACGTAATATGAATATCAACGAGTACAACATTTAAAATCGAAAAAAGCAAAGGCTGTCTTTCCGATATTATTTACGGTGAAGATAATAGTTCCACGAGTATATTTTCTTATCGGCATTCCTTTCAATGACAGATGTGCGAGATTTCACAAATGCGATTAATTAAAAGGAGGGCTACGTTATAACTAAACACAGGAAAGCATTAAGTTTGTAAAATAAAAAGAAACATCAAAGCCACATCAATATACATTAAATTGTGACGTTTAATAATTTTGTTTTCTTTTTGTTAGCATATGTTGTGTAAGAGCCGTTTTACACGTACGAGAATTTTTACATAAATATCCAAAAATTACCTCGAAAATTTTGGTGAGAATTTTCGTAAGAATTTTTGTCGGGATACTTTTCAGATCGTCTTTACACAGGAATAAATTTTACCGGAATTTTCACTGATATTTGTTGTATATAAGCTGGCGCATTTGTTAAATTAAATTGTTATTTGATTATGGTTATCATAGAAATCCTAAATAAATAGCAGTTAACCAATAACCAGCAAAATATGGATCTTAATTGTTTAGGATTTAGGTTACAACTACAAGTGCAAATGGAAGTAACCTTATTACCTGCGTAAAACGACCTGAAAGTGTCGCGATAAAAATTCTTACGAAAATTCTCACCAAATTTTCGAGAGTAATTTTTGGTATGATTTACGTAAAAAATCTTCGTACGTGTAAAAACGGCTCTAAGTTAACTTTAGTCTCCCTAATAGCCAAATTGAAATTTCCCGCCACATTTTAATGAAATTCAACGTAAAGGCTTTAAAATAACTATTAATGTAATACAAAATGGTGGGGAATTTTATGTATCAACGTTGAGAGTTATGAGAATAATTGCGGGGGAATTTAATTTGGCTATTTGACAGTTGCTATGGACAGTGTGTTGCATACAACTTTGGATATATAACGTGAACTCTTGAAATAACGTTTTTATATAGTATCTAATATCCTACTCGACATTCCGCTATCTCTTCTCTACCGTACTTGTGATGGACGTAATTGAATGACGAAAAAAGCATCATATTATTGGACCATCATTCGATTAATTTGTTTATGACGTTGAATTATGAAATGATCATTCATTTATTTATTTTTCCACTTCATAAAAGAAATTTATATTATGCACGGATAGTTAATTAGATCTACAGAACATTGTAATTTCTCTAATTTTAAAATATAAACTATATAGCACGAACTACACGTTACCATAATAGCCCAAATTTAAATTTTCCCGCCACTATTTTACGTGACTTCATGTAAACGCATTAAAATAACTGTTAATGTTAGTACAAAATGGAGGTAATTTTTTGTTTCAACGTTGAAGTTACTAGAATAATTTGCGTGCAATTTTAAAGTTGGCGCTGTGTGGACAACCAACAGTGGTAAACATCTTTTTTTTAATAATAAAAAAAAATTCACTATTTTCTTACTTTTAATCCTGTTAGAATCATGGAAATGATCTATAATGTCCTAGTAAACCAAATTCAAATTTCCCGCAATTTTTGGTAACTTCAACATTTAAGCATGAAATTACCTACGATTTTGTCTTAGATTAATAGTTATTTGAATACTTTAAGTTGAAGTTAGTAAATATAATTGCGGGGAATTTGAATTTGGTTTACTGGGTAGGTACATCAAATAGCGACGTGTATTTTCTGTTTAGTAACACGTAGTAAAAGCGTTGGTATTTCAGGCTTAAATATTTCGTGTTCATCAGAAAATGAAAAAAGTGTTAACGCATACATATTACTTCAATTTTTATAGTAAATAGTCCAAAAATTATTTTTTCAAATAAATCTAGTGCAAACCTGATGAAAACAAATTATCGTTATTGCGATCCTGAAGTCTATCCTGCAAAGATGGTGTCCGAGATCACAATATAAAGCCATTAAAAGGTCAAAGAGACCGCCATAGAGTGAAACTTCTGATTGTTATCCCATTCTGTGACAATATTACAAATATTCATATTTTGAGAGTGGGGAAGTAAACGTATTTCAAGTGAAATTTAATTTAAGTAAATAAATAGTTTTTTTAACTTCCATTGGCAGAAACCTCGGATATCAAATTTTAATATTATTAATCACTTTCATAAAATCGACAGCTATATGCCGATATGCCGTCAAAGAGTTCCAAGAATGTTCTGTTTATTGTCTTTTTAGTTTCCTAAATTCAGTTACCAATAAAATAAAATTATTATTATATAGTATAGCACATTTGCTGTATTCTAGCAAAATATAAATAATAAGTTTGTAACACACAATAAAAATAAACTTACAAACTTAACACTAATAAACTTCACAGATAGAACTAAAAAATAATATCTTACCAATTCGTATACGACATATGACAGATATACTATTATTTTTTATTTATATTCAAAATATTGTTGCCGCCTGACGTGCTTGAAATCCCATATCATTACCATCATAGTAATTTCATTACATTAAAATACGTTATAAATCAGTACCACCTATTGGTGAATCGTACTATTATACAATTTATATAATTTAAATTCTGGTTCTTATTCTCGCTAAACAGTCAGACTACCCCACCACTTTTGGCGGTGGGGATACTAGCGACATCTGGATCTGACCGCCAAACTGCTGCTTTTAAGCGCAACACTTTTCCCATAAGCTTGGTTTATCTTCTTTACATAGTCACTGCTCAAGGTTATTTTTTGGACTATGTTTTTGATGCTCTTAAAAGGGTAAACTGTATTTGTATTGCTCAATAGATGGCGCAGAGAACGGTTACGTTTTTTGAATGGACCGCGCGGATACAGAAGTTCTAACAATACATAACCTGTTCTGACGCCCGTTTACTACCCCACGTTTTTGTGATGTATTTGCTAGTCGCTAAGTGTTTTAAGTAAAGAAACTTTTCATTATCAACAGTGTCTCATTTCCAATACACGCATACATTTCATTATATCAAAACATGGGACAATATGGCTATTTTAAAACAGACAAATCCAAATTAAAGAAAACGTTTCGACATTTATTGTTGTCTCTATCGATCGTGAATAATCAATTAAATATCAAACCTGACGACCGCCTTCAACACTTTCAAGTCAGATTAAAACTTCCAAAAATTACTTAGCTTCGGATTAGAGTTTCAAATGACGATCATCAATCTCCCCTGAAGAGTAACTTATCACAAGTTCCAAACACCCACCCCCAGCGGCTTGATCATGCCGCTTCTATTAGAAATGAAAGGGTACAGAACCTCAGGTTCACACCCTAGTTGAGATGTGGGTTCAGCGTCAATTAAATATCAACAAATTTCGGAATAAGAAGGAGTTTTGTCAAGAATAACGTTGGAAAAAGTTTTATAAAATAAACAATACACAACGATAAAACATATAAATACACTAATCTCTCCATTTACGCGAATTCACTTCCACGCCGTTGAAAAATTTTGAATTTTAAATGTTCTACTGGACGCCAGATGGCGGTTTGTTTTGATTCCTCTACAAGTGCTACAAAAAAAGAAAACAAGACGTAAATGGAACTTAGAAAAGCAAACTTGTTAGGCTTAGTAAGTTAGGTGTATGTATTTAAACACTCAGATTTCTATCACACAAATACTTTCCATGATTCCATTTACGCGCTATTTTCATGGAACCAATTACCCGCGTAAACGGAGGGATCCTACATAGCCAAATTTAAATTGCCCGCAATTATTGTTAGTAACTTCAACGTTGAAACATAAAATTTAATTTTTTAAGAAATTCAAAAAAACATATTTCTCTACCAACTTTAGCTGAAAAAAGTGTGAGGTTGCTATTATAAACAGTAAGGCTGTTGCTTACTTTAGAGTGTCGTGTGTACTTTACTAGAGTTTCTACATAAAAGTGTGACTTTTTTACTTTAAAAAGAGATTTTATTGTGAAATATTCAATAAGTTTCTTGTATTAAAGAACTTTTTTTTAATGTTGGCATTAGTCGGCTACTTTGGGCTATATCATTCCATTTGTTTTCTACTTTCTTAGTTTTTGATCTAAGTACTACACATATATGTCTCACTTCCATTAATTCACACTGTCCCTAACTTGAATAAATTGGGGTGCTGCACGAGAATTCATAACATAGAAGCATTTGACATAGAATTAAAATATTAACATATACCATGCTACTGGACGAGAATAGAAGTAGAAACTTGAACATATAACCATCAGACTGCAAGTTCCTGCAAATAACTTTAAACAAATTTACATCTGTAATACAATTTCTTACACATTTTGCATTGTCATTTGTCATAAGCGGTAGTGAGGTTAGGAAATAAAAACTGCACTTACGGCTGTTGAACCTTTTCGCACGGCTTCTTGGGCATATTCTACTTGTAATAAATGCCCGTCTGGAGAGAATACGGTTATAGCACGATCGTAACGAGCAGACATTTCTCTTACAATTCAATTATCGGCGTTACAAATTACAAACACTAATTGTCCACCAATATTTTGCTTTGTAATATGTCAAAACGCTGTCAAAATAATAATCAGCAGTAAAGTCTGTTTCTTGCCAACGTTAAATATCAAAATTTTTTAGTGATTTGTTTATTGTAGAATTTTGGAAAATATATGAGTTTTTCTAAGATATCAAATTAGTTTCTGAGAAAGTTTTTACATGGAGAATTATTATTAAAATTATTTTAAAATTATTACAATAAGTGTAATTGTGGTTGATGTTCCTATTGTTTGAATTACAGGGTTATATTTCAAGTTAATGACTTTTTAATCTTAAATAAATCTTGTTTTAAGGAGTACCCGATAACGTGAATCCTATATGGGCAATTTCCTCTCTTATCGGTTTAAATTAAAAGATAAATCAACAAAAAATATTTTCATTATTGAGTTGTTGGCTAGACATATGAATACGTGTCAAAATTTAATAGTTTTTGGGTAGGGGGAATTGTTTTTGGTTTGAATGTAGACGGTACACGTAGAATTTTATAATAAATAAAACAAAACGCATGGGAAAAGTTCCCTGCGAATACTACAGAAATGATAAAACACTTACGCAAATATTGCTTGATTCTTTTGTTTCTAACATGTGAGATATACAATGTGTCCAGTCAAGCACATCACCATCATGATCATCACGGACACTCACACGGTCACCCCGAAGAACCACCTTCGTTTAAGTATAGTCAAGCAGCTAATGATAAGTACTATCAACAACATGACCATACGAAAAAGGAGAAAATTTCAGAGGAACATAGGAAACATGTCCCATTAACTGGTAGCGATTTGTGGCTGTATGCCATGGGATCCACATTACTTATCAGTGCAGCACCTTTCTTCATTCTCTTCTTCGTTCCTTTGGATAATACAGAGCAAAAGCAGCCACTATTAAAAATACTATTAGCTTTTGCTTCCGGTGGATTGCTGGGAGATGCTTTTCTACACTTAATTCCTCATGCAGCCATGAATGTTGAAGATAGAGGACACTCTCATGATCATCACGGTCACTCTCATTCAGAAGGTGATGTACATGGACATGATATGTCTGTTGGGTTGTGGGTTTTAGCTGGGATAACGACTTTCTTGATCGTGGAGAAAATTGTTAGAATTTTAAAAGGCGGTCATGGACATTCTCACTATAAACCTAAAGCAACAGAGAATGATGTGAAGAATAAACTAAAGAAGAATGAGACAAAAGAGAAGACCAATAAGAAAACAGATGAGAAAGAAGAGGTTAAAGATATAAAAGTATCGGGATATTTAAATTTAGCTGCAGATTTTAGTCATAATTTTACTGACGGCTTGGCAATTGGTTCCTCATACCTCGCAGGAATACCGTAGGAATAGTCACTACCATAACAATTTTATTACATGAAGTTCCTCATGAAATCGGTGATTTTGCTATATTACTTCAATCGGGAGTTAGTAGGAAGAATGCAATGCTCCTGCAGTTGACGACAGCTTTGGGTGCATTAGCAGGAACTGCAGTTTCGTTATTATTGCAAAACAGTGAAGATTTAATGGCGACCAGTTGGATTTTGCCATTTACTGCAGGGGGATTCATTTATATAGCTTTAGTATCAGTCATTCCAGAACTACTGGAAGAAGAGAAACCCAGTTTTACGCAGACTGTACTGCAAGTGTGTGCTTTGCTTGTCGGAGTGTACATGATGGTTTTAATAGCTGAGTATGAGTGATTTAGAATCTGTTTGAACGTATAACTTAAATTATTGCAGTATAGATATATATATTTTTGTATCTTTATTTAACTAATTTGTGGTTCTAAATGTGTATAAATTTGTGCGAAATAAAACTTGATTTATTGGAAAGCTTGTGATTTTTTTGTTGTGTAATGTTGAATTTAAATTTTGAATGCGCATTAGAAATATAAAAAAAAATCAAATTATATGAGTGCAGGTTCATAATTGGGTTAAATCTAATGAAAAAAACATTATTCTGAGTAATTTTATTTGTTTCAATTTACTATAAATTTTTTTGCGACGGATTTCGATAGAAACCATCAGACAAAAAGTGTGCCAGTTTTTACAAAAAAATAATGCTTTGAAAATATTAAAAACCTTTTTTTACATAATAGAATGAATGGATTAAAAAAAAAGTATTGATTCCTCTAATATTTATTTTGCAAATGCTTATGAATTATGAAGGAAACGAACGAATATTTAATTGTTAATTGGAGGGTTAAAAGTTAACTCTATAAACAGTATAATTTATTATTTTTATGAATTATTTAAAAAAAATACTAAACATAACCTCACGTGAACAACACATGTTGTAAAGATACCAAATTCTAATCAGATTTCAACCACTAGAGCCTGACTTCTTAACAGTTCCTATTTAATGATGTAGTATTATATAATAATAAAATATCAAGCTTAGGAAGAAAATTTTTAATTAATTTGGATTTGAATTTTGGATGCGGTTTACATTGGCTGCGTTCAGGGAGTTACAGCGCTGGAAGCGATAACCGCTAGCGCTGTGACCGGCATAGATAACCAAATAGAATGCAATGTCCCTAATAATAAAGTGAAACCGCGATTATAACGCCCTCTAATGTCAGTGGAGAACTATTGGCGGTAGAATTCAAAAATAGGTATATTTAATAATAGTTAATAATTTAAGTTTTGCTGGTGAACGCGAAAACGAGAGAAGTCGTTATCGGCATTAGCATTATAATCTGTGAAATCGAAAACTAACTTATCCCGTTTTTTCACGTGCACCAGCGAGGTTAATTACTACAGAAAAGGAACAAAGAAAAATAATAAATGCTTATTAATTACTTATATTTATTAAAAATTAGGTAAAGCATATACGAAACTAAAAATTCACGGATCCTAAACCCTAATAGCAACCTGCAATAAATTTTCATTTTAATAGCATATCTATCATATTACTTACAAAAAAAAAATTAAGAAACAAACACGATAGTAACAGAGGAAAAGTCCAAAACGCAAATAAACATAACAAACAGCACCTAGCATAACACACGTTCAAAGTTCAAACCGAATAACACAACAGCGGAACATAAACCAGACTATGAGAGTACTATGGCCAAATACAAGTATGAAAAAATAACTGCAGACATGCTCCAAGCTGTGCAACTGATGACATTTGCCTCGACATGAAGATAGCATTTACAAAATTGGACTATGTTGAAAGGCTAGATTGCTTGCTCAAGCGTTTCTTTTAATTTATATCACAAAACTAAACGTTCATATTTAATCTTAGACAACAATATCTTGTTACACATATAAAGGGATGAGAAATTGTACACAACAATTATATTAATTACAAAACTATAGGAAATAAAAACAACCACAGTAATTAAAACTTTATTTTAAAGTTTAAAGAGTAACATATTTTAATGGTATCACTAATATCCTCGTTCACTCTTATAATATCTGTATTTATTAATCCAGGCGATTTCGTTGCTATATTTAAGCGTAAATTATAAATAAATATAACCTCATCGGGAAATATTATATATACATATATATACAAGATGCTCCTGTTGCCAAGTTAGGATGATCTTGCATAAATGATAGTATTTTTCAATATGTATGTTGCAAAAATCTTTTTTTGCAACATATATATTTTTTTTTAATAATTTTCTAGAGTGTGGTTTTACTAGAACTTTAACTTCGCAACGTCCAAGTAAATTAAATCACAAGTGTTTAAATAGTTAGCTTTTATTGCACATAATAAAGAAATATTGCCAGAAATATTGTGCGGATCATTCAGATATCCCAAAGAGATGCAAAATACAAATCGTTAGTTAGATAGAGATAGATATATTCAAACGACAACAAGCATTCTTGTGCGAACAGAATACCCGCTTATTCTACATCACGTGGTTCATTCCAGCGCCTTCTACGGTAAGAACAGTTACAGAATCAACAAAACTACCTGCCGTTCGATACATCGACCAAAATTGACATATGTTCTAGTCGAACCGTGTTACAGAATCCCGCTGCAGGACGCCGCTCGATCTAGCGGAGCTCAGCGCTGGCAGCGCCGTAACTCCCTGAACGCACGCATTCACTCTCATCATCGTTATTTTAGGTTTGTTCGTTGGCGCTACACTTTCTATACTGGTTTGTGATTAAAACAGGATAGAAGATACACTCTTTACGTATCTGAGAAAGATAAAATACGCACCAGTGTAATGGTGTAACACCAATGAACAAACCTTTTGACAGACACACGACCATCACATGACAGACACTTGACGTTCTGGATTCGTGGATATACGGAAAAGTAAAAAACTCAAATATAAATCCTTTTTGGCGGCTAATTTGAAATAAGTATACCTTTACGAATGCATTTATACCGTAATAAATAAATATTAGCAATACTCTTATCATTTGCCCTTGATAATTATTACTGACATTATTTAATGCGTCGTTGTTTCATCATAAAAATTTTGATTTATCTCTGTAAAACGCGCAATGCTAGGGTAATAAAAATAGAGGCAAATGGAATTGATATAAATTGCAAATTGATTATTCATAAAATTACGTCAATCGACGATAATTAAGTTAAAGTGTAAAAATAATTGCATTTAATGCAATTCAAATTAAAATAACCAGATTCCGTATGATTTATGTGTACCTATAACTTCCTCTTCTCATGCGATCACTTCTTTCATTTTAATGTAAACTATTATATAAACAGCTGTATCAGAGAGTTGGTAGTATATAATCTTATTCAAACTTACAATATTTTTATCTGTGGATCTGTATAAAAAAAAAACCTACCGGGTTTTCACCGCATCACGTCATCACTGCAACAAACCCACTCACACATGAAGAAGTGCATACACTCATACGCTGTTATTTATATTTAACGTTTCATATTGCCCTTTCATATAAAATATCTTCTATTTACTACTGCTATCATTTAAACTTGTTTTGCTAGAGAATCCCTATGAGCATTTTTTTTAACGATGAATATTGTTAGAAAACTATTAAATGTATAAAAACATTAACGAATGTTTCCTAAATAATGGACAAGGCAAGGTGAGTGAGTATATTTATCTATTTTTATAAATTCACCGTTTCAAAGTTTGTTTGTTTTTGTAGATTTTCTTTGTTATTATTAGACCCTGGTGAAATATATTTCGAAGATTTCAGCGCGATTTTCGTCACTTCTGACGTAACCTCCGCCAATTACGACTATAAGAAACAGGACGGTAGATTGAAACTCTGTTCAAAATCTTTAGTATTCGAACCGAGAGATATTTCGAAACCTCTTGTAAAGGTCCCATTGAAAGAATGCAGGTGATCGAAGAATGGAAAGGAAAATGGAAGTTCTTGAAGAGCGATGCCGTCTTAAACATTATATGCAATCGTTACACGGAGATGCTGGAGGGCAACGAGATAACCCCTTACAAATTTTGTGATTATGGGAAATTTTTGTTCCTGTTGAATTATGCCAACGTGAAGGATTGCCTCTCTCGGATCATGCAATTGCAAAGGGCAAATACATTGCCCCCGTTAGAACAATCGAATATGGTGAGTGGATTTTTATATTTATATAAAATTTACAACATACAAGAATATTTTTAATATTGAGTTACGGTAACAGTTTTTTTTTTAACGAATTATTCATCTAATAACCTCAAAAATTGAATTTGACATAAATGTCAAAATTTGATGTGAAGCAAGAAGCAACAAAAAATGAGGTTAGGGGTTAGGGCTAATCATGTCGATACTTAATAAAATAAAAAGAATAAATTGGGAACATTTACATAACGCACATAATATAACCTACATACAACGTTAAAGGAGATTTGGAGAATTGTTTAAAATGTAATTCCGAAAATGCTATGTGTGTATTTTTGTTACTTGTTTGAAAAAAGATTTTTATAAGTTAGATTACACATTTTCTTTTTTATTAGCCCAACTGAAGATAAATCTTGATGTACTTTTGATAGCATTTATAAATAAGAAAGATTTGTAAAATATATCCTAAAATTATAAAATAACTCCGTAATCATAACCTGTACATCTTAGGTCCACTAACATACTGCCAAACTTCAAAATATTAAAATTCACCTTCTAAACAAATGTGTAAAATAATTTTTAATGGATTTTAGATAACTGCGATAGTCAATTCTAGGCATGCGGGTGTTAAATTCAACCCTTTATGGTTCGATCTGTACGAGAAAGTGATAATGGAGACACAGGGTGAAAAAATAAGTCCGCTAGTGCGAAATCCTGGCAGGATCGTGTTAACGAATTCTAGATTTTATTTCCAACCGTACAATAATATAGAAATGGTAAAACCAGCTCAGATAGTAATTGATTTCAGTTTGATTTGACTACTTTTGCAGTATCCGTTTCAAAGAATCAATTTAAATTCTATCAAAAGAATCGTGAAACGTCGTTTTCTTTTGCAACATATCGTAAGTAAACCTCACTCAATTGCAGACAATGTGGATATAACCCACGTGACTTTTACAAGTTATAACTTATGTTATCAGATTAGTAAGCAATAAAAAAGCTCTATACGTGAGAAGCTAGAATGACATGTCTTAATTTTAATTTTCTTTTGTTAACACGAATGAAACATTTTATTATATGATGATTATATGACAATAATATGCAACCCAAATTGCACAGGTCACGTACAGGTTATATCTATTTTATTGAAAACCCGTATACACTGGCATCCAAAAGTAATACACCAATAATCATTTTAGGGTTTAGAAATTTATACTGACGTTTGTGATAAAACAGCGGACATTTATGTAGCATTATCGAGTCAGAAGGCTAGAGATGAATTATATTCCAGTATTCTCGCTCAACCCGATCTCAAATTAGAATATACGGAAAAAGATGTGATGACTTTAAAATGGCAGAACGGCATAGTTTCTAACTATGATTATCTTATGTATATTAATAGGTAAGTCAATTTACTTATTCATTCATTCATTGCTGTTTTTTATATTATTTAATTAGTTTAGGCGACAGGACCATAAATGACTTAACGCAATATCCAGTATTTCCTTGGGTGATATCCGATTATAAGAGTAGCAATATCGACCTGGATGATCCAAATGTATACAGGGACTTATCGAAGCCAGTCGGTGCCTTAAATCCAGCGAGATTGAAACGGTTATTGGATAGGTGAGCTTTGCCGTGTACTATATTTGATAATAATGCTGTCATATTTGTTTTTCCTATAAAAACGGAATTATCATCATCATCAGTGTCGAAATAATTATTTTCATAAAAACCTTAGTAGTGCATTAAGATGAAACAAATTTTGTTTCAAATCGTTTATTTTTATCGGGAAATATCAAATTATAACACATGTATTCTTGTTCGAAAACAATACTTGGCCCATTTGAATCACTTTCCCAGTGAACTGAGTAATGCAGACTTGACGAATATTAAACGTCACTTTACATCACTTCACAATTTGTAAAGTCCCAAATGGTATTCGTAATCCATCTTCTAAAACAAGAAGTGACGACAATAATCAACGCAGTTAAAGTTTTGATGGTCTTTGTAACTATGCAGTTAAAAATTGCTGACCAAGTGCCTCGTGATACCGCTAAATAAGAAGAGACGACAATGAATTACAGGCAAAAAGTATGAAAATCTTTGGGCTATAGTTCTAGTTTATTATAAAAGTAAATATTGGTTTTATTTTCCAAACGTAGGTAAATCTATTTCATATTGTTATCGTAGAGTTTTGTGATTGCGTTGGTGCTGGATTTGTCACTTCTGCGTTGTATTGTATGTATTTAAATAACAAAACACACAAAACCTTTTATTTTTTGTATTTTTATATATTTACATATTAAGATATTTACAAATGTATTGTCGCTTGAAATGTCGGAACATAACTGCCTATTACAATATGGTTTGAACTAGTAGGTAGTCCCTTGTGACACTGACCATTCCACCATTCTTGGTGGGGTTACCAAAGTAATTGCGTGTGGTGTCTGTCAGAGTAAAGAAAGAATAGAAAAAGAAGGAGGAAGAACCAAGGAATTTAACTTAAATGTGGACACCTTTTTGTATTTTTAATATTCATATAAGATATACAAAGTATTGTCGCTTGAAATGCGATTAGAACTGCTATTACAATATTGCGTTGAAAGTAGGTAGTCCCTTGTTACACTGACCATTCCACCATCCTTGGTGGGGTTACAAAAGTAATTGCGTGTGGTGTCTGTTAGAGTAAAGAAAGAATAGAAAAAAGGAAAGGAAGAAAGAACTAAAGTAATTTAAATCTAAATATGGGGACACCTTTTTTTGTATTTTTATATATTTACATAGTAAGATATTTACAAATGTATTGTCGCTTGAAATGTCGGAACAGAACTGCCTATTACAATATGGTTTGAACTAGTAGGTAGTCCCTTGTTACACTGATCATTCCACCATCCTTGGTGGGGTTACAAAAGTAATTGCGTGTGGTGTCTGTCAGAGTAAAGAAAGAATAGAAAAAAGGAAAGGAGGAAAGAACTAAAGGAATTTAAATCTAAAATATGCGGGCGTAACAAAACTAAAACTACGGAGGTCGGGTTAGGACCAAAACATGTTTATTCTGTTCCAAACAGTTATCTTAATGAATACCTTTGTGTATTTTTCTCTGAATTTTACGCTAAAATAAAACACAAATTTGATTTGACTATCATATGATTATATTTTAATAATGACGTTGACATATTTATTTTTCTCATAAAAGGAACTTGTCATCAGTGCCAAAACAATTGTTTTCATATATGTAATAAATACCAATAGTATACTGAAATAAAACAACACTTTTCTGTTAAATCGTTTTTTCTATCGCGACATATTAAGCTATACCATGGAGATTCCTGTTCAAAACCACGTCACAGTATATATGTATATCAAGTAGTTTCACATCGCCTATAACATGGGTTTCAAACATGGCGCCCAAGGAAATTCGCGGTGTCGCATAGGTGGGTGAAATTGGAACTAAAACTATTTCAATCTGTTTATAAGCAAAAATTTAACCTACAAACCTGATGTTGTGCGATTTTCTGTCAAATGTCAGTCTGTTTGAGTATATAGGTTATTTCCGTACCCACTTTGCAATTATTAGTTGCAAATGTAGCCACCAAACGCCATCGCGAATTTCCTTAAATTGATAGACAAAACATCAAAGGCGCTGACACTTAATGAAACTACTGGATAAGGTTTATACTGTGACCACGTTTTGGTTTGAATAACTTTCCAGTTAACTGAGTAACACACACTTGACGCCTATTAAACGTCACTTTACTTCATTCTGCTAGCTAGGTTGTGCCAGTGCACAATTTGTAAAAATCCAAATGATATTAGTAATCCATCCTAAACAAGAAGCGACGGCAATTACCTGGGCAGTTAAAATTTTATGGCGTTTGCAACTACGCAATTAAAAATTGTTCACCTAGTACCTCGTGATACCGCTAAACGACAATAAATTACACCGCCTTGATTCGTATTTACTTTTCGAAGGTACACAGAGATGCCAGACCCAAAATACATGTACGGATCCCACTATTCTACTCCGGGTTTCGTCTTGTACTACCTGGTTCGATTGTATCCGCAATACATGTTATGCTTACAAAATGGCCGATTCGACTTACCAGATAGGATGTTCAATTCGTGCGCGGACGTCTACAGGAATTGGTTGAACAACATGGCCGATTTTAAGGAACTGATACCCCAATTTTACGATGTCGAAGATGAGGGCAAGTTCTTAGTCAACAGTATGGGGATAAATTTCGGTTACGCGAAAATGGGGTGAAGGTGACGGACGTACGTCTACCGCCGTGGGCTCAGAGCCCGAAACATTTCGTCCAAACTCTGCGAGAGGCACTGGAATCTGATACGGTCTCGAAAAATCTTCATTCGTGGATCGATTTGATCTTCGGATATAAGCAGCGCGGTGAAGGAGCCACTAACGCACACAATGGTATCGTTTTAAATTGCTTTCGTGTCGTTGTTGAAGTAAAATGCGTGTTTCTTTAGTATTCCATTATATGTGTTACGAAGGGAACGTCGATTTGGATGCGATAACCGATGTGAATCAACGGCATCCGTTGGAAGTGCAAATTATGGAATTTGGGCAGGTGCGAAACAAGTATTCCACGTCCCGCATCCTCATAGGAAAGTGGGAAAAATCCTTTTAGAAGTATCTCAGGTAGCTACGGTAGTAGAAAGTGATATTGAATGTGGTAAGTTAATATTATATTGTATATGTGTTTCTTATCTGACTTATTCTAATAATTTAAATTATTTCTTCTTGGTGGTAGCAGTTTTTTTAAATTAATGAACCTTAATCAAATGAAATATATTTCACGTTTCGCTGTAGTTTACTACAGCTTTGTCGATTTGAGGACTAGTGCAAATTAAAAACAAATATTTCTAAAATGGATTTATTTGTATTTAAATTCAACTTTTGATCTGAAATTTAACATTCTTTTATAAAAACTCGTTTTAATTTCTTTAAATCATGTTATAACATTATCTAATACAGTGTCAAAGTATAGTGCAGTGCTATTACTTGTGAACGCTAGTGTAATTTAGATTTTAAGATGTCCTTTCCGGACGGACCACCCGTGTTGATTTTATATTACTCTTAGTATTTAAGAATGTTTATTACAATTTCAGTTTACAATCTTTAGCTTATTTTTCTACGTTTATTGCACCAGTTGTATAATTTCCCGTTTACCATTCTTTGTTAAGCGCAATATCTACTTTCAAAATGAGGAAGAAAACGGGTAATTGAGCAATGTTTTTATATTCTTATAACATATCTTACAAAAGCGTCATTTCGGTGACGAACGAGCTTGAGAAAGGTGAGTACCTTTCTCAAGCTACAACAAATCTTAAAAAAAAAAACTTACAATTATATTTAAGTTATTTGTTATTTATACCTTAGTAGTTATTTATAAGTACTGCTGTGTTCTGACTGAAATGACTGAACTTGCAAAATGAAAATAAGCAGCAAAAAGGGTTAATTACAATATGCCAGAAAAAAAAAACCGTGAACTGAAGGTTCTGGCCAAAAATAAAAAACTGCACTTGATTCTAAATTACAATAGGACAATGCTATTTCCTATAACAAAGCAAAAGATTAGTTTGTTCAGGAATATAATCCTAATTCTATCAATACAATCCACGTGGTTTCAACAAAATAAAATAAATTCGTGGACAAACACACGAAATTAAACAAAAATGAAAACTAAATGCAAGAACAAAACTACTATTCACGCAACCGAGGTGATTGATAATTAAAAACGAAACAGCAAAATAGAGAAACGGAAAAATTAACACTTTAAAATATAATGAGAGAATTAAAACTAAAATATATCTTCCTGCACGAAAATAATAAATGATCTTATATCTATAATGTGCACACATCAATTTATATTGATGGGATATAATTGTTATAAAGGAATTCGCTTTATAATAATTGTTATTATTAACAATTATTATAAAGCGAATTCCTTGATGGACAGAATATTTAAAACACAATTATATATATAGACAATTATAGATATCAAAATGAAACACAAAATGGCAACCAATAATACCTAAAAATACGTGTACTCACGGTAACAGTCGACCAAGGAACTGCCTGACAAAACTCTACAATGGTTTTTCTTACAATAACCACGCAAACGCACAATTTACCGACAAAATCTAGTAGAACAAACATTAAATAGAACTAGCAAATGCTAGACATCTTAAAGAAAGGAATTAACTAAAAAAAAACCTTACACTTAATTAAATTAAATCAAATAAAAAACTCATTTACTTAATTATAAAATAAATCTAAATTGTAAAAATTCTCGGTACAATGACTCATTGTCAGTAGAACGGAAGAAATTACACACATCAAAACATGCAACTTAAAATATACTCGCGGTAATATGGGTTGCCACAGCAGTACGTTGATATATATAAAAAAAATTTATTGGAACATAGTAACAGTGGAAAATCATATTAAAATGTAGAGGACAAAAACGTCTCTAATTGTAAGTAGGTCTGTAAGATATAAAAGCGTGTGAGAGAATGAATATGCCAGCGTACACACTCGACAACTATGTTCAAACATTTTTTTCTTTAGTATTAAAAACGGAAAACTAAGAAAAATGAAAACATTCAACTAACTATACGTAAATAATATAAGTGAAAATGATTTAAATTGGGGAATTTAAGAGTTAAATACAAAGTTCATTCGACAAACAAAAATCATACAGAATACACAGAAAAAACATTAAAGGTTATGTCAAATTAGGTTTATTATAAAATAAAATTAAGTTATACGCTTCACTAAAATATGATGCCTCAGAATTAAAATTACAATTTTAAAGGTAAAACAAACTCCTTTTCCTGAACCAGCCTAAACATACACAACAGTAACTATGATACGCAAGATACCGTGCCCGACTGTTTTCCCTATATTCCTCTAGTATAAAATTATTCCGCCAGGAGGAGACTCTTTCGAATGCGTTTGAGAAGACTTTGACACTGTAATAGGTAATGCTAATACAGAATGTTAAATTTCAGGTAAAATTTTGAGAATTTAAATACAAATAGTTTCATTTTCGAAATATTTTTTCGCAGATTGTACTGGTTCTCAAATTGATAAAGCTAGAATAAACTATAGCGAAATTTCATTATTTTATTTGAGTAAGGTTTATCATTTAAAACAATCCGCTACCGCCAAGAATAATAATTTAAATTATGTTAATATTAATAATAATGGTGCTATGTGACGACCTTGGGGCACTCCAGAAAATATTTTTGTTTAACCTAGATATATACCAACCATGGAGGACGTTTACAAATCTCTCATGCGTTACTAAATTCGCCACGCATAAGGGCCCGATCACTTGCTTATGCGTGAGCGCCGACAACGATAAGGTCATTTCCGTCGGGCAAGATTCCAGGATGAAGATATTCTCGATAGACGGCAATCGACAGATCAGGAGTGCCAATATAGGGAATATGCCCCTCAGCGGTTGCATCGATCTGCCCAACTTAAATACGGTCATCGTCAGCAGCTGGGACAACAGTATGTGAGTACGTTGAAATGCGGCAACGTTGCAAATTTAAATTTTTTCGCGATTATTTATAGAAAATTGTACGATCTGGATTTTGGAAGGGTGACACAATCGGTAGAAGCTCACGAGGACGCTATTACGTGCATGATTTGGGGTACGAAGTCGAATTTGTTGTGTTCTGGCAGTGCCGATTGTACGGTTAGGGTGTGGAGGGGTTTTAACGAGCACGGAACTATTAAACCCATACAATGTTTGATGTGTCAATTAGATCATAATTCTGAAGTTACCTGCCTTAATTTTGATTCGTAAGTAAATCATTTTAATTTTTAAAATACTTTAACTGCGAATGAAAACAAAAGAATGTTTAATGTGGAACTGATGGTAGATTATAGTATTACTTCTAGTATTTTAGAAAAAAAAAAACTAGGTAAAGTTATTCCAAACATAACATACAAACTTTATTACTTTTTAGACAACAACATTCAACTATTTTTATATCTCTATAGTGTTATAACATGGTAGGATTAGTAGGTACCACCTACATTGATTGATTGTAATATATTCAAGAAAATTACGTTATTGTAAGAAAAATAAAAAAATGGTTCAATCTCGCAATACTCTGTAATGTAAAATAGTAGTCTTCAGGAAGAATATAAACTCTTATTACAAAAAAATGTCAAAATCTAAAATGTGGCTAAAATTGTGCAATAATAATAATAACTCAGCACTACAGGCCTTGAAGGCCCTTGGCTAGAGTGCCGGAACACACCGAGCCACTGAGAAGTGTTGTCCGAATGGTGACCCAACCAACAACCGGTACCGCATATTGCTGTTTGACTTTCAAGATTGGCAATGATAAAATTGTGCAATATATATTGTAAAAACGATATACGACATTACAGTAATTAAATTGAAATATAAAAATAAAATCTTTATAACAAAAACGACATACGTACTGCTGTGTACTGATGGTACAAGCATAAACGTAAAATGAAATTGAAAATAAAAAAAAAATGATTTAAATTACAATTTACTAGCTCAGCGGATAAAAATTTAAAAGGGCGCAAAAGATTATCTGATCTCAGGTTTACTAATCTAATCAAGAAAAGTACAATGTGGGTGAAAGTAATCAAAATTTATTATTAAAAAAAAAAAAACATTTAATTACAATTTCTCAGGGTAAATTGAAAACCATAATATAAAGATTCTGGCCGAAAACAAAACCTGCATGAATCTACATTAAAAAAGGACGATGCAAATCCTTTATCAAACAAATGGTAGATTTATTCTAGAAGAAAATCCAAATCACACAAAAAATCCGTGGTCTTAAAAATTACAACACACTAAAATTAATTTAAACGTGGACAAACAAATATAATAATATTAAATTGAAATATAATTACAAGCACAATGCTTATCTTCACCTAAACCGAGGTGATTAAATATTCAAAACTAAAATTGAAAACTACGAAACGTAAAATTAAACTCTTTAAACTAAAAAAACAATTTCTTCTAAAACAAATTACAATAATTACTGATCTTATATCCAACATGTGCACAATTAAACACAACAGCAATTAATTATAAGAGTTCCTTGAAAGCTGATAAAATTCAATTAAACCGAACTACATTTTAAATAAAAATGAATTTACCAAAAATGGCATCAAAGAAAATAAAAGACATATACTTACAGTAAGTTTCAACGAACTACCTTTTAAGAGGCCCTACATGCGTACATATAACAAAATAGATGCGTGGCTAGCAGCGCATAAATATACAAAGAAATCTCTTGAAATATCACAAAATATATTAATACTGACGAAGGCAATAAGTAAACAATGACTGAAATAATTTAAATAACAAACGATAAATACTTAAATTCATCAAACAAATCTATTAACAAAATCTTACTTAAAAATAAAATATTAACTTCTGAGAGAATTTGCCGACGCATCGATAAAGATTGACCCCGGGGTGCCAAACCACAGCAGTACATTGTGTATGTCTTTGTTATATTAACGGTAAAATGATGAACTCAGAAGCACGTATACGATCGGTACAGTAGCTATCTATGTTCAGCAATAACTAGTATATAGATAGTTAAAGATTTGGCAATCACGCATCGATCAGATTTATTTTTCACGGATGGTATATGTCATATGGGACAGTTTAAAACTAATTTAACCTTTGGTAATGTAATTTCTTTCATTTTTGATACCGAGTGCGCCATCTTGTGAACCGTTTGAGAACTGCGAATTGTGAACTTCTGTAATTTTTGCATTAATGTTTTTACTTATTTAGTATTAATTTTTCTCGTTGCATTCGTAATTTTATTTGCTGTAACTGTTTTGTTAATTCAGCAACTTCTTTAATTTGCGTTCGTTTATTTATTAATCCATTTAGTTGCTTTCGTCTGAACTTAGTTCTGCGCGTGCGTTAGGTTCCGGCTCTGATCGTGCGGGCTGAGGCGGCAGTGCTGCCAATTTAGCTAAATTTTCTGCTAGTTCTAACTTAATTAACGTTGCATTTAGCGGCAGATTGTACATTTAGGAAAACTATCAAAATCAGCTTAATTTACAGTTGATTTTTATAAGAATATATCAAACTAAAATGTTGATATGGACTGTGATATTTAATATCGCTATGTTATGATTTGATAAATTCATTGCAGTGACTAATAACCTAATGTTGTTGAATGCACCAAATGCACTTGCAAGGCAAATTCGTTAGAATCCTTTGATTTTAGCGCCTGTTTCGTCTAAAATCAACTCAATTAAATTTAAGATTTTAAATCAGGGAAACAAATCACAAATATTCAAATGAGTTGATTTTATTTGGAACTACTGTCACTGTATTTACTACAATTATATCAAAAATCAAGTGATTGTGTTTTCCAAATGAACTTCTTCCAGCCATCGTGGGAAAGCGACAATACACACACAAAAATTTAGCATGAAGTTCAGACTGGTTCAAATATTTGACGGATTTTTTTCAAATCTCGCATATATTTGATTTTATCATGATGACATCACTGCACCGACCGGTGGAGAAATTTGTGTGAAAACCGTAAAAGAAGATTCATATTTTACTTGTTATGTTATTAAAGTAACTTCACTAATTTATTAGGAATAAAATTATTAGAAAAAATACTACAAGGGGAATATTTCATTTCAGTATTTATTAACATTATTACACATGTTCTAAATCAATATTTTAGCATACCTATGCAAGGAACGGTGAATGTTTTTACAAAGTTGTTTTCACAGTCTAAAATCTCAAAAAAGCACCACAGCACTTTGTATATGTATTTAGAATAAAAGAGATAGACCTATTTGCCTCACACTAAATTATCTATTTATTTCATCGAACCACTTTTGATTGAACTAATTGTACTAAAAGTTTTAGTTCGTTAGGTCAGTTAACAATTTTTAAGCTTATTGTAGGAGCGTTTCTGTCAAAGTCATAACCTGCATAAAACCTAACTGCTGATAAACGATGAAATAGATTTTCTGTTGGTATTAACGAATTACTATCAATTTTTTTTTTCGTTTTAATGCAAAAAATGCTGTTTTCGCAAAAAAGAAAAGCAAATTATATTCGAAAAGCTTTTTTTTTACTGACAAACTATAATTCATTACGAAGGACTCTGTTTAAAAAAGAGATTCTTTGTCCATTTTTTGCACATAGCCGAAAATTGAATTTGCGAAAACTAGACAATCGATCCAGTACTCTTAATTACTCTAATCTCGTATGTCGTTTTTACATTATATTTTGCACAATTTTAGCTACATTTTGACAATTTTATAATAGGATTCTATATTTTTGCCTGAAGATGAGCCAATAGGCTCAAAACCGGTAGTTACTATGTCACATTAAAGAGTATTGCCAGATTTGGACTCATTTTTTATTGTTCTTGCAATCAAGAATAACTTCCACATAATCAACCTGCATCATTTAGAATTACATTAAATAATACATAAAATTAATTTGATATCAACCAATTGAAACTTTTTAGACTTAAACCACTTATTAATATTAATTAAATATTAATTTTTTCTTCTTTCTTTAGTGAAAATTTATACTTAGCAGTTGGCACAGAAGACGGTGAAGTCTACGTCTGGAAAATCGAAGACAAAACACTACACCGGAAATTGGCAGTTCACACTTCAGCCGTCAAATCGCTTTGCTACAGTCCGGATGGTGAAAAATTAGTTACTTGCAGCACAGACAAGTCGTTCAAGATCATCGACTTGCAAACAGGGATGTCGGTTTACACTAAAACCATGGCATCGGCCTTGAGATGCCTGAAATGGGACGGCTTTCTCTTGTTATTGGGCAGTGACGATGGTTTTTTGTACGTTTGGGACATAGTCGAAGTGAAATTGCTCTTCAGAGTAAAATGCACGAAGGTGGATATATTTTTTTTTGTTCGGCACAACTTTCGTTGTGATAATTTCCATCGTGTTTCAGGCCCTATCAACGCTTTGGATTTATCCCTTGATAAAAAATTTGTGGCAACTGGAGGGGAAGATCACCAAATCTGCATTTGGGAGCCGATTAGTTAGAAGTTTAGTATTTTTTTTTCATTTTTACGCAGTATTGTTCGTCATTTTGATTACCACAACATTTTTTTGCTTTTTTTCTTATCTATTTATTATTGTTAATAGATGAAAATTGGTACAACTGTTGTATTGGTTGAAGTTATACACATTTTTATTTATAACTTGTGTTTTATTTATTTTATCTTTTTTATATCACAATGTTATATCTTATTTCTCTAGAATTTAACAATACTATATTTGATCATAAAAAAAATCGTTAAAGTATATAAAGATACAATAATTACATACAAAACATTGAAAAACATTAAAAAAAAGGAAAATAAAGGATCCTGAATATCATTTGTTCGAAATTGAAAATTGTTCGAGAGTAAAAGCTTCTTCCACTCTTATATTGACGAATTTATATTGTACGACCTGAAGCATATTTTTTGTCTTGCGTTAGGTTCTAATTTTATTTTATCCGCTTATAAATGAAAGAATTTAAATGAAGAAAATATTTGCAAGGAAAGGCAAAAGCAACAATTACGTA
This sequence comes from Protaetia brevitarsis, assembly GCA_004143645.1. NCBI lineage: Eukaryota > Metazoa > Arthropoda > Insecta > Coleoptera > Scarabaeidae > Protaetia > Protaetia brevitarsis. The sequence continues at coordinate 2,197,353 of RXPK01000214.1, forward strand.
TTAACAGGAGTGGGATACGTGATTTGTTGTGTGTACACTGAAAAAAAATGCTGGACGTGATATCAATAATCTACAGTCATCTGAATGAATTTTCATCGATAGAACGAAATGTGTCATTGTTATGATATTATCAAGTAATAACCAGGTTTATTAGTGAAATTATACATTAGTCCATGGATAATATTTGTTATGGTAACTACATTTTTCATACTTCAATAATAATAATTTTGTTAATAATATGAATATGAACGAATATACAGGGTGACTCTAAATATATACGACAAATTTTATGGGCTGATTCCTAGGATTATTGTGAGCATAAAAGTTCATATAAACCTATGTCCTAAACGACTTAGTTTTAAAGTTACATGATGTTTAATAATGAATTAAAAGTTCATAATACAATTAACTTTTTATGAGTAGGAATATTCTATTACAAAGCTGGTATATGAACGTGTTATACTAATGGTAATGTCAAAAGTGACAGTTCGTGATTTTAGATAAAACCGATTGCTTGATTAATTTTTGCCAATTAAAAAAAAAAAATGAAATAGCTGTAACTTTTAAAGGAAACGTCAAAAATGAAAAGCCTATATAAACTTTTTTTAATCACAATGACTTCCTCTATCAGTTCCCTCAAGATCAGAACACATTTAACGAACATCCTGTATACCTATATGTATAAATGTACAGGGTGTTCGTCGTTTAAGACATAGGTTTATATGTAACTTTTATGATCACAATAACGTGATTTTAGATAAAACCGATTGCTTGATTAATTTTTGCCTGTCAATTCAAAAAAAATGAAAGCTGTCTGTAACTTTTAAACGAAATGTCAAAAATGAAAAGCCTATATAAACTTTTTTTAATCACCATGACTTCCTCTATCAGTTCCCTGAAGATCAGAACATATTTAACGAACATCCTGTATATTTATATGTATAAATATACAGGGTGTTCGTCGTTTAACACATAGGTTTATATGAACTTTTATGATCACAATAACGTGATTTTAGATAAAACCGATTGCTTGATTAATTTTTGCCTGTCAATTCAAAAAAAAATGAAAGTTATCTGTAACTTTTAAACGAAGCGTCAAAAATGAAAAGCTTATATAAACTTTTTTTAATCACAGTGACTTCCTCTATCAGTTCCCTCAAGATCAGAACACATTTAACGAACATCCTGTATATTTATATGTATAAATATACAGGGTGTTTGTCGTTTAGGACATAGGTTTATATGAACTTTTATGATCACAATAACCCTAGGAATCACCTCATAAAATTTGTCGTATATATTTAGAATCACCCTGTATATTATTATTTTTACGTACAATCTTCATAAAATTATTCACGATATGAACGCAATAAAGTTTAAATGATATCTTCTTCGTTAGTTCAATGATTTGCAATTTATCGCAAGAACGAACACATAACATACCTTAATGAAAGTGAGAGTTTGGCGTGTGGCCCCTAGAGGGCATGCATGTAAACTCGTGAACTCTTAGGGAGAAATCGAGAATAATACTTCAGAAATGATACGGATAAAAGTAATTTTTTTCTAAAGGAGTGCTAAAGACGTTTAGTAGACAGAAACTCGCATTTTTTTTTCACGATGGATCAGAAACCCCTGCCATGGTGGCATTCTTTTACGGTTAATTGTTTAGACGTTTTCTTTTGATGTTTAAGGGGTAAAGTAGTATCAATTGAAATATTTAGGATTTCCTTGAGGTTACTAATAAACTTTAAAAAAGATTCGTTCTTACCACACTATCCGCGCCATCTATCGCAATTTCGTCTACTTAAAAATCACATTACCGCATATCCTATTTCATCTGGCTATCTATAATAAAGCTTTTTATCTGTGATATTACTAACTCAAACAATAACACTTCTATCAGTCTATGCGAAATTTTATAATCTATGTTGAGATAATGATAATCACACATACATTATATATAAATAACTACTAAGTGTTACGCCTGCATGTCCTGTATTATATGTATCTCACAGTATATGTAACAAAATATATATGTATTTGCGTGTATAGACATGTGACATGTTTTGTAAATGGTCTTGGAAGAATAATGTCTAGTTCTCAATAACAATAACGCTGAATAAAGCAAGCAAACATTATCTCTATTATTAAATTCGCGTCTATTATTTAACCAAACGAAATATTTCAACAATCTAAAAACAATCCAACCGATTTTTCCCTTGCTATAATACAATAATTCGATCATACGCTTTAGGTTGTATAATTATTGGAATCCGTGTACATTCCTATATAATTAAAACGGAAGAAGCTTTTTTTTTCTTATTTAAATTCGTTCTGACTTTAATCACACTTTGAGAGTAAAATTACGTTTATTCCTATTTTCCGATAATATCTGATTTAGAAAGTCCATTATTTTTCGTCCAGCCTCGAAACGGTCGTCCGCCTTTTCGCCAGGATTAGAACAGTCTTCTATTAAAGTGAACATCTCCTTATATTTGTACGCCACCTGCACGGGAGGCGTGTGCAGGAACCCGTTTTTTATCATGGGAAAGGGGGCGTCTTTGCTAAGGAGTTGCTGAAATTTCGAAAATGCGCTTAACCCAACGTCTCGTTTCAAAAAAAAAAAAAAAATCAACTTACGCTGCAAATGGCGTAATAATTGTGGTCGCTGTAACTATGTGTGCATAAATCTTCTTGGGTATAAGCGAAGCCGTCTGGATCGTGGATAATTTCACTTCTGTGCACGATATTTGATGTTTGGGCTAAAAGAAAAAAGATATGTGAAAATTTGGACGGTATAAGTGATTGAAGGTTAAAGGAAGAACATCTTACGATAATTTAGCCTTTTTGCCATATATGATTTTGGTTTTTTTTTTTTTAAATGGGATGTTTTTATTGCCCCAAAAAAGGGTTGTGAGATGTTTAGTGTGTATTAAAAGTTACGAATCCTGTCGCCCGCACTTTCAGAGATTGGCTATTCTACTCTTGCCTAGTATGTACATCATGGAGTTGCTCTGTTATATATTTGATAAACAACAAACTTTTTAAAAATGTTCTGATATCCATAACTATAACGCAAGAACAAAAGAGAAATATAAAGAGCCACTAAGCAGACTGGAAATTACTAGACGATCCCCTACTTCGATGAGAATCAAATTATTTAAGTCGCTATCAGGCTATATAAAATCTCTTGGCGGTTTGCGAGTATTTAAGCGTCGACTAAGGACGTTGCTTCTTGAGCAGTGCATCTACTCCGTTGAGGAATTTATTTCTTTAACGTCGTAGTGTGTAGTATTTTAAGTTTTATAATTATTACGTGATAAACATTGACAATGTGCCTTCAGTATTGCTACTGGCATACAGAATAAAAGCTCTATCTATCTATCTATAATTTGTATAATTCCAATAAATTGATATTACTATTATTATACATAAAACAAGTTAATAAAAAATGTATAATGTCCGCTTATAACGAGTACAACTTATATCGAACGTCAGGTTTTAACGGGTAATATTAAAAATTAATCTCACCAAGAAATCGTTAAATTTGATACAATTTTTCCTAATCAGATCAAGAAAATAGTGTTGTCATCTACAAAGACAGCTTTTAGTAATTATCGGAATATCTGGCAACAGTACAATGAAGTTACTTTTCTAAACTTTTAATCGTTAAACTTTTCAACAAAATAAAAACATAAAGAAATACTAGTAAAATAAATAAATAAATATCAATAATTAAAATAATATTTTAACATTTTTCTTCAATCTTAAAATATTCGCAAAAATTTCGCGCCAATTCGTTTTTAAATATTTTTTTATCAATAAGAAATGTTTCGCCAAAAAAAATTCGCTAATTCGCGTGCATGAGGATCCATCTATAATTCAGGGGCCCCAACATATAGCTTCACAGTTGTTTATTTTTGAGTTTGAAATTAAGAGTTAACGTTGTTTTGGAGAAGGAGTTGTAAAGTTGCGAAGTGTTTGTATCAATTACAGACACAGCTAGTCTTAATTCTTCTATTTTAATTAAATTTAAACCTTTTACAAAATAATTTGTGTTGGCCGCATTGCTTTTGCGCAATTTGAACCACTTTGACACCAAAAATGTAGGTACTGTGATCGTGTCATACATAAATAAATATCATAAAAGAAAAACAATGATGATGTCATTGTTAAAAAAACATGACGTCTATACCATAAGGTGGTTAATTAAAAAATACAATTGACCTGTCCGTGCATTTTGCTTGAAAACATTGAATAAGTGACAAAAATACTCCAAACTGTAGTACTGGTAATGCTGTAAACTTCTCCTGGACCCCTCACCACAAACTGCACGTACGTTTCGATAGCAAAGCTATCATCATCAGCAGAAACACTGAACTGAATACATCCTAGGTAACACTGGATTTGATACAGTTAGTCTATATCTTACGTTATCATTAACAATATTCTTACATTCTAATAAGATCTTGTTGGTTTCTTTGATCATTTTTGATAACGGATTTTTAGTTAGCTTTACGTAAGAACCTTGCGTTAAAAGGGTACTGACACGATCAAAATAATCTCTTTTATCTAAAATGACCACAGTATTACCTCTGTCAGATTTTAAATAAAAGCAGTTTTTGTTTTTAAGCCCTTTAGCAATGTTAATTTCTTTACGTGTGATATCTGAAGGATGACGTTGCTTATTTTCTAAAATTTGAGTTTTACAAGCAGTTCTAATAAAGTTTTTAGTATGATCATCAATAGTACTAATCGCTGTTTCTATGCCAGATATAATTTCTTCAATTGGTGGTTTTTTAAATTACATTTCAAACCTTTATTGAACAAATTAATTTCTTCTTTGTTAAAAGATAAAGAGGATTCGTTCCTGACTAACATATTTTCTGGTTTATTAATGTGAGCACATTCTGAGTTCTTTAAAGACACTAATTTTGATAATTTTTCTCTGCTGATGATGATAGCTTTGCTATCGAAACGTACGTCCAGTTTAGTGCAGTTTGTGGTGAGGGGTCTATGAGAAGTTTGCAACATTGAATAACGCAATTATGATTTTTGTTCCTTAGCTTCTCACCACACTGTAGTTTAAAACAAGAAAAAGAAATAAAACAAAAAGTGTCTACCTAGTCTATATGTAGATAAATGGCGCAAAGGAGACTTCATACTCTGCGGCACCGGTTATAAGCGGATCCGACTGTATGTAGAGATTAATTAGGACGCTTACCTGTCTCTTCGTAGATGTCTTTCCTAACGACCAGATTTTCCAAATCGACAAAAGTCAACGTCAACCTGTCGTCTACCACTATATTATCACCGGAGACATCTGTCAGGTAAAATCTCAAAAGCGGATGACCGAAAGTAAACTTATGCGCCCCTTGCAACAGCTGCAAAGCCAAATAAGCCCGATCCAGCCAAGGTTCGTTGACTTTGTGCAGCAGATGCGATCCGCGATGCTCCATGACGGCTAGTCTACCACACGTGCCATAATACTTCGGAATCGGCCAATTCTCGTACTGGTTCAGAAACTGCGAGACATAAAATTAGTTTTACACGACGAACGACACGTTGCTCCTACAGTGCTTTCAAATACTTTTTCCTCATTAGAGTAGGCTGTTTTTTAAACAAATTCTTTAGTAAGATTAGCGACACTGGCCTATTTTGGAAGCCGACAATGCTATTCAACTCATTGGGAAGGAAGAATAGGAAATTTATTGTATAAAAGCATCGGTGTAAATGCAGCTTTAAAATTTACTTGAAATGGTATACGTTTCAATCTATATTTATACTACATACTCCATTTTATTGGTTCATTTTGCGCATTTTACAAAATATAAATGACTATTTCACAACAGATATGCATTTACAATGAAGACTGTTTATGTAAAAAAAAAAAAAACTAAACGTTGATTAGTTTGAAATACAATATTTGTTGCAACAGCACTTCAAGAAACTGTAAGTTAAATGTAAAAAAAACTCATTTTACTATTGAAATCTTTTAACTGCTTTCCATGTGTCTGAGATTATTTTGTCTCAATTAGTAAAGTATATTATAAATAAAAAAGGACCGAGTATACTACCCTGCGGCACACCTTGTCTAGAGATCTTATCGTTTGAATAAGCAATTTTGTTATCAGTTTTTATGAGTGTAGTTTGTTTAGGGTTTGAGAGATAGCTGGTAAACCACGACAAGGCTGTGCCGCGAATATCGTAACATTCAAGTTTTTTTTAAAAGTATTTGATGGTTTATACTATCGAATGCCTTACTGAGATCTAATAGAACACCACAGCATGCCTCCTTGTTTTCAAAAACAGCAAATATACTGTCAACAAGGTCATATAGAACAGTTTATGTACATTTGCCTTTAATGAAACCGTGCTGAAATTTGCTGATCAAAATTTTTTTGTTTTGTTTAATAAGTCTGTAATTGTTTACGTCGTTAGGATACCCCTTTTTTATGTATAGACAGGACAATGGCCGTGCTTTAAACTGTCCGGGAAGCAGGCAGACGAAAATAAGAGTTTATTATATGAGTTTAAAAAGGTTTCTCAAATTTATCTACACATTTTTTTTAAAAAAAAAATGATGCTATCAATACCAGTTGAACCGGAGCTCTCCAATCCATTTACGACTGTTCACAGTTCACTTTCACATGTTGGAAGAAAATAGAAAGAATTTTGATTGTGAGGAGGTATGCGAATATCTTGTTGATTAGCATTAGCTGAGTTGTTGCTGACACCAAATAAGGGGTAATATGAAGAATAGCCCGGGTGCTCTGAAGATCGAGATTATTATTATTATTATTTTTAGGCGCTGACCACGTGTTTTACACTTTTTTCTTAACCTGCATATAATACTTGCATTATAAAGGCATAGTTACAGGCACTAACTATGATCCTGTGACAGTGACACTCAGGTGACACCTTGTGATGACCAACGTGCCCACATAAAAAAAAATCCTAGTCTAAGGGGCACTTATTGCGAATTCAAACGTATTCTTTTTTTGGCAAAAACATTACACGAAAAAGTGTTATTTCATGAAAATAAGTTAGTTGAAACATTTTAGTACTAGATTATAACAGTTACTAGTTGATAAATGCGGCTTTTTTCAAGATTTAGACGTGTTTTGTGTGGTGACATAACCTGAAAATCGCATCTTCTTCGGTGTCTGTAACTGTGCCACAGAATATCTAACAATCAGAATATCAGTTCTCATTGGTGGTAAGAGTTCGCGCATTTACCTCCGCGCATGGCCGTCCGCCATTAATTTGGGCTAGAGAATTAGAGATTACCTCATTTACCTCTGGAGTGTGTTGTCTGTCACGTGGTGTATCGGTCAAAATATATTGTTGCGGTTATAATAGCGTTATTTTTCAGCTTTGTTGTGTTTTTTTAGTTTGTAATTATCTACTAAGTTATAACAATATATTGACATTAATTTTGTGCCAAGTGTATTCAAGTGTTGTGTTTTACTAATTAAATGTACTATCTATATTTAAGAATTAGACTGTTTTTTACATTGAAAACTATTAACAGGACTATGAAAACATCACCAAAGAACGCCAAATATATTGTATAGAGGCATAAATAAATAATTCCCAGCACACAATTAAGTATCATACAATTGAAGAATTTTTATTTTTTTAAGCATATGTATATTTTTGTCTATTATTTTGATATAATATGTTATTTTAACGTTGCTTATTTATTATAGAATACCTTTTTTTAATCTATTATCTTTTGAAATCTTCTATTTTGTTTTTCTTATTTAACTTTTTTATATTGCACATTTATATATTTCTGTGTATGTATGTATATACTATCTAATAAATTCCTATATTTTCTTTTTATTTGTTTTAATGTAATATAAATTAAATAATATACAAAAATTGAATATTCACAAAGAATAATGCCACATATTCTTTATAACATATAATCGTTATTAACACAAAAATATTTTTCACTATTATAAACTGAATCAATAACTACGTAGGTATGTTAAATTAGATATTGTCAAAACAAATATTTTTGCTCCATATTATTTTACTCTAGTATCACATTATTATATATTCATAAAGTTCCAAATCGCATTACCAATATTTACCCCTATATACCCAACATTATAATGATAAATGATTGTTTCTTAATGCGGCTCTGTTATTTCACTGAATGCGGCCCTGCTTTCTAGCCCGAACACTTGCCAAGGTCACAAAAATTTGCCCACTTAGATCAAAGGTACCGACACCAAGTTGATATTCTGATTGTTAGATATTCTGTGACTGTGCCTTGATAATGCAAGTATTATATGCAGGTTAAGAAAACAGTGTAAAAGACGTGGTCAGCGCCGAAAAATAAACACTCAATCGTCATTCTACACAAATCCAGCCCAAAATTACGAACTTCAGAGCACCCGGGCTATTCTTCATATTTTCCCCAAATAAGTTATTAAATTCGTTGGTTAGGGATTCCGATTCTGGCCTACTTGGAAGCATATGTTTGTGTTTTTTACCCATATTATTATTTATAACATTCCACATGTCACTATCTCTGTTTGTAGAGTTTAACAAATTGAAGATCACACCTATTACGTTCAAAAATTTTAATTTCATTTCGGTACAATTGTTTATAGTGATCATACGTATTGCTGTAGTTAGGCAACCCACATTTCCGCTGAGTGTATTTTGTGTTGCATGTTTTGATTTTTCCGTTCTGCTGAATCATTTTACCGAGAGAATTTTCACAAATTTAGTTTTATTTTGGTATAAATTTGGGTAAAGAGTTTATTATTTGATTTAATTTATTTAGTGTTAAAGTTTTCTTAAATTAATTCCATTCATTAAGATGTCTATTGTTTGCTCATGTTATTTAATGCTTATTCTATTAGATTTTGTCGGTGAATTGTGCGTTTGCGTTGTAAGTTTTTAAGAGAGGGATTATTGTAAGAAATACAGTTGTAGAAATTTGGTCAGGCAGTTCCTTGGTCGACTATTGACGTGAGTAGACGTATTTTTGTAAATCATTGTTGCCTTGTTGTAATCCATTTTAATTTTAGTAAATTTCGTTTCGTTTATCGTCGTATATCTATAATGTGCACACATCAATATAATAACAATTATTACAAAATGAAAATTTTTAAAGATTTTGTCTATCAAGGAATTCATTTTGTAATAATTGTTATTATATCGATGTGTGCACATTATAGATATAAGATCATTTATTATTTTTGTGCAGGAAGATATTTTTTAGTTGTTATTCTCTCATTATAGTTAAAGAGTTAATTTTTCCATTTTTCTATTTTGCTGATTCATTTTTATTTTATCTATCACTTCGGTTTGGCTGAGTAGAAGCATTGTTCTTGCATTTAGTTTACGATTTTATAGATTTCTAGTAATTGTTCACGTTTAATTTATTTTAATTTGATACCACATGGATTGAAATTGAAATGTTTAGGATAATCTTCCTGAACAAACGAATCTTTTGCTTTGTATAGGAAATAGCATTGTCCTATTGTAATTTAGAATCAAGTGCAGTTTTTAATTTAGGCCAGAATCTTCAGTTCACGTTTTTTTTTTCTGCACGAACTGTAATTTAACCCCTTTTGAATAATAAAATTTGATTGTTAATTAACGTCGTTGGGTTAAAAAAAATTCTGTTCTTTTATTTTTGATTGAACCTTTTAAAGTCAGATTTCTTTCTCACAATTTACTTTTCGTGGTTAGATTCAAGTTTTAATTCGCGAGGGTAACTCTAAGATTAATTGTTCTTTTGTTCAATTTAAAATTTTATCCGTCGAGCTAGCTAATTTAATTTTCTTTTTCCATGTTAATTTCATTTTGCAAGTTCATTTATTACAATCAGTACACAGCAGTATGTTTATAGTTACTAAATCATACCTGGCTATAGTTTAAAGAACTAAAACTTTCTCTTTCAATTCGAGCAAGTGACCAACGATTAAAATAAAAAAAAAACATGGCCTTCTCTAATCAGGAAAGTATTTAAAGCCATAGTAATTCTACCTGTATTACACGGTTCACGTTGGATCTTCACCATCGTCCACACGTTCTTCAGATGGACCTTCTCATCGACGTCATTCGGTTTCATCTGCACGAACGAATCGTACAGCATTCGCGCGGTCGCTTCCGTACACACTTTGAACGGTTTGAATTCGGATACACCGCCGTCCATGTAATCCATTATCTTCTTGGTGTAGTTCTGCCGATCGTCAATGAGATCCAATTCGCACCCATTGCTCAGACGATTTTCATCGCAGACGAAATCGTCGAACCGCTTCAACTCGTCGCTACTTCCTAGTTTCTTTATTACGATATCTACGTTGTTATATTCCCCGTAATAGACGTTCTTATCGTTTATAACATTTACGCGAGAGAATATGGTGGCCGATATTTCGCCATCGTCGAACGCCGCGCAAATAGTTTTGCCGTAACAGTAAGGGCACTTTTCCAATTCGGCATAATTCGCGATCGGCGGCACTAGGACGTATATAGCGATCGCGATGGCTATGATTACGACGACAATCGATACGCACGCGCAACAAACTTTGTTACACATTTTTGATATTATCGAAAATAATATTTATTAATCGATTTTTGCATATATATTACATACGAAACTTAGTTTAAAAATCGCATAGAACTAACTTATCACTTAGAAAAGAAAAAGAAAAGAACGAACGATTTTTTCCTAAAAATATGGCGACCCAAATTATCTATCTTCACTCTTTGGGTCATTTAAGACCTTGCTGCAAAGCTTTCTGTCTGTATCCGTACAATTCCTTCACCCACTTTTCCATCCGTGCCTCTTCATTCAAAAACAACTGGAACACACGATAACGATCGTCAATTTACATGTTCGGAGTGCTGCCGTATTAGAATGAAAAGGTTTGCAATAAATCACTTATACAATGAACGACCGAATGTTAGCATAACTTATCGAAACGATAAGATTTGATAGTTTTGCCAAACAATTATAATCGTTAATGACAGATTATTAGTTAGTGCGACACGTTCTGTATATGTAACTGTTTATATATTGTTTCAACTTCAATTCAAAAAAAAAAAATCGTAAACAATACTTAACGGTAACCAGTCAATAAAAGCAGAAAAAGAATGACACAGAAAAAGGTTTTAATATTGTTGAGATAGGCGTTTTGCGCACATACGCCATAATTATAATACTAGATACGATGATATTCAATTTCCTGCTGGATCAAATAGGATGTACACCAGCGACACTTTCTAATTGTACGACCTACAGGGTAAAATAGAGCCTACATGTTTAGCGTGGATAGTAGACAGATCTATGCATAACGGCGCTTCGAAATGTGTAAACACAGATATGCTATCTGTTATTTTAAAAAAGCTTGGGCTGGCTTTATTAATGTGCGAAGTTGAATGCATCTATTATATATTTGTTATATTTGCGTAGGAATAAATTTATTTGATGTTTGAAGTATTTCGAATAACTGATGTAATCTTATTAAATGGTTTTAAAAGGTATTTTCATTTTACAGTTGAACTACGACTAGGAACTAGACCAAAGGCATGTTAATTATACAATAAATAGCAATATCACTGGGTTTACTTACTTTTATTCACTTTATACGTATGCAAATAATAATGAACGTAATCAAAATGGATCGCATGAAAATATTTAAGGTATCCAGTTTATACTGAAATCAGTAAAGCATATCTCCGTTATGCTTATATTTTTCAATCTAATTGATATCTGACGATTTCATATCAATTTCTTAATTCGCTCCGGCTTCCTCCTTTGACATTAGGTTTGTTTGTTTGTCTGATCTAAGCAGATCCGAGGAATTTTACGCGTTTGTTTGTATTTTAGAGCATAATTTGTGCGTGTTTGTTTGTTTAGAGCAAGCAAATCCAGATCACAAAGCGGTTCCTCTTTCTGTTCGCGATCCGACGTCCGAGCAATTACGAGTAATTTGTGCAATATAACCTAATCGCGCTAACACCGTGTTGTAAACTGTCGTTTGTAAATGAATCCGATTTATACCTGCATCAAATATGCACGATATGGATAATATAATGATACCAATGTGATTGATGTAAAGAACGATCATTATATTTTAAAAACTTCACTTGGTAGGTATATAAATACTAGTATATGTTGCATTTTTATTGTAGTCTAGATTCATTAGTTTGAAAAATTACTTTTACTTTTCCTATTCATAATAGCTGTGACAATAAGTAAATAATAAAATTAAGGTTATATTGCAATCGAGCGCGTTTGTTTGTACCATCTTTAAATCCAACTCTGAGACGCTCTCAAGTTACTCTGATGACCTCAGTAGATACTGCTCCAAGCACACTAACAAACAAAGCTATTAAAAACAGCATACATGATGACGCGTTCGCGCTCTTTCTCTTGATTGGCTGAAAAGTTACGATGTAACCTTGTATATACGGATGTTGCCCCAAAGGTTACCTCGTAACTTTTCAGCCGCTCAAGAGAAAGAGCGCGAATGTGTCATCATGTATGGTGTTTTTAATAAGTAAAGTGGTGCATATATGTAAAAATAAATGGCGATTTGTACCCCCAAACTACATATTTTTATCATTATATAAAAACGAATTTCTATTATTATGTAATAGTAAACATAAGTAAATCAAGTAAAAAATGTTTTGTTAATATAAGAAAAACTATATAAATTTCCCGCCTTTACACCAGTTAGAAGTTAGCGACAGTACCGCTATACACGGGAGAAGCGAAGATAGCAATAGGAGAGAGGAGGAGAAGAAAGTTTCGTATATACGTTCGAACGAAAAACCGCGTTTTATTAAAATTTTAATATAAAAAGGCCATCGAACTACAGATTATATATTATCAAACTAAATACTTATTCTTCTTAATAAAATAAACATTTTCTGATTATTATATAATCATAAATATAAGTAAATTAAGTTAACAAAACAACTTATTAATTTATAAACTAAGAAAATAAAAATTGAGAAGTAGATTTATGTTTTTTTTTCTCGGCAAATTTTCGTCTTTTAGATTTAACTTTTCTCTTTCAGTGATTTTTGTTTTAAGTTTAAATATTTTATTCTTAAAAGAAAAAACCTCAATTTAGAAAATTGTTCAATTAACATTTTGTCAACAAGAACGTGCCTTGCAATATACTTTCAATTTCTTTATATTTATAACAGAACACCTCAGAATTCTATCTTCTAATGTAAACAAACACGAGAATTATCGCGAGGTGCGTCATCACAGCGTCACATGCATCCACCCTCCCTTTTCCCCAGGTCACATAATTTGCCAAGGTCAGTAAATCACCGATACGGATTCCGTCGTTTCCGCAGATGGATAAAAGACAGAAATCTGTCTCTCACTCTGACCGAGATACCTGGGATACCTATTACATTTATCACGTTTTCAAATCAATTTACATTCACCGATAGAGTGCACCACTTCCCTGAGCAATACTTTATTTTTCCGAAAATGCATTACGTTGACTAACTAGATATATTTAAACAATGCTATCACTATAAACTTGACAATAATTGAACTCCTTTAATCTTCTTGAGAAAATGAACATGAAGCACCTTACGAATAGAGATAATATAGAATATGCATCTAGGTTAAGAAATAAAGGTATTTTAAATTTATTGAGAGAAATGAACAGCAAAGACGGGTAGCACAAAATAATATCATCGATTTGTACAGACCTTTTCAATAATAATAATAATAATAATAATAATAATAAAAAATCATTCGCTCACGTTATGATGGAATATACTATCGGGTTCCGACGGTTCCACCTCTGGGACCTTTATCGTTTGCTTTTCAAATCGATGACGATATTATCGGGAATCTTCTTACTACTTCCCGACATAAATTTCCTCTGCGTGAAACCCTCGCTGTTGATTTCGTTCAGCACCTTGGAGTCGATCACCGTCGGCGACGCTTCGCCTGATTTGTGCGATGGGACGGCCTTGCTGCTCGCATGGCCGTTACTTTTATCCCTGGATGATCTTCGTTTCCGATCCGTCGAGGAATTGGAAGAGGATCTACTCGAACTGGAATTGCTGTTCCTGCGGCTCGGCTTCGAGACGTACTCTTTGATGTACGAGTGCGATCTCGATCTACGATTACGGTGCCTGTCTTTCGAACGCCTGTGGCGATCTCTGGAGGCCGATCGTTTGGTTTTAGATCTTTCTCCGGAACTAGAACGTTTGTATCTGCTTTTTTGCGATCTGTTTTTCGATGGGCTACGGCTTTTTCTAATTGGGGGAAATACAGAGCACGAATTTATTTATAATAGTTTATACAGAGTGATTCGCATTATAATTTTGTCCAAATTTGGATAATCTCAGAATAAACAACTTTTCGTAATAATATTACCTAAATCACAATGGTACTGTATTTTTTTGGGGAAATCTGTCTAATATACCAATGTTTAAATATATCTAGTAGTCAACGTATATGCATTTTCGGAAAAAGAAGTATTGGCTCAGGGAAAGTGGTGCACTCTATCGGTGAATGTAATTGATTTGAAAACGTGATAAATATAACAGGTATCTCTCGGTCAGAGTGAGATTTCTGTGTTTTATCCATTGCGGAAACGACGGAATCCGTATCGGTGATTTACTGGCATTGGCGAATTGTGTGGCCTGGGGACAAGGGAGGGTGGATGCATGTGACGCTGTGATGACTCGCGATAATTCTCGTGTTTGTTTACATTAGAAGATTAGAATTCTGAGGTATTCTGTTTTAAATATAAAGAAATTGAAAGTATATTGCAAGGCACGTTCTTGTTGACAAAACATTAATTGAACAATTTTCTAAATCGAGGTTTTTTCTTTTAAGAATAAAATATTTAAACTTAAAACAAAATCACTGAAAAGAGAAAAGTTAAACTAAAAGGACGAAAATTTGCCGAGAAAAGAAAAACATAAATCTACTTCTCAATTTTTATTTTCTTAGTTTTTAAATTAATAAGTTATTTTGTTAACTTAATTTACTTATATTTATGATTATATAATAATCAGAAAATGTTTGTTTTATTAAGAAGAATAAGTATTTAGTTTGATAATATATAATCTGTAGTTCGATGGCCTTTTTATATTTAAAATTTTAATAAAACGCGAGTTTTTCGTTCGAACGTATATACGAACGTATATACTTCTTCTCCTCCTCTCTCCTGTTGCTATCTTCGCTTCTCCCGTGTATAGCGGTACTGTCGCTAACTTCAACTGGTGTAAAGGCGGGAAATTTGAAATTTAAAATGTAGCCTACTATAAATCATTATTTTTTTTTACAGGTATATACCATTTCACTTTACTTTTTGACTTTTTCTTAGTTCTAATTTAATGTATACTCTATGTATATAGTTTTTCTTATCCTTATAAAACATTTTTTACTTGATTTACTTATATTTACTATTACATAATAATAGAAATTCGTTTTTTATATAATGATAAAAATATGTAGTTTGAGGGTACAAATCGCCATTTATTTTTACATATATGCACCACTTTACTTATTAAAAACACCATACATAATGACACATTCGCGCTCTTTCTTTGGGGGCAACATCCGTATATACAAGGTTACATCGTAACTTTTCAGCCAATCAAGAGAAAGAGCGCGAACGCGTCATCATGTATGCTGTTTTTAATAGCTTTGTTTGTTTGTGTGCTTGGAGCAGTATCTACTGACGTCATCAGAGTAACTTGAGAGCGTCTCAGAGTTGGATTTAAAGATGGTACAAACAAACGCGCTCGATTGCAATATATAAAAGTAATTTTTCAAACTAATGAATCTAGACTACAATAAAAATGCATCATATACTAGTATTTATGTACCTACCAAGTGAAGTTTTTAAAATATAATGATCGTTCTTTACATCAATCACATTGGTATCATTATATTATCCATATCGTGCATATTTGATGCAGGTATAAATCGGATTACATTTACAAACGACAGTTTACAACACGGTGTTAGCGCGATTAGGTTATGTTGCACAAATTACTCGTAATTGCTCGGACGTCGGATCGCGAGCAGAAAGAGGAAGCTCTTTGTGATCTGGATTTGTTTGCTCTAAACAAACAAACACGCACAAATCATGCTCTAAAATACAAACAAACGCGTAAAATTCCATGGATCTGCTTATATCAGACAAACAAACAAACCTAATAAGTAACGTGGTGCATATATGTAAATATAAATGGCGATTTGTACTCCCAAACTACATGTTTATTTTTATAATGAAAAACGAATTTCTACTATTATGCAATAGTAAACATAAGTAAATCAAATAAAAAATATTATATAAATATAACACAAAACTTAGAACTACACACATATATAGAGCATAACATTAAATTAGAAACTAAAAAAAAGTAAAGTAAAATGGTAAAAAATTAACGATTATATATTATCAAACTAAATATTTATTCTTCCTAGTAAAACAAACATTTCAATGTAAACACGAGAATTATCGCGTGGCGTGTCATCACAGCGTCATCGCCTATCCACCCTCTCCTTTCCCCGGGCTCACCTACAATCTGCCTAACTTACGAGCTAACTATTGCAATTAAATAATATTTTACCGACACGTAAGAGAGCATCTTGTATGTAGTAGTCTAACTATAAAGTTTATATTTAAATCGAGACGGACATCAACGGCGTGCTGCCATCTACCGCTTTTGTCCAAAATGTTTAAAAATCCGTTAACTATTTTGTCCATAAGGTTGACTAACTAGTATATATATAAACAATGCTTATACATTTAAAAAAAAGGCGATTTTTTAGGTTATGTCAACATAGAATACATTTTTTCAATATTAAAAAAGAAATTAAAAACATCATTTTTGTTAAAGAAGACATTAAGATATTAATATTAGGAGCAAATGGTATTTTGTATAAGGTGATTGCTAGTGATAGGCTATATATTTCGTATTTTTCGTGACTGTCCTTGACTTATAAATAGACTTTACCAAGAGTTAATGTTTTTTTTTGCAATTTCTGCAGATTGGGGATTGTTTCCTTATTACGTTTCCCAACATTGAGGCGCGTTTCTTTAGTACTAAAAAGCGACTGTTCATTTAGTTCAACATTACGTTCATTATCCTTATTAAACCTTTGTCAATTGATTATACAAAACTAGATAAGAAGCGACACTTTTCATTTTCTCTGTTACACCACATAAATATCAAAAAATTATGAAAATCGAAGCTGCTGTGTTATTCCCCAAATTTTGTTTAGCTTAAATTGAAGGAAAGATATAAATAAATAAAATTCTAACATACCGCGATTTTGAGTAGCGACTCCTACTCTTCGATCTGTGTCTCTCTGTTCTTCTATCTCTGTGTCTTTTACTTCTTGAATCACTTGAATCCGAAGACGTTGATCTAGATAAATTAATAAACGATACCATTATACACTTGAATCATTCTGAATTCTATTAAAATTATTGATCGTAATAATTATATAATACATTATAATATTTTATAATATAGCTCTTTGACCTTGAGTATGTATTAGTATCAGATTGGTTTCTTGAATACAAATATTAATAAATTTCAAGCAATAAAACGACATATTAAGAAATCTATAAATAGATATAAAGATTGCTATTTGTGTGAAAAATGTGTTATTATGATATGTTCAATCATAACTAATACACTCAAATTTAATAACACTTATCAGAATTATAATCTAAAACAGTCTGTAGACTCACCTTCTTCTATTATTACTACTTTTATGTTTTTTGTAGCCTCTTTTTTCGCAATCTGAATCGCTGGAATACTTACCCATGATGCTAAACAAAATATCAGTTAGCGAAAATTGCTTGGAAATGATAAAAATATAGGATTTTATTGTAAATAACATACTACCTGTATTAATTTAACTTATTTATGCACAATAAACACTAGGAGTACTGAACCTAAATCATTTTTTTAACTTATAAACATGTATGGTATAATTTACATTTGCGATCATACAGCTGTCAAAAAACTGAAACGAAACATACGAACCACACGAAACTTAACAGATTTCTTATTTATTACAAATCTATCTATCTTTATCTAACTTTGTGTGTTGTAGATATATTTATCTCTATTTGAGAGTCTGGACATGGAGAGAAAGCCGAAGGTAATAAAAGTATGTATAACCGTTCATAGATGGCAGCATTATAATTTCGAATCGAAGCAATTATCACACAGTTATGGTGTTTTATAAAAATTAATATGGGGACAGTTTTATACAAATGTTTGAAGAAGTAGAAAGAATTTTGTAAATACTTTCGTCATGTGTAATGGAATAATTCAAAAGCAGCATGTGTATCCTCATGCGTAAGTAATGATGAAGAACTGAGGAGATTTCGACACAGGAAAGAAGAGAGTTTATTATTTAATAATTATAATTATTTATAATGAAGACTGTAAATATCCTTTATATTATACATTTACAGAATTTTAAAATATTTAAAAGATTATTTGCTGTGCCTTTATTAGAGAATTAACACTAACAAATATGTTCTATTTCTGGAGCTACTTTGGGCGTAAATTTGAAAATATTATTTTTCCAAATTTTTTATTAAGGCCGTTTTACACCTAGCTATTTATTGCGCAATTTATTGCCCAATAAATTAATAGGTGTAAAATGACCTTTATACCAGAACTCTTCCTATGAAATGTAAAATTAATTTTGTTCAAAATTGGTATTTTTTGCGCCATCTATTGTCCAAGAGCTTTTCATTTATGCTTATTATTCAATATAGGAATCTGCGGAGTGATATTCAGCGGTGTCATCTCTTGTTGAATACCTCTAACTCGCAGTCTTTCGCAGTTATCATTTCGATAAAAATAAACAATCGTTTGTTTTGTTGCTCGCGCCAGCGCAGTTTCAAATTTGTTTCGCTAGTGTTTGGCAGTGTATCGATTTGTCACTTGGTATACGCACGTAAAATCGTAAAAATTCTTAAGTAGCTATGACAATTATAACGAAACCTATCACCGAGAAAAAGGCGGAGAAGTTGGTGTTACCTCCTGCGGACGGGGACCAAGCTGGCGACGCGGTAAGTTTATCGACCTTCCTCGTTTTTACGAAAACATGGCTACGTTTCTATCCACGCTCGCTTTCCGCCTCATATTACGGTTACATTCGTTGACGTTTTCACCCAAGTTCCATGTGATATACGCAAAATAATAAAAAGCATTTCTACAAAATTAAACGACTTTAATTCGTTCGTAAAAATGACTTTAAGTATCTGTGGGGAAATTGGGCGGGGGTTCGTACATATATCAGGGTTCCTTTACACGTCCGGGGACGTCATTATCATCAGCTGTCAAATCATGTTATTATTATTATTATTTGTTATTACTAGGTGCTCGTTTTAACACTGTAACGTGACAAATAATTCGCGACTACCTATTTAACCAATTTATTAACGATTTGTTTGCAAAGTACTGCACGTCTCGCTTACAAAAGAGAATAGCAAATTGCGTACGCGATGAAATTCACGAAATCGTGAATGACAAACGGTTCTCTGTATGTTCTAATTATTGTATAGGAGAATAATCTATTGTAATTTTTGATACACTATATTAATACATGGAATGTACTACAAGCTTTTTGTTCGTAGTGAATTTCTATAAATAGGACGATTGAAATAGTAATGTCATTCCTGTCGCAAATGCAGATTTGTTTCATATTGCATTATTAATAATACGTTTGTGAAAATGTTATTAATATTTATTGTTAATTTCCCGGCTTTTTTTTTTTGTTTCTAATATATTAATGCTTAAAGAGAAGAATGTATCGTTTTTATACGTGGTTTTGCGGGCAAAATGATTTTTGCGTCATTTTTAGGTGTTTTAAATGGATTTTAAATGGTTATGTTGTTACAAGACTTTGTATCTAAGTAAAGAGATGATAAGTTTGTGCATATTTTTTGTGATTCATTTATGTTATCATATGCGCAATATATTTACCATGTGGTGTAATAAACAAATTATAAAAGATGCACGTATTTCTTGTCGAATCAGCTCGATAATTTCGTTAGTAGGGTATTTACTTATATATGTACAATAAAAAACAGTGTTAACTTTATTATCGCTATTATTCACGGTAGTTTTAAATACGCATGTATATTATTTTGGGCTTGGGATATCAGTTGGATTTACCGGTAGACGATAAAAAATATTGTAAATTTGTATTGTGTTGTTTTGTTAGTGCTCTGTGCATACAGTTTCATACACTTTGATAATATAGGTTGCAGTATGTAATTATGTTTTTAAAAAAAAATAATTACCTACCTCAGTTAATTCTGATAAAAATAATTTGTACAAGGATAAAAGAACACAAGTTTTAATTTTTATCTGAGTTTTAAGTAATTATTTTATGCTCAATAAGTAAACAGCGATGCTCCTATTTAACACGCAAATCCAATGTCTAAATTCCGTTTTCCACCATTGTAATTACGTGTATAAACTGAAAAACGAAGCCATAAAAAAATTGACCTACTCTATTAGCAATACATTGCATATTATGTTGAGGTACAACTTTGTTTAAAATACCATGTGATTCAAAATGATTGTCGTAAGAAAAAACTGTTTTCCGGAAAAAATATCTATACTTATTACCAATTTAATGAGCGAAGTTAGCTACATACAAATTTCATACATTAAATGAATTTTCTTGACATTTAGCGACATTGGCGTGCGTGTTGTAGTATCTTTCGATTATTTATCTTATAATTTTTTCAAATCGTTTATATTTACATCTAAATCACCAACAATAGTATTTCTGAATACTGTAAGAAATAAGGGAATTTATCTGTGGTAATAGCTCAACAAACAAGTAAAAAATCAATATTAACATTAAGTGAAATAGTTTATTACATTTTATAATTTTATCGGCTTATCATACACTTCAGCGCAATGAGCTGTCGAAAGAAATTACATTTTCATCCTATAAAGTTTCTCGGTACAGGAATTATTACCATTAGATCACGATAGGCGATTGGAATATTGTCATTGGTTTAATAACAATTTAAGGGACGATGGCTTGCTAAACAAACCATTTTTCTCGGATGAAGCCTGGTTTTATCTAACAGGCTATATCAATTCACAAACTATCGTATCTGGTCTGCAGAAATCCACACGAATTTGAGAAACGCAATTGCATCCCGTAAAAGTTGGAGTTTGGTTAGCTACTCTAGCAACGAATAATAGGGCCAATTTTCTTCGAGGGAACTGTAACAGCCAACGTTATCAACAGATGTAGGAATTGTTTATTGCAGAGTTACAAAGAAAATGAGCTTGAAGCAGGTTATTTTCAGCACGATAATGCTCCAGCACATACTGCTCGACAAACCTGCCAATATCTTCAACAGTTTTTTGCTGACAGGTTCGTTAGAGCACAAAGATGGCCACCAAGATCGCCTGATCTAACCCCATTAGATTACTTCATGTTTGCTATCTAAAAAATAGGATCTATAGAAAACCGCATGCATTCCATAGAAGAACTGAGAGATGCAGTTTTGTCACTTAATAATTATACTAATTGTATTGTTATATTTTAAAGTAATAAATAAATTAATTTAAAGACCAGTTAGTACTGAATTGTAAACTCATAATTTAGTAAATAGTTAAACTAATTACATTTCATTTTTCAAGCAGAAACACCAAATCCATAGTCGTTTATGATATGCGAGTTCAAATATAGGTTACGTTTTCTTTATTTATGACAGATCCGTTTACTTTCTTATGTTCCAACACTGACTTAGTTCAAACCTTCATTACAAACACGCGGCATATACCTACACCCTGTTACTATCTATAGGAAGCGGAATTGACAATCATTTTGAATCTCTGTGTATGTGTTTTGCTGGGAAAATAATTAAAAAAGGAGCCATGCAAGATAAAGTCAGGCTCTATTGCAATTAATAGATTTCGTAGCGTCTGTACGGAACACTATACTAGATTGTCAGCTATTTTCCGCTTACCACAGGTCAGAACAAATGTCCTTAAAGAGGCTCCAATTACGCACATGATCATGAATTATAACAGGGTTGCTCAGCACTCTATCGTTTAAAGATCTATATATCAATTAGGTGTTTGTTTTTATAGATTCACTAATCACTTATTACTATAAATTGCGTTATATCTTAAATTATTTATCATTGCTATGTAGATGGATTTATATCTGTTGAGTAATAATAATCTTATTGTTATTATGAATCGAACTTGATTAAATGCTACAATCTTATTAATTCGTCTCCACGAAAACGTTACACTTTATAAAATAAACAAATAAACTGATCAATATTGCTCAACTTTGTCAATTATAACACTTAGAATATTGTTATTATGAAGATGATACGCTAAAATAAGTAATTTGGTAATATTAAAGGCGCTTAAATAGCTTTAAATCAATAAGGAATATGAACAAACGTGTATGATTGTATAACTTGAATGCAATAATACATTATATTTTTTTTTCTTTAGATATTATGTTCGATATACCGAGATTTAATTAGTTTTATCCTAATTATAATAATATTTTATTATATTTCTTTTTCAGTATTTGCACAAAATCAATTTATGTTTAATGTAGATTTACACACTTAATTTTAATGAATTTCAGATAATCCTTAATTAATACAGACTATTTTTCCTTCTCATTTTATATAATCCATAGCAATGACTTAGCTTTATTTACCACTTATGGTTATTATTATATTGTTATATTGTCATAGGTATTTACCTTCATTAAGTTGAATTATATTTCAGCACTAAATCTTACATTGTATTCCTCCTTTATCCTCTAACTAAGCTCATATTGTTCAAATTTATTTTTACTGCTTTCAGGCATTTAAAGAAACTCAGATAATTCATTACTGGGAGTGTAATCAAACTGATCGATTTCCCTCTTAGAGCATTTGGAATTTCCCCAAATATTTAGATCCTTATTGGCTACTGTAAACCCTTAAGCATTCAATTATTTTATTACTTTTGTTATTTTCTAGAAATTTCCCACGTAATAATTTCAAATTAAAATGTGGTGAAGGTATGAATAGCATGGCAACAACTTATGATTATTTTTCTTTCATTTATAATGTCGTATACTAAATGATTACTGATTTAATGCGATGCAAATAAACCCACATATTTTATTGGTAAATACGTATATAAACTGCTTTATTACCTTATAAATATTCACCGTTCCTTGCATAAATATGACTGAAATACCGATTTAGAAACTTGTAATAATGTTAATAAATATTGAAATGAAATATTTTCCGCTGATGATAATAGCTTCCCTCTGGAGACGTGCGTCCCGTGAAATGAAATTTTTGGTTAAGTGTTTTAAGAGTGTAAAATAAATGTGTAGTTTCAAAAAGAAAATTTTTGAGAATCGCACGAGATAAATAAATTTTGTAAATGTCACAATACAGATTAACCAGTAAAGGCAGCGATATCAATATTGAAAAGCTGAAAATCCCAGAAGTTATTCTAAAAATACTTTAAATTTCCTTAAATTTCTCGCCATTCTGTCATTAATGACATAAAATGTAGTAAATATTTTATTATTAACTCTATCAATAACAATTAATTTAATTTAAAAATGAAAGTAGATGAAAATAATTTAATTTTAATAAAAAATCATCAGTCAGTTTTAAATGTTCTAAAAAAAAAACTGACAACAGTTATTATATCGGTAGTGTTAGAAAATTAATTCACAGACACGACATTTAAAGCTCCATAGCTTATCTTAACTTTTACGTTTTTGGTTTTGACATCTGTGGCTATTCAAAATACATATTCTTTCATTTTTACCTTGTTCTGCGGTAAAAATCAAACGTAAATCATTTTGTTTGCAGACAAGGTGTATACTGAGGTTCTAAATACAAAAAAGATATATTGGCAAGGCAAGCATATTTATTGTATAGTCTATCCATAGATATAACGATTTGACTAATGATATTTACCAGGGATAATCCACTACCTGCTGCGGCAGGTACTCAGAAATTATATAAATGAGAAAATTTAGTAGAGAATAATAATGTTTCATTTAATGTCATCCACCGTTTACAATTTAAAATGTCATTATTCTGAAGTAAATAATTAAATTTTAACAGATTATATATACAGTGAGGTCGTAAATGGTCCCCCTGAATAACTATTTGAAGGTATGAGATAGAGCAATGAAACAAAAAACCAAAGCTGGAAATTAGAGATAATTTGTGATGTTTTGCCTATAGAGATACGCACATGGCTTCTGATGTAAAATAGAGGGCGTAGCTATTTTTAAAATT
Source organism: Protaetia brevitarsis (assembly GCA_004143645.1). Lineage (NCBI taxonomy): Eukaryota > Metazoa > Arthropoda > Insecta > Coleoptera > Scarabaeidae > Protaetia > Protaetia brevitarsis. The sequence continues at coordinate 2,221,667 of RXPK01000214.1, forward strand.
TTAAATAGGAAGTAATTTCATTTAGAAGCTCATTTGGAAGATATTTCTATTACTTTTATGGGCAATGCAAACAGTTTTACGATTTTTCGAAATTTTTTACCAACTATCCAAGATAAATAATTGGAGTACTTACGTTACTTTTTCTATAGCCCTCGTATAAATATTGTGGTTTTATGTGACTTGGGAAGCGATTACTGAAATATGACATATTTTACATATGAGTTTTTTGCAACATTTAGCAAAAGTGTCATCTGTCAGTGTATGTGTCATGTTGGTGTGGGTGCTATGTTACAGATTACTGTAATTACAGGTTTCTGTACACTATATCCAAAATGCGAATACAAGGCCTATCGAAAAAGTAACGTAAGTACTCCAATTATTAAAAAAAAATTGGTAAAAATTTTGAAAATCGTAAAACTGTTTGCGTTGCTATAAAAGTAATAGAAATATTCTTCCAAATGAGTTCTAAATGAATGACTTCCTATTTAAAATTTTAAAGATAGCTACCCTCTTATTATTACATCAGAAGCCATGTGCGTATCTCTATAGGCAAAAAATCACAAATTATCTCTAATTTCACTTTGTTTTTGTTTCATTGCTCTATCTCATATCATTCAAAAGTTATCAGGGGGAGGGGGAGGGGGACCATTTACGACCTCACGGTATATGTAATTGCTTTAAAGAATGTTGTATGTAATTTGTGAAACAAAAACATGTGGAGACCATGGACTACCGATGAACATTGAAGAAACGATGCATCCGCGGTTAGCAATATTTCGGTAAATGAAAGTAGTGATGCTATAGAAGACGATGTTGATAGTGCAAGAAATCATTGGAGCACTTAAACACAGCAGACAATCTTGAATGCATACAATAAATTAAAGAGTGAGAATTATGGGACTAAAACAAAAAGAATTGTTAGAACAACGAAATGAACATGAGCGTCTTACGGAATAGTGTAAAAAAATCGTTCAGAATGGTGTATTTAAAAGAGAAACGATGGATTAGAAGGGACAATCGAAGAAAATTTAACTAATTTATTTTCTTTATTTGATTTATATTTAGTTAATTTTAATTTTTGAAGTGATTTTTTAGCAGTTGTATTCATTCTTATTTTTACTTGATATGATTATAATTTATCGGCATTTACATAGCTATATCTATACTATGAACAGAAATGTCAAAAAGACTAAATCACCTTGGTAAAGTGCATATGTATGTATGTTTTCCTGTACTTGGCTGTATCACCTGTTGGGAAATAAAATACTGCTACCACAATATTTTTAACCGATAAGGTAGGTACAAATAGAATTTATTAGGAATGTACTAATCATAGTATTTAAGTTAAATTTAATGTAAAATATGTATTTACTTTAACAATGCATAACAAGTATGTACACAGAGATTCAAAATGATTGTCAATTCCGCTCCTATAGATAGTAACAGGGTGTAGGTATATGCCGCGTGTTTGTAATGAAGGTTTGAACTAAGTCAGTGTTGGAACATAAGAAAGTAAACGGATCTGTCATAAATAAGGAAAACGTAACCTATATTTCAACGCGCATTATATAAACGACTATGGATTGGTGTTTCTGCTTGTAAAAATGAAATGTAATTAATTTAACTTTACTAAATTATGATTTTACAATTCAGTACTAATTGGTGTTTAACTAAATTTATTTATTACTTTAAATTATAACATATAATTAGTATAATTATTTAGTGACAAAACTGCATCCCTCAGTTCTTCTATGGTATGCATGCGGTTTCTATAGATCCTATTTTTTAGATAGCCGCACATGAAGTAATCTAATGGGGTTAGATCAGGCGATCTTGGTGGCCATCTTTGTGCTCTAACGACTCTGTCAACAAAAAACTGTTGAAGATATTGGCAGGTTTGTCGAGCAGTATGTGCTGGAGCATTATCGTGCTGCAAATAACCTGCTTCAAGCTCATTTTCTTGTAACTCTGCAATAAACAATTCCTACATCTGTTGATAACGTTGGGCTGTTACAGTTTCTTCGAAGAAAATTGGCCCTATTATTCGTTGCCTGGACATAGCTAACCAAACTCCAACTTTTACGGGATGCAATTGCGTTTCTCGAAATTCGTGTGGATTTTCTGCAGACCAGATACAATAGTTTTGTAAATTGATATAGTCTGTTGGATAAAACCAGGCTTCATCCGAGAAAAATGATTTGTTTAGCAAGTCATCGCCCCTTAAATTGTTATTAAACCAATGACAATATTCCAATCGTCTATCGTGATCTAATGGTAATAATTCCTGTACCGTAGAAACTTTATATTGATGAAAATGTAACTTTCTTTTGACAGCTCGTTGCATTGAAGTGTATGATAAGCCTATAAAATTATAAAATTTAATAAACTATTTCACTTAATGTTAATATTGATTTTTTACCTGTTTGTTGAGCTATTACCACAGATAAATTCCCTTATTTTCTTACAGTATTCAGAAATACTATTGTTGGTAATATTAGATGTAAATATAAACGATTTGAAAAAAATTGTAAGATAAATAATCGAAAGATACTACAACAAGCACGCCAATGCCGCTAAATGTCAAGAAAATCCATTTAATGTATGAAATTTGTATGTAGCTAACTTCGCTCATTAAATTGGTAATAAGTATAGATAATTTTTTCCGGAAAACAGTTTTTTCTTACGACAATCATTTTGAATCACATGATATGTGTGCATGTCAATATCTTTTAAAATCTAACATAAATGTTTTTTGTAATAGACGTTTAGTATAATAATCTTTGTCAATACGTCCCTGTGAACCACCGGTGCTCGATTAAGTAAACATTTTTTTTTTGAAGTTCGACTGCTAGTGAATAAGTCTAATCGTTATATCTATGGACAGACTATAAAAAATAAGAAATTTATTATAGAATAAAATGTTGGGATCCCGGTTTGTGCGTAGCTGTCCAAAACAATGATTAGAACCTTCAAATTAGAAATCAATTGCAAATCATCTCATTTCGATTGCGAAAAAATGTGTTTTTAAGTACAATCCAAGCATATTTGTTGGAAAAATAAGAATTTTTGATGAAATAAAGAATTGGGATCGCGGTTTGTGCGCACGTCCGCAAAACAACCGGGTTTGCACGGTCGAAATCGGTCAAAGCGCAACCCCCAAGTTCGGTAAAATCTCCAAATTAACATTAACGTCTTCAATCTATTCCCACAGCAATTAATTGGAGATGCCGAAGCCGCCCAGGACCCGCACTTCATCCTATTACGCGCTCGGGCGCGCCGCGTCTCCACCAAGACCACCCTCTGCCTCCTCTTGACCGCCCTCATGGTGGTCAGCATCGGCATAATATGCGGCACCTATCTCTACCGTCAGTACCTGCGCTCCCAGATCTTCAAGGGCTGGTGCAACTTCCCCGTCGAACAGCCCCCAGATTCCGCCATGCTCCTCGACACCAACTTCATCCAGGAGGAGTTCGAGATCGACCTGAATCGCGAGGAGTACGAGAAGATCAACGTGCCGGACTTCGTGACGGACGCAGCGGCCGATTCATACACGACTTTAACACGAACAAGACCGGAATCGTGGACATCACGGGGAAGCGGTGCTTCATCATGCCTCTAAACAGGGATAACGTTTTACCGCCCAAATCGTTGTTCGATCTCATCCAGAAGATCTGGGACGGTTACTATAAGGTGAACACAGAGGTGGTACGGGAAACTATGAGGGTGGTGACGCCACCTCTTGAGGATACCACCGAAGCTGGTAGTTACATAGCGAAGGAATGTAGCGGTGTTCCCATATATCGTTTAGAAAAATACGTTGGTGGTGGTAAGTATTTTTATTTTAATATTGATACAATTCTTGCTATGGAAAATTCATACCATTCATTCATTCAATATTTTTTATTATATTTTTTATATACAGGGTGATTCTCAATTATTGTAGCAACTTTGAAGCGCTGATTTCCTGGGTTTTATTTGATCATAAAAGTTCATAAGAACATATGTCCAAAATTCACAATGTTCCACAGCCTACTTTTTATGAATAAATATCTCATTTGTGTGATAATTTCTAAAAATATTGAATTATCTCAGAAAGTATAAGATTTAAATATACCCTGCTCTTAACAAAAATGGAAGATCATAAAAAAGTGCATATTGTAACGTTTTTCTATTTTTAAAACGTTGTCGGGGTTTAGAAAAACACACAGGCGATATATTTAAATTCACTTATTCTATTAACACAATTACGGTATTTAAAATCTATTAAACATGCTTGTTAATTAAATCACTTAACCACTAATGTCTTTATTTATGTAAACGATTTATTTGCACCGATATTTATATTAACGTACTAATCACTCGCGATCCGCACTGTCCACTCGTAATCGACTGACTGCCTGCCTGACCAACCCGACGCGCTATTTATAGCTGGCGCGAACTTCCAGATTGTTCGAGACCCTTCTAGAACGTCCTTCCAGATTCCTTCCAGAATATTCGAATCTTCGACCGTACTGCCCTCTTCATTCCTCGTAGGTAGTTCTTTCTTCCGCTATGCTAGCGCCATCTAGGGACGCCTATCGGAATCGCCAGTTTCAAAAGTTGGCGCTCGTTACAATATGATGAAATAAAAAAAATATAAGGTGTTCAATATAAAATAATAAAGTAAAAGCCATTTAAATATTACTGAAATTATTTGCTTGTGAAGGCCACCCTGTATAATTTTATCAAATAACATTCAATTCATAAAAAAGACCTAAGCTTTCATAAGCTGCACAGCAAATTTTGGAGTTCAATTGTTAATGATAATGCCGGAAAACAATGTTAAATGAACACGCGCATTTTGAAAATTTTATGTAAAAGGTCAAATAACTTGGCAACCTTGCATTTGAAATTTAAAACGTATATATGTGTTATGGTTCCGCTCGTCCACAACCGATTTGTCCGGGTTCAAATAAAACACTCACTTGTTCTAAACTACGTTTATTACACAGAAATACAATACGCGGTTTCGAAAGGAGTAATTTTACTTAGGACAATTTGCGAATCACTTGTCTAACACATGTAACAGCGGAGATACACGGAGTGTTTGGCAACAGGATGCTTCCTCTCTTGTTTCCCTGAAGGGCATACTTATATAACCTTTAGGTGGCACTATTTCCTAAGAAACGGACGCAACGGTGTCCTTCGCTGTTGCATGAGTTGGTAAACAAACAGACTAAGAGTCGGAATTGTGCGATTGGAGGGTGCTAAGGTTACAAAACAATAAATATGTATTGGAGTGTAGAATTGGCGGTGAATGTCAAAGTAAGGGTGGTTACAATAGTATACGATCTAATTAATATAAACAGCAAAATGTTTTTAGGTAATACAATGAATTTGGAACTGAACACGTAATGGTAAAATGACAGAGTAACGTTAAAATGGAATAGAGTCGTAAAATGAAATGAAGGGACAGTTCAATAAACGTTGAAGATAAACATAGAAATAAAACTAAACTAAAATATAATAAACAATGCGTGTTGTCTGCGCACAACAAATCCTTAATATAAAAGTAACAATTAGAACTACTACTAATAATTACACTACACAAATCGAATTTAGGTAATGTTATAATGTATTTGTAACATTCACTACAACAAATCAGCATGCCTAAAAAAAGATGAGTATGGTTTCCTTTGAAAAAAATAAGTCCTGGAAAATTGATACAACTGGTGAACGTGGAAATATTTTTAGAACATGCACTTCTTTCCGTCATGTAGGATGCCACGTTGAAAGATATTTTATGAGAGATGTTAAAGTCAATATGGACCGATATCGGACTACTGACTCACCCTGTATATAAAGCTGTTAAAAAAAATAGCCAAGTTTATACATGGACCGATTCCACTAGCCTTGTCCTGCTATAATCTTTGTAATAAAATTCTCTTTTGCTTTATTTGATCAAGAAATCGCTAGATACAGGATAAAGTTACCTGTCATAACATCGCTAAACGTGCCGCATTAATTATTGTATTTACTGAATTAGTCATATTTGAGATGCCCATTGTAAATATTTTGATAACGAATGGGGGTTAGGTTATGTTGCGTCATGAAATACAATATTCAAACATATTTGTTAGGAGAATGACGAATTTTGATGAAATAGAGGATTGGGATCGCGGTTTGTGCGGGATACCTAAAACAACCGGGTTTGTACCGTCAAATTCGGACAACACGGTATCTCCAAGTTCGGTAAAATCTTCGATCGTAAATCGGGCAATTTTGACTGTTGATATTCAAATATTTTTTCTTTATCTCGACAGGAGTTGGTACAGTATTTGTTTGGTTTTTGATGCAGGATAAAGTTACCTGTCATAACATCGCTAACCGTGCCGCATTAATTGTATTCACTGAATTAGTCATACCATATTTGAGATACCCATTGTAAACATTTTGATAGCGAATGGGGGGTATGCTGCGACATGCAATACAATATTCAAACATATTTGTTAGGAGAATGACGAGTTATGATGAAATAGAGGATTAGGATCGCGGTTTGTGCGGGGATACTAAAACACCGGGTTTGTACCGTCAAATTCGAAAACACGGTACCTCCAAGTTCGGTAAATCCTCGATCGTAAATCGGGCAATTTTGACTGCTTGATATTCAAATATTTTTTTTATCTCGACAGGAGTTGGTACAGTATTTGTTTGGTTTTTGATGCAGGAATAAGACTATGTATAACATCGCCAAACGTGCCGTATTAATTGTATTTAACTAAATAGTCATACATATTTTGAGATTGCCATTGTAACTTTTGATAGCGGAGCGGGGTTTGCTGACATGACATATAATATTCAAACATATTTGTTTAGGAGAATGACGAATTTTGATGAAATAGAGGATTGGGATCGCGGTTTGTGCGGGGATACCTAAAATAACCGGGTTTGTACCGTCAAATTCGGACAACACGGTACCTCCAAGTTCGGTAAAATCCTCGATCGTATTTCGGGCAATTTTGACTGCTGATTTCAAATATTTTTTTTTTTATCTCGACAGGAGTTTGGTAAAATATTTTGTTTGGATTTTGCCTATATAGTACAAACGCCAAAAATAGCTTAAACGAATTTTTGGGCTTCTGCATTGATTATCCTTTTGTTTTAGTTGTTAAGCGTTCCGCCGAACTACACACCGAAGCAAAATTCGCCCAATTCTCTGGCAAGGGAATCAACCGAATTCGACATAATCAATTTGGGAGGATCAGGCCTACGAAGGGCAGAACAACAGCAGAAGCATTAGTGCGCAAGAAAAATGAAGATGTAAGTAAAAGAAATAATATAAACAGCAACAAAAAAAAATAATAATAATAAAACTAAGATATATCGTTAAAAATTACGCATTATAGCTATAGATGCTACCTTTATTTTACTATACTCCATGTATACAAAAGAAAAAAATGTAGTAACGTAAGGTTTTTTGGAAATACTATTATTAGTCAGTCCATCGGAAATATTGTTCGGGGTTCCCCCTCCCCCCCCATTGAAATCCCTCGATTATTCAACAGGAAATAAGGAGAAATTATAGTAATGAGAAACGGAAATACTGTCCCCAAGAAGATAATTGCTATTTAAAAATTATAAATAAATAGTGTGTATTATTATCCTACAACATATTCTGTATAATATTATTATCATTATTAAAAGAGAAATCGTTGTTAGTGTACCTATCATCATTCTAAAGGTAAACTCTTATTGAAAACATTTTTCTTTCGATTTTATCGTTAATAATGATTGTATTAAAAAAAATAAACAACAAAGAAAAGGAGATGTAAACATTTTAACGTCTGTCGAATTGCTCACGAATCCTCTTTCGAAATCTTTTAATAAGAAACAGAAAATACATTCGATTATGTAATTTTAAACTAGATGTGAATTGGTGAAACTTTTTTATATGACATTAATAAATGAATGACTTTTTAGTTATCGATTACGCCAATGACATACCCACAAACAGTCTTAAAAATATCGGTGATATGTTTTTTTTTAGTATATATGTATTATTGTAAATTGAATTACGGAAGTTGAGGACATATTAAATATCCGCAATATTATTTATTATTAATATTTGTTCCTACCTGCTACAATTAGTCAATAACAGCACTTGGAAAAGGAAATAAAAAGAGAAAAAAGAAGGGAACCGCATTATAACGTTGTAAATATGGCTTATTAGATACTCGATGCTTTTGTTCGGCTGAGCAACGAAAGGTTAAGGGATGATACGAAAACATATTTCAGTGGTGCTTGCAACGAAAAAAAAAAAAAAACAGCGTGCTGTAATTCACTAAGTGTGGTGTGCGATACGACACCTTTCTTTGTGTTAATTACATAAATATTACATGTATATTTAATCTTATAATTTGTAATTTATCTGACATTGAATAAAATGTGATTATAAATATTTATTTTAATAAAATAGTTAAATCACCAAATTTGATATAACTTTTTTCTTTTATCGAATTGCAATTTTCATCCTTGCTTGATTGAATATTGGGGGATTTACAGGTATATATATTATAATATTATATTACGCTCCAATTATACAATTTTTTCTGCCCGGATTATAATTTTTTATTCACTTAATTCTTTATATGACATCTCTTAATTGACAAACTACTCAATAATCCTCCAAAACAAAATTATCAACAAAATATCTGCGTAGGGTGAGTTCACTTACTAGATAACGAAATTATGAATATTAAATTGTCAACATTAACTTTGACATATCAAAACGTCAAAAAGACCACTTACAATTTTAGTTTCTAAAACCTTGGTATAGAAACACCATAACAATATATATGCAGGGTGTCCCAGCGAATTGCATCATTAGAATTTTTAAAGCTTCTAGTAGGAAATTGTTCTTGAAAGTTACAGAGTGGTCATGGCCGACTATGATCTAGCACTTTTGGTATACAGGCTTTCAATATCAACTTTCTTAGTTCAAATGGAATGGTGTGATTTTTATGGGTCCAGTGTATTGCTCGAATCATTTTTGACAAGTTTGTATCAACGTTTCCTATTCCTAAAGCTAATTGTTTTTGATATATTTGCAATTTTGTCAAAATTTTAACGTTTGCAGTCTTTCCAATAAAATTAAATATCTCGCAGGCTATTACGACATTAAATTATTTTACCGATGTGGATGCAAGTACATGGTCATAGGTATTGACTGCAGCACCGGTACCTGCAATATCCTATACAGGGTGTTTAGAAACTCATGTCCAATACGGATATCTTTAAAGTAAAAATACTTTTCTTTTCAAATGGAACGTGGTATTTTTCAGTGCAAAATTTAGTATTAAGGTTTAGGGATACCTAATTTTGATAATTTTTTAAATATTACAGATGATTGCAAGAAGATGTTGCATGATTTTGAAAAATATTATTCAGAGTATTCTGAATGACTTGCATTTCAATAGTAACTAGCATATTTCCACAAGTTTTATGAAATAAATGTGAATATTTCAAAAATTATCAAAAATAGGCACCCTAAACCGTAATACTAAATCTTTTACACTGCATTCAATGCTGCACTCAAAAATACCACGTTCTATTTGAGAAAAAAAAAGTTGTTTTTTTTTGCTTTAAAGATATCCATATTGCAGTTACCGGCGCCACAGTCAATACCTATGATCATATACTTGCATCCACCTCAATAAAATGTCTAATAGCCTATGAGATATTTAATTTTATTGGAAAGAATGCAAACGTTAAAATTTTGACAAAATTGCAAATATATCAAAAACGATCAGTTTTAGCATTGTTTATATACATACTAGTTAGTCAACCTTATGGACAAAATAGTTAACGGATTTTTGAACATTTTGGACAAAAGCGGTAGATGGCAGCACGCCGTTGATGTCCGTCTCGATTTAAATATAAACTTTATAGTTAGACTACTACATACAAGATGACTCTCTTATGTGTCGGTAAAATATTATTTAATTGCAATAGTTACCGTAGTTACCTCGTAAGTTGTAGGCAGATTGTAGGTGAGGCCCGGGGAAAGGAGAGGGTGGATAGGCGATGACGCTGTGATGACGCGCCACGTGATAATTCTCGTGTTTACATTGAAATGTTTGTTTTATTAGGAAGAATAAATATTTAGTTTGATAATATATAATCGTTATTTTTTTACCATTTTACTTTACTTTTTTTTAGTTTCTAATTTAATGTTATGCTCTATATATGTATTTAGTTTCTAAGTTTTGTGTTATATTTATATAATATTTTTTATTTGATTTACTTATGTTTACTATTGCATAATAGTAGAAATTCGTTTTTCATTATAAAAGTAAACATGTAGTTTGGGAGTACAAATCGCCATTTATATTTACATATATGCACCACGTTACATATTAAAAACAGCATACATTATGACGCGTTCGCGCTCTTTCTCGTGATTGGCTGAAAAGTTACGATGTAACCTTGTATATACGGATGTTGCCCCAAAGGTTACCTCGTAACTTTTCAGCCGCTCAAGAGAAACAGCGCCAATGTGTCATCATGTATGGTGTTTTTAATATGTAAAGTGGTGCATATATGTAAAAATAAATGGCGATTTGTACCCCTAAACTACATATTTTTATCATTATATAAAAAACGAATTTCTATTATTATGTAATAGTAAACATAAGTAAATCAAGTAAAAAATGTTTTGTAAATATAAGAAAAACTATATAAATCTCCCACCTTTACACCAGTTGAAGTTGCGACAGTACCGCTATACACGGGAGAAGCGAAGATAGCAATAGGAGAGAGGAGGAGAAGAAGATTTTCATATATACGTTCGAACGAAAAACCCGCGTTTTATTAAAATTTTAAATATAAAAAGGCCATCGAACTACAGATTATATATTATCAAACTAAATACTTATTCTTCTTAATAAAACAAACATTTTTCTGATTATTATATAATCATAAATATAAGTAAATTAAGTTAACAAAACAACTTATTAATTTAAAAACTAAGAAAATAAAAATTGAGAAGTAAATTTATGTTTCTTTTTTCTCGGCAAATTTTCGTCCTTTTGGATTTAACTTTTCTCTTTTCAGTGATTTTTGTTTTAAGTTTAAATATTTTATTCTTAAAAGAAAAAACCTCAATTTAGAAAATTGTTCAATTAATGTTTTGTCAACAAGAACGTGCCTTGCAATATACTTTCAATTTCTTTATATTTATAACAGAATACCTCAGAATTCTAATCTTCTAATGTAAACAAACACGAGAATTATCGCGAGGTGCGTCATCACAGCGTCACATGCATCCACCCTCCCTTTTCCCCAGGCCATACAATTCGCCAATGTCAGTAAATCACCGATACGGATTCCGTCGTTTCCGCAGATGGATAAAACACAGAAATCTGTCTCTCACTCTGACCGAGATACCCGTTATATTTATCACGTTTTCAAATCAATTTACATTCACCGATAGAGTGCACCACTTCCCTGAGCAATACTTTATTTTTCCGAAAATGCATTACATTGACTAACTAGATATATTTAAACAATAGTTTTAGGAATAGGAAACGTTAATACAAACTCATCACAAATGATGCGAGCAATACACTGGACCCATATAAAAATTGCACCATTCCGTTTAAAATAAGAAAGTTGATATTGAAACCCTGCATAGCAAAAATGTTATAAGGCTGAAAATAGTTTCTTCAAATAAATCGTAGTTGACCATGGCTACTCGGCAAGTTTCAAAATCATATTCCTAATGATCCAATTCGGTGAGACCCCTATATGTACAGTTTTGTTTTTGTAGTTAATTGATAAGAGCCAGTGATTTTTTTCCTGTAGGAATTATCGCATCGAACGTGAAACAGTTATAAAAGGTTTTATTCGCTTTGTTTCTTTTACATTTTCGTTTGTCCTTATTGAGTTTGTTATTTACATTTGTCGATTTGTTTTCTGTTATATTTGAATATTTATATTTGTTTCTGTTCATGTATACTTTGACGATGACAGTGCCTGCTCAGGTTTGAGTCAATAAATTCATATTATTATTATTGTTCATAGAAACATTGTGGTATGCGAAAAAAAAGCCAAAGATTGTAAGGTAAGTAAAAATGTAGATTTTAATTGATATATAATTTAAAAAAAAGGGTTTTGCATGGCGATGACGCAAATACTTCCACGCATTGTTTCATCTAACGTTGAATGTTGCACTATTGATAAATCGATACTTCCTTCTTATGGAATATTTTTGCAGCATGTATATTTGGTTGTAAATATTTTCCTTATTTATTCCATTAGTAACACCCCTTCTCTGCCTACCTAGTATATATTCCAGCCAATGGAATTTAAATGATATAATGCGGTTAAATACAGGTGGCCACGTAGATCCCAAAATAAACATAATGTTTGTTTTAAGCATTAGACTTATTGACTAGAATATTTAACTTAAAACGTTTAGATTTGTTTTTTAGCAATTCCCTTGATAAAAAAAAATAACAATTTTCAAATAAATTAATATTAATTACTTGGTCAATTAAATATTTGATGTGCTTATTGCAGTCGGTGTTATTTTGCGAGAAATACATTGAATTTTTTGATACATTAGCAGTTATTTTTTTTTGTTTAATATTTCGTCTCTGGGACATTTTTTTAAAACCTTAAGGGTTATTTTCATGACATGCATTATCATGTTAATAGTAATCATTGTATAGGGAAACTAATTCTATGATTTGCGGAACTGAAATGTTGAATACGGAGATTTTTAAAATAAATGACGTATTGTGAAATAAAGGTGACATTCGGCTTTGTATTTACAATTTATTGTACCGTTGTCACGTTTGAGTGAAACGATTTAATGCAAGAAATGATAAATAGCGGCCATTTTGAGTCGAGATTGTATTTTCCACGTCTGGCACATGTTCTTTATGCCTGGTGTGAATGAATAAAGAAGAGAGCTGAGAGGCATCTGTCGCTAAATAAATAAACGAATTAATGCTAAAATCATTGTTTGGGACGAAACTTCGAAGGGTGCCGATAGCAAAGGGACGCCTTCTTGCCTGACCTCTTCGTAGGCTACAGTAAACAGGAGCGAGTGGCGATCATAACCACCACTCTGACTTGAATAGAAATGCATCAAATGGTTCACTGATGGCTCCAAAACGGCAGAAGGAACTGGAATAGAATATACGGGCCTAGAACTACATATTTCGAAAGCTTGGGAAAATACCCAAGTATATTTCAGGCGGAAATACACGCTATTGGAAGATGTGTTCAGTTCAATATGGATAGGAACTATCGGAAACAGATTATCATCATGTCTGATAGTCAAGCAGCCATCAAGGCGCTGAGCTCATATGAAATCAGCTCCAAGATGGTCTGGGAATGCCTAGGAAACTAAATGAGCTAGGCAAAAGAAATAAAGTAACCCTCCTGTGGGTTCCGGGTCACACAGGAGTGGAAGGAAACGAAATAAACGGATACCTCGCGAAAAAAGGGGCTGAATGCCTTTCGTAGGGCCTGAACCCTTTGCGGGTTAAGTAGCAGTACAATACTGAAGAAACTAAAAATAGAATGAGCAGAGAAAATCCAGTACTGGGAAAATCTCCAGGGAATGACGCAGAGTAAAATTCTTCTGGGAACTTATAACCAGAAGAGGTTAACAGAATGCATCAACCTGAGTAAGAACAATGTTCGCATATTAACAGGAATCTTTCAGGCCATTGTAGACTGAAAGGACACCTGAGTAAGCTTGGATTGGAAAAAGATCCTGACGCAGATTTTGTGGGGACAGGATGCAAAACATCCATCCACCTCCTCTCAAACTGCGTAGCACTGTGCAACCCGAGGCATTGTACCTGGAGCATGTGAAATCGAAGAGGGAGACTTACCTAGACTGGGCCTCTGACATCCTACACTTTTTAAAAGGAATAGGATTGGAAGGCCAACTGTAAAGCAGCAGAATGGGGACACAATAGCATCCTTTAGGTCGCAGTGTTAAACCGCTACCGCTTCTCGATGCTACATCACGACATACCTTTCGCTGGTTGCCCTAATTAAGACGTAACTGCAATGCGATTATGACTCAACTAGTCAGCAAATTAGTTAAGTCTTGCTTCGTTATCATGTCGCATTACAGCAGTAGATGGAGATGAACGTCCTTGAAAATTAATTTCTAGGTGTAATTACAGATGACGCAACCGTCTCAAAACGCATAAAATTTATCGTTTTGCCCCATTTATTCCTTTATCTTAATAAAAACAAAAAAAATGTATGTATATATATTCACTACAACGCTTCCTTCCATTTCCCACTATTATACAATTCCTCTAAATCCGAAGCACCGCCGATGCAGACACCATTAACGAAGATCCTGGGTACGGTCCTGACACCGGTCATTTTCTCCAATTCGTCCTGGATGAGGTCCATGTCTTTCCTACGATCCAGATCCATAGCGGTGTAAGTTTTGTCCATTTTCGCCAGCAGTTCCTTCGTCAGTTTACAATATTTGCAGTGACTCTTCGCGAATAGCACTATAGTGTCCTGCTTTACGAAATCTTTTATGAGTTTCGAAGGGGATCTTCTGTTGGGGGAGAGAAAAGAATTGAAATAAATAATCGAGAAGCGGTGTCAGAAGATTTATTCTGTTTTAGCGGTGATACAATAGAGAGAGAGATTTCTTTTGTTTTTTTGATGTTTGTAGGGAATTTTTTCATTTGCACGGGGGTAGTACCAAACGGTTTTGGTGATCTGTTTTTGATGGGATATTTTCGAACCTAAAAATATGTAACAATTTTAACTTAATTAATGATTAAATCAAAATTAAATTATTCTATATACAGGGATGGCGCATTGGTGTGTGTAAGCTCGATATATCTGACATTATTAGGATTATTAAGAAATAATTCAGTAAACCAAATTCAAATTTCCCGCAATTATATTTACTAACTTCAACTTAAAGGTATTTCATGCTTTAATGTTGAAGTTACTAAAAATAATTGCGGGAAATTTGAATTTGGTTTACTGGAAAAGGTATATCTATTCTTAAGCTCCATATTTTAAAATTAGGTACACATATACAGGATGTTCTATAACGTTGTACCAGATCCAACTTTATTTTTTTAAATGGAATGTTCTATACTTTTTTTGCGTTTTTAATTTCTGCTTACTTTTGCATGAGCCACCTCATATAGGGTTTGCCATATCTATTCAAAGTGTTTAATTAAAAAGTTATGACCACTTTTATGTCTAAATTGAGGTGTATTAAGAGAGTTTAGTTCCAGTAAGAAAAAAAAATATATTACCACCTATTATTTCGCACCATTTTGTCTTTTATTTTCGCTGGTTTAAGAATTTAACAAAAGAAATATTTCATGTATACTAGGTGAGTCAAAACTCGGATCCTTATTCTCTCTCTGAAATGGAACTGACTGTCCTGTTGCTGTCAAGAACTGTTTGACAAGAGCCGAGCTTGGGAGAGCTCGACTTCCTATTGGCCAAGGAAGTACTCAAAAAAGATGGCGGTCTCGTGCTAACAAAATTTGCTAAATGTCTATTCTTGGCTCCATTTTCCTCGTTCGTGTCACTTTTGATGCACTTGTTTTCGACACATCCGAAGATGTTGCAAAGTGATATCACTTTTTCATGTTTGGAACGTTGTGTCGTATATAATCGGTATATTGCGCGTATGCAACCAACTTCGCAAGGTATGCACGTGTGTTTACTTCGCCTTATAATTAAATTTTCTATTAATTTTGGCTATTTGCATCTTAAGTGCTTTGATAAGTGATATTTACGTTCTGTGTAAGGATTTTTTTGTCACTTCCTTTGTGGTAAGCTGTTATTTGCTCTATAAACTTGCATAACCTATAATCTGCCGATTATACTGTTTTTGAACAAAATTGTGTTTTCTGCTGAGATTAGTAGCGACTTGTTTTTGCTGTTCGTTACTTACTTACATAAACTCCTGGGCAAAATTAACGTACCACTGAAATTCTTTAATAACATTCAAAAATAATGGTAACCTTCAAACTACTAGCTTACAAGTAGGCTTTGGATCCTACTCTGACATTTCAAGAGCATATTCTTTTGTTTTAATATTGTAATTGAAGGGCCCAATGCAAAATGTGCCTAAGTCACATTTTCGTCGAAACTAGCATAGCAGCAATATCTTCTTCGCCAACCGCCAAACTATGGATTTGTTGAACAGATTAATTTTTGTAATGTACCTAAGTGTAGTTTTTTTACATCATGACGTTACGGATATCACTGAGATTTTAGTGCAAGATGTACTTTGGATTTGATTATCTCAAAACTATCAAAATGTGACTTAGGCACTTTTTGCATTGGGCCCTTCAATTGTCAATTAGTCCCATTTGACCGCAATTGATGTACACCCTATTCAGAAACTGCTGAGCACGATAAGTGATTGAATTAACTTGTGTTATCGGTTGTGTCACATTTGTTTTCCAGGTCATCTACGAGTATTATATTTGAAAGCAGTGAAATGAAAACGCGGCAACGATGTAACAACAGAAGAGATAATGACCGCTTTCTGAAGCAATGCGCTATTAGAAATAGGAGAAAATGAGTTATCAGCGGTTCGTAATATTGTTACCTTCACTAGCAATTACAAAACGTTTAAATGAAGGCTATTTAAAAGCAGGAGACCAGCTAAAAAAATCATTACTCACCAGAGAACACAAAAGTTCGAAACGTAATTGAAGATTACGTTTCACCAGAAATCTTCAATCATTAATCTGTTGATGATTGTAAGAAGGTTTTATTCACTGATGAAATGAGAGTTAGCTTAAAATCTCCTGATGGACGTGAGCGTGTTTGGCAGAGACAAAGAGAGAGATTTGCTAAAACTGTACCATTTCTCCAAGAATCCCGTTTGGAGGTGGCTCTGTAATGTTTTGGGAGGGGATTTGCTTCGACGCTTGCACAGAATTGGCCACCATAAAGCTTAAGAATACCTATATCATTCTTAATTTTTTTGATAACCTTTTTATTATGTCAGATATATCGACCCTAATAGCCAAATTTGAATTTCCCGCCACTATTTTTAGTGACTTCAACGCAAACCCATTAAAATAACTATTAATGAAATACAAAATAGTTAGGTAATTTTATGTTTCAAAGTTGTAGTTACTAAGAATAATTGTGGGCAATTTAAATTTGGCTATCTGGGGAGTTTCCACACACTAAAGTGCCACCCTGTATATGTTTTTCAAACAAATTAAATGTCGACAAAACAATAAACTTCATTAATACCGTTTCAATTTTATGATGGGTAAAGTTTTCTCTTTTTTCTTCGGCACCATCATCCGCTGTACGTAGCGTCTCTTGATCTTCGATTCCTCCTTCATCATTTCCTTCTTGGTGTACACCTCCTTTTCGTACTGTCCTCTCTCCTTGAACCACATGCGTCGGTATTCGAAATTCATAAGGTAGTACATGTTGGGCCTACCCTCCTGCAATAATAGCAGCAGATTTTATCGAATCATGTTGGCGTGATGGAGGTTTACTGACACTCTCGTAGCTGGGTGTGAACGCCTTCTCGTTGTTGGCTCTGGCGTGGGAGGATATCAGGTTGTCCTTGTTGGGGATGGGCACCGTCCTGGTCCATTTCGCCAGGTTTTTCATGTGCATTTTGACGCTGATTTTCAAAAGCGATGTTGTCGCGAAATGTTTCAATGGGAAAATGTCATTTTTGAAGTTGTCAAAGTTTGATTCGTGCACTAATCAGCACATTCGGTTAAAACCAAACTACTTTGACACGATTACTAACAGTAATTTGTTATATAACGGTATTATTCATGTTTCAGTTAAATGTTAGGAGAATTGATCCGTAGAACTTGTATGTTTTAGATGTTTTGTCGTTGATATTTTTGTAATGTAAGTTGGTAGACGAATAATAATGGTGATATAGAATAGAGTTGTTGTAACCGAAGAGAATTAAACGATATATATATTAAAAGTGTGCGTTTGATATTAGTTAGGTATATTAGAGAGGTATATACAGATTATACAACATAAATTAGCGGGAAAAGTGCTGACGTTAACAGTGCAGGAAGTAGCGATTAAATTTACACCAAACAGTCCCTTTTACAGATTAAATAAAAGGTTCTTCTCAAGATCTTTCTGTAAAAAGAGACATACATATCCCTTCCAATGCCTCCAACCCACACAGCACAAAATGTCTGCCATACAGCCAATAGATAACCTTTATGAATACATACATTAGACGTCATAGACATTCTATATGGATATCTCGTACATATCTAGTGTCCACCTATTAGATATCCATTATAGCATTAGATATGCTATGTAACACATGCATCTAATAGATATCCCACAGAGACCACAAAATGTCTACCATACATTTAAGAAATAAATTAGTTTGTGAAAAACATTTTATGCCTATTGACATTATAAAGGCCGCTTTTTACAGCTCGATCAGCTGAGTGCAATTTACCTTGGCTGTATTGCACGTGTAATACACGGAATAAAACATATTTTTATTGCAAGCAAAAAAAATTGCGAACTGTGTAAAGCGGCTTTAACAAATAATAAACGTAAACTCTTAAAAAATATCGCAATTCCTATAAAATTTAGTGAAGTGAAATGAAACTGTGATTTGCAGAACGCACAGCAATAAAAGGACACTACACGAATATATGCTTTTGTGTTTTATTAATAATAAAACAGTAACAAATATGAGAATAACAACTAAAATGTACTTAACGTCTTTTTAGCACGTTCTCCGTATGATCTATTGACTTGCACACTTTTTATTGCAATACCAACATGATACCAACTTAAACTTAAGACCGTTTTTACCTCACAAATACCAACGTTAACTTATTGATTGCACTAACAGAAACGATAAGAACCAGTGTTCGTATATACCTTGATCGGCAATTCCCGGCGCCGATACGAAAAATTTTCGTTTTGACACTGCAATTCCCTTTTTTGGCGGCAAATACAAACTTATCCACTTTTTTTAATAAATTACTTACTAAATTAAAATAAATGTACCGATACAATAACATTAATTTTAACTAAAGCAAATGAAAAACAAAATACAAAAATAATAAAAATTTAATTTTATTTTTTTTGATGCAATAATAATATTTTATCCAATAATTCCCTCTAAAACAAAACTTTTTCCCTCTAACGTTCAAAATTCCCTCTAAAAAGGGAATTTCCCTCCCATATACGAACACTGATAAGAACTAAAAAGGTACAAATGCAAAGAGAGTAGGGTGAAAAACTTTGTCATTAAAAAATATCTGAATTTCAAACTACCTAAATCTGCACATATAACTCGTATACATTAAAAATGCACTTGTGTTTTTTGTCTTTTAACCCTCTGTTGTATAATGTCTTGTTTTGTGTACCTTGAAATAAAAGGATTCGTAAATTATTACCTCTGGTAGCCAACTATAATCTACCTGTTATGGATATGTGGTATAACTTTATCGCATTCTCCTTTGTGAAAAGTGCTTGTTGCTTGTTAACGTCTCTGCAAAGAATCTAAGGGAAAATAAATATACACTGTTGCAACGAAAGAATAAAGGTTTTTCTGCACTGTTGACACAAAACATTTTAGATATGGCGTGTACTCTATTTCAGATGGATTAATAGGCAGCTGATCCGAGAGATTAAGAATATGTAGTGATAATTTCAGCGTCTGTAGTTCCGTACCTCGATCGCTGAATTCATCATTTATATGCACACTAACGGATAGAACACGACTTGCTGAGCCCCAAAAAGACATTCTTTTTTTTTTAGGAAATGAAAAGAAAGTAGTGAAAATTGTGTTTGAAAAGTGCTATTTCCAGGTTATGGTCGACGCGATTTTGACGTTTATGACGTGTGGTCATACTGCGGCAGTGGTGAAAGTTACTAAATGTAACCAAAAAGCGTTTATAAAGTGCGCAAAATACCAACTTTTCGTCGAGGTAGCGTAAATTAATTTTAGTAAATATAAGTGGACATAAATCTGAGAAAGAATCTACGTCATCAATGAAATCGGACAATAGGCACAATTTAATTACAAATGTGGTCCCATCAGGGGTATTAGAATAGTTAATTATGTACCGGATGCAGGTTATGAATCGTAAAATACTAATATGTCATACCTACCCAGATAACATAAAATATAAAACTGATATTAATACTTTTGTTATCAAACTCTGCTTGATGATTTCAGAATATATATATTTACTTCTCAACTTTACATCAGTACAACAATTTAATACATTTTCGTTACATTCGTTTTTTCACACCATAGACATAAGACACACGTCAATCTACATCATGTCACTAGCTTCAGTCATGTTACCACCACATATTTTTTTGTTTACGCGAAAAGTCCCTAACACTCGGCCATCCTGGAATGCATCTCGTCCTCGAGATAATAGTCTTGTAGGTGGGCGGGCCTTTTCTTAATTCTGGAATGGTCTGTGGTCGTGCTGCATTAGTTCCTTCCACGTCGTCGCTCGAGTTGTCGGGTCCTCCTCCGTCTTCTGCCATTTCGTCGTCGTCAAATGCCTCTTTCTTCTCGTCCCTTTCTGTATTCTTTAACATTTCTTCGCAGTCGTCAGGTCCTAATTCAGCTTCATCGTCGTCGATTTCGTAATTCCTCCATAGCTTTAATTGGCTAAAGTGTGCGGTTGAGGTGTACACACGTTGTTGATCCCTTTCTCGCAGATCCATCACTCTATAAGTGCCTGCTGGTAGTACCTCCGTGACAACCAAAGGTCCTCGATATTTTCGTTGTAGTTTCGTGGACTCACCAGTTTGTTTGGGTATGGTTTTCATAAACACGATATCTCCTTTGTTGTAATGGATGTTGGTGATCTTGGTTTTATCGTAGCGTCTTTTGTATTTGTCTTCTTCCTTCTCGATTCTAATTGTAGCTTCTGCTTGTAAGTCACTTGGATGATGATAGTCTTCTTCTAAAGTTAGCAATCTTAAAGGTCCATCTTCAAATCTGGGTGTGTATCCGTAGAGAAGCTCGAAAGGGGTACGATTCGTTGTTTTGTTCACAGAGTTATTCAAATTTCTTTGAACTTGTCGGATATTTTTGTCCCAATTGCTGAAAGTCGGGTTTTCCAATGTGGCTTGTATCATAGGTAGTATCGTTCTGTGGACGCGTTCCACCTGGCCGTTTGCTTGTGCGTGTCGAGGAGAATTAACACTGTGTCTTATACATGCTTTTCGCAGAATTCTTCGAACGTCCTTGCAGTAAAGGCTGTGCCTCGATCAGTAATCAATAATTCTGGTGCTCCGACATCTTCAACAAGGTTCTGTAACTTCCTTACTGTGGTACTTGCGTTTGGTACTTTTGACGGGTTCCAGTCTTACAAATTTCTAGGTTATCTACTATTACCAGTAAATGTTTGTTGCCTTTCGAACTAGTAACAAAGGGTCCCAAATGATCTAGGTGTACTATGGCGAATGGTCGTTTCCCTGGTTTAATCGGATGTAGCTCTCCATGGGTTTTACCGTATTTTCCCTTGTTCATTATACATTGCAGACACATTTGTACGTGCCTTTTCACGTAAGCATGCATATTCGGAAGTAATAGGATTCGTTTATTTTACTCACAGTTTGTCAACGCCTAAATGTCCTTGAAGGTCGTGGTATTTGATTGCAATACTTTTCCTCATGCTCTTTGGTATGGCATATAGATGTCGTCCTCCTTTCATTTTGTATAATATCCCATTCCTCAATACATAATCTTTAACTTCAGCTTCCTCTTGCCTTGATAATGTTTTTCTTTTTAATAATTCGATTTTTCGCTTCAAGTTTTCATCTGAATACTGGAATAGAGTTACTTCATCTTCTGTATCGGTTATCGCAAAAACGGTTACTTTTTGGATTAAGTTTTCTTCACAATCACCTTCTTCACATTCTGTTGGCATTCTGCTTAAAGCGTCAACATGAGCTAGTTGTTCGCCTGGTCTGTGTTTTATCTCGAAGTTAAATTCACTGAGCAAGTTATGCCATCGGATAATTTGCGGATTTTTCGTCTTCATGGTATTTAAATAAATTAATGCTCTACAGTCCGTCACAATTGTAAACTCGATATTTACTAGAAATGCTCGTAATCTGTTAACAGCCCAAACTATAGCCATTAACTCGAGTTTGCTTGAATGGTAACTGCTCTCGGCTTCACTTGTTTGTCGGCTTATTGCATATACTAGATGGAGCTTACCTTCGCCACCTTTCTGCAACAACATTGCGCCCAGTCCTTTCGCTGAGGCATCCGTATGCAACTGTGTTTCCGCCTCTGGATTGAACAATTTTAATACTGGTTCGGACGTCAAAGCGTTTTTGATGTCTTCATAAGAGGTTTGTTCGGAAGTTCCCCACTTGAACTTAACATTTTTCTTTAGCAATCCGTACAGAGGTCTTGCTCGTTGAGCGAAATTTATTACGAAGCGCCTAAAAAACGAAGCTAGTCCTAAAAATCGTCTGACTTCGTGGACATCCATTGGAGTCGCATATTCTTCAATCGCTTTCACCTTTCCTTTGCCTGGTTTTATCTTGCCTCCCAATAATTGAAATCCTAAATATTCTACTTGAGTTTTCATAAAGTCGCATTTCGATAGTTTAATGGTCAACCTGGCTTGACGTAAGGCGTCTAATACTTGAGTGATACGAGTTTTCATTTCTAACCAATTGCTTGCTGGTATTAGTATGTCGTCTAAATAATGTAGTGCAATTCGTCCTCCTAATGGTCCTAGTACTCTTTGCATGAGCTTAGAAAAATAAAATGGGGCATTTGTCAGCCCAAAAACCATTCTTTGAAACTCGCCAGTCTCATCGGGAGTTATAAACGCCGTTTTACTTTTCGACTTTTCATGTAAGGGTACTTGTAAATAACCGTGCGCTAAATCTAGTACAGTGTAAAAGTTCGCATTTGTCAAAGCACTCATGTGATCGTCTATATTTGGCAATGGAAAATTCATACGTACGGTTTGACTATTCAGTCGTCGAAAATCTACCACTAGACGCGATTCTCCAGATTTCTTCCTCACCAAAAGTACAGGACTAGCATATGGCGAACTTGTTTCTCTTACTATACCTGCTTCCTTCCACTCTCCTACTATTTTCTTATCTCTTCTCTTTCTTGGTTTGTCGCTTATAAGGCTTGGACCACACTGGCATACCTTCTTCTCCACTATCTCCATTTCAATTTTGTTGGTACAGCCTAATTCCCAGATGTTGGTCGCTATACAATCCCTGTAATTATTAAGCAAAATCATAAGTTCATTACCTCATCTTCTGGCATTTCTTCCTCTATTTTAACCATGTCCCTTGTTATTTCACTTTTATTCTCCTTCATTTTCTCGAGTTGATATATTTCTCCTTTTAGTACTGTTTCTCCTTGCCTAACGTGTATGTTCTCACTTTTCATGTTCATTATTGGTAACTTCAATTCATGACATTCATTTACTGTGATAAATCCGATAGTCGTTGCAGGTATGATGACATCTTCAGTACTTTGCAAGTCCTTTTTCATTGGTACAGGTAGGTTCAAATTTTTAAATGGATCTTCATCACGATACTTAAATATTAATTCATCGTCAATTCTAAGGTATACCAGGTGTGTTAGTTCTGTGAAGGTTCTTCCAATAATAATTTCTACTGGCTGTACATCATCAGGTACGATTCTAAATATTATATCATCCGCATACACATTGTCTATTTCGATTTTTGATTTTATAATACCAGGAGATATAACCTTGAAATTGGCTGGTCCGAATCCTTTAAGTTCCGATTGCTGATATTTGATATCGAATTTTCCTAATAATGCTGCAGAGGCTTTTATCGTGCAATCTGAACTGCCTGGATCTACTAAGCTTGTAAACATGCAATTATTCAGTCTTACCTGCTTCATATATTTGACAATTGAAGGTTTCGCTGCATCTAACTGTATAAGATTAATGTTACCTGTTGTTTCCGTGCAATTTTTCTGAATGTGTCCGGATTTCTTACAGTTTCGGCACACTAATTCCTTTCGCTGAGAACAATCTTTCGCAATATGCCCATACTTGTTACAGTTAAAGCATTTCCATTCTCCTTTCTCATTCTTGGTCGGTAGTTCACGATTTGTTTGTTTATTCGTCTCATTTTCTGGCTTCTGGCAATATTTGGCAGTGTGTCCCTCTCCAGCACAATTATAACACCGAAATGGTCTTGATGGAGTATTGCCTGATTGCTCGTCCTTAACCCGGATTGGTCTTCTCTCTTGTTCTCCCTTGCTTGGCTGGGTCATACTCGCAGGTCGATTAAAAGTTGAGTGTCTTAATCTTCGTTCTGCAATAATGCGTTCATATGTAATGATATCACTGTATAAGTCATCCACATCAACATGCGATTTTGCCAGTATCATTGAAGATATTTCCTTCGAGGCTAATCCAATAACCACCTGCTCTTGCAAACGTTAATTCCAATGTTTACATAATTTTACTTTTCATGAAAATATAAGCTGATATCTTCTTTCGCCCCTTGTGTTCTGACTGACATTTTCTTCCATAAGTTCGTAAGGTTCGTTTCTTGTATAAAAGTTTTCTGAAATTCCCTTTTAAATTCCGCCCATCCATTTATCACATCCTTGCGACTTTCGTACCAGTAATATGCAGCCCCAACTAAATGCATTCGAGCTGTTTCCAAAGTAAAAGCTTCAGGCCAACTGTGAAGCGTTGCCGTACTTTCAATCGCGTTCAACCAACTGCTGCTTTTAGTTACATCACTTCCATTAAAATCTGCTATAGTTTTAGAAAAGTCTGGCATAATATTGTAATTTTTGCACCCAGTTTGCCCTTGTAGCATTTGCATCATTAATTGGTTTTGCTGTAGCACTGCATTCATTGTACCAATAATGGTATTCATGTTCATACCTTCATTATTAATTTCACTTCTCTCCCTGTTATCTACGTCCTTTTCTCTCGTTGCTCCTCTTCAGTAAACCCTCGAAGTTACTTAACGGAGTCGTTAAACTCTTGCCGCCTTCCGCCATTTTCTTACAATTTGCAATCACAACGTATTCGAATAAAAATCTGAATAAATCTCAGCGACTCTTGGTTCCTTATCCCTAATCGCACATGAATTCTACCATATCCCGCTTCTGAGGTGTTATCAAACTCTGCTTGATGATTTCAGAATATATATATTTACTTCTCAACTTTACATCAGTACAACAATTTAATACATTTTCGTTACATTCGTTTTTTCACACCATAGACATAAGACACACGTCAATCTACATCATGTCACTAGCTTCAGTCATGTTACACCACATATTTTTTTGTTTACGCGAAAAGTCCCTAACAAATCATATGTCTTTTATGTGCTTAGGTTCTAAGTCTCATGCTCTGAGCTGGCACAATTCTTACTCAAAAGCTAAATTTTGTAATCGAATTAAAGCTGTCTTAGTGTCTTATTATGTTCTAAATTTGACTTCGCTTATTAAAAACACGCATAACAAAATGTTGGGGTGAATTTGGTATATGTGCGAGTGTTAAATGCTTTTTTTTTTCCTATTTGGACATTCTCAAAGTTTCATAATTTATTAAATTTCCGCTTCCAGATAATCTATTCTTAATTTAAAAACAGTGAAAAGATCTTTCATATACGTCAAACCCAGTTTGACACAATAAACATTTGTAGGCTTGTCAGGTCTCCTGCTGAGCAAAATCTTCCTCTTGATTGTCATCATAACACCGGAAAAAATATTATTATAATTGATCGGAGCGAGATTCGAACCCGTGACATCCGTCCAGACCCTATGCAGGACCAGCCGACCATCACAAGGGTAAAAGTTGATATAAATCTTTAAGATGCATGGTTATGTCCAAATTAAGTAAGTAATCTTATTGATAAGAAATCAGTACGTAAGAAAACTCAATCAAAGTTACAAGTTATTGGCTAGTCAGCCGCCAATAACTTGTAACTTTGATTGAGTTTTTTAGCTACTGATTTCTTTATGGAATAGTTTAATGGTCTCTTATTCAAAAATTCCTAAGTAAATAACTCGCATGTGAAAATTATTAAAATAAATATTTTATTTTCTGCCTATTATAAATTATAATTATGTTTATAATATTTACAAATCACTTCTTGTAGTAATAAAAACATTAAAGAATTATTCAATCACAGATCATTATGTTATATATAATAATATTTTAATAAATGTCACGTATTTCATATTTGAACGACCTGCACTCAAGTATTATCATGCGAGTCGAGAACCAATTGCCGTCTCTATCTTTTATACGTATCCTCCATTACTGTATCGAGTTTCTTGTATACCGTCCGGGTAAAGGATTTTAACAGTGCCATCAGGATATTCTCTCCTCTAAAAAAAAAATAAAAGAAAAAAATCAAAGAAAATAAAATAAACCAAACTGAACGTTTTTATACCATATGTTCCGATGTATGTACTTCTTTCTGCCCTTGCAGGGATATAATCTTTCACCGTTCGCATTGATATCGACAGTGGTATTATCGGGAATAAAAATAATTTGCGAACCGTCCGGTTTTGTTACTTTCAAAATACCGTTTGGAAATTTTATTTCAGTGGTTCCGTCTTTCAATTTCTTTTCGATTTGACCACTAAAATATTTGATATAAGTAAGAGTTAGATTTAGTTCTGCTAGTGAAGCGTAAACGTGAAATTAAACCCAATATTGGGAATTTACGAGTGATTCTTAACAACAGCATAGTAAAACAGCGAGTGTGAGATTAGAGTGATAGATTGAATGGAAAAAAAAGAGGAAGATAACAACAGAAGTAAGTGATAACAACAATTTTAACTAATTTTGCCATCGCTGCGAAAGTATATCCATAAAGATAACCCGGAAAAAAGGATCGGTCAGGAGTTGTACGTGCAACTTGAGCGATAAGGCGAATCGTAGACAACGGACAAGACACGGCTAGACGCGGCCAGCGTCGTTTGCGGGCTGTTTTGAATCGAGTAGGGCTACAGTACACCGCGCGATCGACGCTGAGTAATTGTCCGTCTTGATGGGACGAATGAACGCTGACAGAAAACGCGGGAGAGAGAGTGGCAAACAAAAGAATAAACACTACACGACATATGTAGTAAGAGTAAAAAAAATACATTGAAAAGGGATGCAAAAAGAAAAAGAAGGGAGAAAAGAAAGGAGTAACAAACCCAGGAATAGAGAAGAAAGGGAGAAACACAACTGATGGAAGAATTGAAGCGAATGATGAGACAGATAATTGAAGACTTGACTAGAAGAGAGCAAACTTGAATGGAGTAGAAGGAAGCAAAAGTGGAGAAAACAATTAAAAAAAGAATCGAGAAATTAGAGATAAACAGGGAAACGATGAGAAATCACAAAGGACAATATTATAATAAGGGGGGGGGGGTGTACAGTCCTACCAAAAAAAGTTACGACCTACGCGAAAATGTATGTGGCGAGCGCATTTAAGATGGACTATAGCATTTACTACAACTATGGCCTTATCGGTGTAAACAGATGTTATGTATGATTCGTTGTGTATTTATCGAAACAGGATTTCTTGTTTTTATCATTAGTTTTGTTATTAAGACATAAACAACACGCGTTGAAATAATATTTTTATGTATTCCTTGGTAAATAGATTTCTGTTTTTGAATCTTCTTATTGATTTATTAGAATACTTATTCGCATAATGCGGCAATATGAAATATAGTGGATAGACAAGTTCTTCTTTCATTTTCGTAATGTTTAATTTATAACATTTAGCAATAAGTGAATTTGAATATAATAAAGTATATAGTTTTTCATAAAATCATGTGATAATGTAAGTAACAAATGTTCTCACTATAAATTTATTTTATTGTTTATCTAATTATAACATTTTGCATACATTCAATTCTTCAATCTTGAACATCCAATGTCTCCAGTCCCCATTATTTTCGATTACTTCCTAGAAGTTTCATCATAGTTTATCTTATTTTCAGCAATGAAGTCTTTATATATGTATAAATATATATTCTGCTTTAATGCAGCTCAAACATTTTCAATAGGACTTAAATTCGAAAGATTTAGAGGGCACGTCAATACTTGTTAAATAAATGTTTGCGGAACGTATCCATTCTTGCACAACTTGCGATTTCTGCACGGAACAGTTATCATGCGGAAACACAAAATTGTTCCCATATTTTCCGATGGCATCATCAGATTTATAAGGATGTCTCCCTATTACTTTCATTTCGACTATTCAGCGTTCTAGTTTTTTTTTTCTATTAAAAATATAAGAGAGACCTAATATTAGTGTCGAGATATACAATCGCAGACAAGACTTAATTCCAATTTATTTTTCAGTATTAGGTATGTTGTAAAAAAAGCAATGAAAAGCTAATTATTTAGGAGGTATTGAGAGATAATGAAAAAATTAAAGTTATGCAAAATTTTAATTGATGTGTTTTAATATTCTATTATGAAAGAAATGCGTATGACATTTGTCGTAACGTATGTATTTCAGTTATGCGAGGTTTCAATGAAAAAATATGATTTACACATACGTTATAAGAGGCGAATATCAGATAAACACAAATGCTTCCCTTTGTAGGTTTATGCATAAACTTGTTCGCCTTAAACTGAACGGATACCCTTATTTGAAAAACTATTAAATAAATGAAGGTCGTAAAACAACTTTCATAGACAATTACCAAATGAATAGCGGACATAAAATATTGAATTTATAATACGAGTAAACATACGTATGTGGGCTACTTCTTCGGCTCTGGCTTGAATTAAAATTACCTCGAATAAACACAGTAGTAGGATGTATAGTTCAACCTGGAGATATATAATAACAAATCGCGATTCAGATTGTTAACCTTTTTGTGGGAGAGCTGCTACGTGAGAAGTTGAAAAAAGAAGGGATTTAGAACAGTCTTACGAAACGAGCTACAGGTAAATTCAAAGTTAAGAAAGCTAACATAATAAAAGAAAGATTAAGGACCAAATAATAAAAGGTGAGCTGGAAACATTCGAAGCAAAGAGGAAATAATTAAAGCAAAAGGTAGATTGAAACGGACAAAGAAATATATCGACAACGATTTGACAGTAGAGGAAGATTCGTCCGAAAAGAATTAAGAAGTATCACGAGGGCAGAACGCGTAGTAAAAATAAGATACAAGAAAATAGTAATAGGAGAAATCTACGAATGGGATAAAGGAGTAAATGGGAGTAATAGAGAACGACTAGTAAAAACAACGGGGCGGGCAAACAGATTATGAACGACATTGCAGAAAATCGGACATGCAGAAAAGGACAAGAGCTTACACAAATTAGACAAAAAAGACACGGCAAAGGAAAAGGCAAGTGACATTAAACGAAATAATTGGACAAGGGAAAATAACAAACAAAAAGAGATACCAAGAAAAATGAAGATAGAGACATGGATATGAATCGATTGCACATAGAGATAGACAAAAAGTGACAGAAACTTAAATAAGGAAGATGATAATTAAAAGCAACCTACCATGTACGAGGGACACACGAAGGAGGTACAATTAAAGAATTGATTGGAATAATGGAAAGATCCAAAGTAGATACTGCACTGCAACAAAAGCAAAAAAAAAAGTAGGAATAAGCACAATAGAAGGATACAATTTCTCCAATAGCGGTAGAGAGGGAAGATACTTTAGAGTTGATCTTATATAAGTGACGAGTTGAAGCTGTTAGGTATGTTACTAATCTGTAGTTGGTAGCACCAGGAGTAGCATCTAAGATGGCGACGCTTGTAACGTCATTTGTAATGTTGAGGTTTGACTAAATAAAACAAGTTAATAATTACAGCGTGTAATTAAAACATGGTGTCAGGTGAAAGAGTACACACAAAAAATTAAGTCAAAATAAAGAAATAGTAACAGTTGCGTGCCTAAACTGTGGAAATTAAATTAATATGGAATTAAGCCGCGCAAGGACTAATTTGATCGGGGATGTATCCCAAAATTGGAGAGCTTTCAAACAAAGTTTGAAATTTTATTGAAGGCAAATGAATTAACTAAAAAGCCGGGATGAAGTAAAAATAGCAATGCTACTAAATTCAGTAGGAGATGAGGGTTGCAACTGTTTAACACTTTTAATTTAAAAGAGCAGATAGAAAAATTACAATACAGTATTGCAAGCGTTCGAAACATACTGCACACCAAGAAAGTCGACTGTATTTAATAGATACAAGTTCTTTACAAGAACCAATTGGAAGGAGAGTTATTCGACCAATTTCAAACAGAATTAAAGAAACTGGCAGAAGAGTGTGAGTTCGGGGAACAAAAAGACTCCTTAATACGAGATAGAATTATCCTAGGAGACAGGATAAAGGGTGCAGGAAAACTTTTACGGAAGAGGATTTGAAATTAGAAAACCATTAAAATATCTAGAGATTGAAGCAAGTCAAGAAGAGGCCAATTATACGAGGAAAATACAGACAAGGGCGTCCACATGGTAAAGGTAAGGAGTGCATGTAAAAACGCAAAGCAATTTCATGTAGAAGTGTGGCTGTAAGCATGGAATTAATGATGTAAGGCATATGGAAAGACATGTGTAAATGTGGAAACTAAACATTTCGAGTTTGCATTAAACAACGTAACAGGGAATAAACTAAAGAAAAAAGTGTCAAAGAATTAAGCAAAGAGACAGAGAGTGAGAGTGAAAATGAAAGCGTTCAAAGTTCTCTGTGCATAATCTCATTGAGAAGCAAGAAATTTAAATATTAGTAATACCGAATGGTGCATAAAATAAAATAAATAATACAGATGTGCTTTCAAAATGGATACTGGTGCTGATGTGAATGGTACTGCATATAGAACATATCTTGAAACATGCCCTAATGTACCATTAACAAAAACAAAATCAAAAGTTATTGCATATGGAGGTTTCAAATTAATAATAAAGGTACAATTGAAATAAGAGTGTGCACCTGAAAATAGAGAGGTTGTGACATTAAAATTTTATGTAATTGAAACCAGTTTCTGTGCAATATTGAGCTTGAGCACATGTGTACAACAAAATTTAGTGAATAGAATTAATGAAATAGGAATTGAATGTGAAAATAAATGGAAGAAAGAAAAAGAACAATTTCTTAAAGGAAATAAAAGAAATTTTATTGGATTGGGGAAATTACCATTTGAATATAAAATAAGAATAAAAGAGAGTACAATACCTGTTGTAAACACCACGAAGAGTACCTGAGTTATAAAGCCAATATTGAAAGAAACATTAAAAGCCATGGAAAAACAAGGAATAAATCAAAATATCAAAACCTACAGACTGGTTGAATGACTGGTAATTGTAAAAAAATGATGGCAGTTTAAGAATTTTTTTGATCCAACAGGGTTGAACAAATACATAAAAAAGAGAAATTTTTTCAATTCCAACATTAGAAGATTTAACAGCAAATTTGGAGTGGAAAGAAATTGTTTTCGGCTTGGATATGAAAGATGATCTACCAAATCTGTCTAGAGGAAAAATCGTCTATTTATGTTGCATTTAATACTCCTATTTGGAAGGTATAAATTTAATAGATTGCCTTTGGGGTTAGCTCAAGTCCAGAAGTGTTCCAGAGAGAAAACATGAAGATATTTGGAGATATTCAGGAGTACAGGTGTACTTCGATGATATCATCATAGCAGCATCATCGAGAAAAGAGCATGACTTGACTAAACAGGTAATGAAAGAGCAAAAGAATGTTTGTGAAGTTTAAATAGAACAAAGTTCAATATAAAGTTAGCGAAGTGAAATATCTGGATTTACTTTTCAAAAGAAGGACTACAGCAGATAAGAGAAAGAATAGAAGCAATTCAAAAAATTAGTGGCACCACAGGAACAAAAATCATTGCAAAAGTTTCTTAGGAGTGGATTACATACTTACAGACAAAATTATACCCATGCATGTCAAATATCAGCGCTCCTCTCCGAGAACTTTTGAAAAAGGATGTAAGTGGACATGGTTAAATATACACCAAACGCGTTTTGACAGACAAAGCTATTAGTGACAAGTGCGCCATGTTTGAAGTTTTTTGATCCTTCGAAACAGGTAACAATTCAAACTGACGCAAGTCAAGATGGACTAGGTGCTGTGGTTACTGCAAGAAGGACAACCAGTAGCGTTTTTTGTCGCGGAGGCTAACAGAGACTGAAAAACGAATACAGCATAGGGGAAAAGAATATTGGGAATAGTGTATGCAGTGTCAAAGTGGCACCAATTTGTATATGGTCGACTAATTAATGTTCAGACAGATCACAAGCCATTAATTACTATGTTGCGAAGAGATATATATAAATCCACCAACAGAATCCAGAGATTATTACTTAAATTGCTAAAGATAATAGATTGAAAATTGAATACCTACCTGGTAGATTTATGTATATACCTGATTACTTATCTAGAAATTATTAACCAATAATGTTCAAGACGATTCTGATAATTTGATGTAGTAAACATTGTTATTTTAGACGAATATTTACATATTTCAAAAGCAAACTCTCAGAAATACAAATGAAACTTTAAATGATAAGACATTATCAAAGGTAATTGAATATATAAATCGTGGCTGGCCAATAAAAAGGATGTTGACAATAAGCTAAGATCATTTATAAAATTAGAAGTAGTTGTATGTTAAAGAAACTATGTATTTTTTTTGACAAAAAGTTTGTAATACCTGAAAGTCATTACAAAAGAAATGTTAAAACAAATACACGGGTGCCTCATTAGGAATACCAAAAAGTAAGCAGCGTGCTAGAACATTATATATCGCCAAGCATTAGTAGCATGATAGGAAATTATATAAAAATCAATGTAACGAATGTAATAATACAAAAGGAATAATATAAAGAGACCATTAATACACATAAAATACCTACATTACCATTCATAAAAATTGATTAGATATGCATATTGTAACAACAATAATTACTTAATTGTAGTAGATTATTTTTCGAAGTGGCTAGAAATTTTACCAATTAGAAAAAAAACATAGATGAAATAGTTAGAACTTAATTAAATATTTCTGTTCATGGATTCCTAGATTTGTAATATGTGACAATAACCCATTCAATAGTTATCGTTTTCATATGTTCGCAAGAATTTTGATATAAAGTATTGTAGTCCATATCATCACCAAAGCAACGGGTTAGCAAAAAGGAGTTCACATTGCAAAAACAATTATCAGAAAAATCCAAGAATGAGGAAGATATTTACAATGGAACTGGAATATAGAACAACTCCAGTAGCAGGAACATCGTTTGCACCATCAGAGATACTAATGGGAGGCTCTGAGAACAAAAGTACCTATGCAAAGAGATCATTTAAAACCTAGAGATGTGACAAAACAAGCTCACAATGAATAAAACAGTAAACAACCACAAACCAAGTCATACTATGATCTACATGCAAAAGAAGAAACAAATTTTAATCCAGGGATTAGGTGAGGAGGGTAATGATGAGACTGAAAATAGATCGAACTTGGAACACCGAGGAATAGTGATTGAAAAAATGAAATACCAAGATCATACAAAGTCAGAATGAGTAATGGAAAGACGTATACCCGAAAAAGTAAGACACTTAAAGAAGACAGCATGCCAATGCAAGAAGAACGCGATATAGACGTGAACCTAACTGTGACGATGCGCAGGTGGAAACGAAAAACGACAGTGACAATGTGATGGATGAAAAACCGAATGAAGAAAGTAGGGAGTTGCATGATGTGCGATGAAAACTCGATCTGGAAGAATAGTGGTGAAACCATCAGATACAAAGATTTTGTATAATATATGTTTCTTGTTTAAGTTTTAGGATGTTATGTCAGTAGTTTTAATTGATGTTTCTATTCTAACCAAGGGAGATGCGTAGGTTGTTACTAATTCTGTTAGTTGGTAACACCAGGGAGTAGCATCTAAGATGGCACGCTTGTAAACGTCATTTGTAATGTTGAGGTTTGACTAAAAAAACAAGTTAATAATTAACAGCGTGTAATTACAAACAGAAGCAAGCAGTAATAAATAGAGGCGATATCAGATAGAATTTTTAGACTACAAAGAAGGTATAGGAAGCTGTGAATAGTGCACACTCACCGCAGAAGAATAAGGAGCTAGAGACGACTACAAATGTAAAAAAGGTTATCGCAGATATGAACGCAAAAATCGGCTAGGGAAGAAGAATATATTAACAGGAGGTAGAACCAGGCACTAGGACAGCAACGAGATGGTTAGGAACATGTAAGCAGGATGTCAGTCAGAACATACGACATTCCAGAAAGAGTAGTGAAAGAAGAAGAGAGGGTAAAAAAAGAGAGTTAGATTTAGTTCGTTACTAACTTAGGAAATTCTAATATCTCTGTCCCATCTGCCGTCGTTGTCTGCCAACTGTTGCTTTCGGGCATAAATACACGTATGGTGCCTTCTAGGAGTTTGGTTTCTTTAATATCGCCGTTATAAATATTTCACGCGATGTAATTCCCATCCGCTGAAACTTTTTTTAATATTGCCGTTTGGGAACTTTAATCTCTTTCGAACCGTCACTAAGAATTTCTTCGTTTAGAGCTATATTAAAACAGAACGCATAGGTAAAGTACAAAACAATACAACGTCAACAACTCAACATATACTAGTTTCACCATGCGTTTAAATGAAAGGTCTTGTATCAGCAATAAGCAATCGGACACCAGTGTTTATCTGCAGGACCTATAAGTACATTTGTTAGGTTACAAGTTTCGTAAGTGTGTTTGGTAAAAGTAACACCGATATATTTTGGCGCCCAACGCGGGCAAAAGTAACAGCATAGATGAATTGATGGTTCATTCCTATGGAGAATTTTCACACCGTGTACAGGGTGACTTTTTTATCTTGAGACAACGGACTACTCAAAACACTGCATTAAATCAAAAAAAGATCTTGCTAAAATTTGTTATAATGTAGGGACTGAATGGTGCCGAACTCGATCCCCACCTCCAGAGTGGGTGGGGGGACAACTTTGAAGTCTTACATGGGGACCCCCATTTTGTATTGCAGATTCGGATTCTACGCCATCAATGTATATAGTTTTGTCTGAAACTTTTTTTTCGATTCGTAACAGGTTGCGCTGTAATCGTAAAAAAAAAAAACATGATTGTGAACGTCTAGAAAAAATACACAAAAAAGAAAAGCAAGCAAACATGATTTTGTGTTTTTTTATTTTATTTTAACATAAACTAACATTTCAAAAAGCTGTGCCCCTTCACTTCGATACATTTATTATTCGCAATAATGCGAATGCATATTCAACGATACAAAACCGTACTTTATTCATGTACTTGACAAGCTGTGAATATTTACACATTGTCCGATCCCCATTTAGATTATTAATTATTAATCCAATACAAATACGTGTTGAAAATTTGAACAGTAATGGAGGTTATAACATTACAAGAGAGAATTGAAATGATGATGGAGGGGAGGGGGGAGGAAGTTGGGCGATCGAGTTCGGCACCATTCAGTGAGTCGTGCATTATAACAAATCTTATTAAGATCTTTTATTGATTTGATGCAGCGTTTTAGAGATATTCCGTTGTCTCAAGATAAGAAACTCACCCAATATACTTCTGGCCAAATCTATGAAAATTTGAACTAAGGCTAAAGGAAGAGCACTTTACCAAAGTGATTTAGTCTTTTTGGCGTTTATGTTCATAATATACATGTATGTGTGTACCTATGTGATACCAATAAATTGATATTATTATTATTATTATTAGCGACCGGATTATATGCAAAGTGCATTATTTTTTGCATATCTTTAATTATAGTCTATATGTAGACGTATTACACTAATTGAAGTTAATTAGCGCTAATTAGCGATTGCATATATTGCATATTTAGGCATTTCTATGCATATTTTTACAAAAGTTGCATATATAGCATATTTAAGCTTTTTCTTATCCTTTCTATTAGTAAAAATTCCTAGTAATTCCTAATGTACGTCGACAACCGACAATCCCCAGAACGATAAATCTTTTACATTGGTTTCTCTAATACCTTTTCCAAGAACTGCACGTGTTTAATTTCGCCTAGCAGAAGGGATGTGGTAAATACGTTTTATTATTATTAATTCCCAAATAAACTATTCATTCATTGAATATCTTTGAGCGAAACAGCATGTAATTGTGTCACGTTTTTAAATACTTTGCGTACATACAATGAGTATAGTGAACAACATTTCTTTATGGATTAAACCATATGCTGAACTGGTAAAGGTTGGCGACAAAATATTTTGTCGAGCCTCCAGTAAACTGGTAAGTTTAATTTTACTAAAAGCTTTACAATTGTTTTTAAATTCTTTAACATTTGATATAAAATGACAATTGTTGTTGTAGGTGTCTTCTGAGAGAAATACCTGATTGATCAACACGCTAAACTCCATCACATATTGGAAAATGTGAAAAAACTAAAGCGATCCGCATGTGTGCAGCAATCTATACGTCAATGGTAGCATCACCTCACGAAACTCAAGAACAAAAGAATATAATACGGATCTGTGTAACGCATTAATTTCGTCTAACATACCATTAGCAAGATTAAACAATGTTAATTTTGAAAATCATTTCTGAAAAATATTGCAACATAATATACCAGACGAAAGTACCTTACGAAAAATTATGTCACATCTTGTTACCAGCAAACAATAGCAGAAATTCAACAATTGGTAGGGAATAATTTTATTTATATCATGGTAGATGAAAGTACGGATAAGTGTGGCCGTTGTATTGCCCATTTGTTAATAGGAATTCTTCAGACATATTGTAGGTAAATCATATTTAATTTATTGTAAAGAACTTCAAAAAACAAATAATGTGACAATTGCCCAATTCGTTCAAGAAAGTTTATCAAATTTCTTTTACTGGAAGTATACCTTGTGAAAAAATCTTACTAATGTTGTCCGACGCTGCACCATACATGATAAAAGTCGCGCAAAATTTAAACATTTTTTATACTAACATTATTCATACCACTTGTTTAGGTTATGGGTTCAATCGTGTAGCAAGACATTAGGAATTAATTCCCTTTGATTAATGATTTAATTAGCAATGTCAAAAAAGTATTTTTAAAAGCACCTTTACGAACCCAATTTTATAAGGAGCGACTTCCCGGTGTTAAGTTGCCTCCTGAACCGATTATTACGAGATGGGGTACATGGTTAGAGGCTGCAATTTTTTTCGCCGATAATTTTGAAGGAATAAAAAATGTAATTCTTGAAATCACTGCTGACTGTATTGCTCTAGAAAACTGTAAAGAGATAGTAACAACACAGAATTGCTAAAAACCTTTGTATATTAAGTCAAATTATAGCTTTGTATCAGTTCCATTCGTAAACTAGAAACGCAAGAGATGTCGCTCTCGGAATCAGTCGAAATAATAGACGAATTTGATATGCTATGTAAGAAGGTTAAGGGTACAATAAGTAATTCTATATACGATAAATTTAAAAAAGTGATAAATAAAAATGCGGGGTATTTGAAATTGAAGAAAGTTAAGAAAATGTTGGAAGGTGAAACAGTAAACGATTTCGACTTTAATTTTAGTTTAGAATGTATTGCAAAGTTAAAAAATGCACCAATTACATCTGTGGATATTGAAAGAAGCTTTTCTATTTCGAAAACATATGTATTCTGATAGAAGACAAAACTTCTTTTACATAATTTTGAAAAATATTTAATTATAAATTGTTTTAGAATATGTGGTGAAAAAATTTTGTGATAAAGTTAATGTTTAATTTCTGCTCTTATTTATTTTAAATGTATTTTTATGTAAAAATTTTGCATATTGTCGCAATTTTTTTGCATATATGCCCCAGGTTCATGCATATTTTCTCAAAAATCGATGCATATATATGCGCATATATTCCAGTTTTTCTTTGCATATAATCCGGTCTCTAATTATTATTATTGTAATCAGTTTTCTTTTTAGTTTTTTTAGCCAAATCTTCAGATGTCCGCGGCGCGTTGAAAAACTTTAGCTACGCCACTGTCTGAGAAAAAGGTCTTCTTAAAACAGTTATTACATTCACGTACTTACTTTTATTGTTATCTATCGTTTTGTTATGTTCATTGAGAGTGGTGTTATTTCTTCCGAACATCATTTCATAATCTTTCTCCAAACTTGCAACGACCCTGTATTCATCTTGATGATTCGTGTCACCTTCTTCATTGTCTAAAGCATGTTCTACGGAAATAGGGCTACGGCGCGAACTGCCACCGCCTTTCTTTAGAAACGCATCGTAATTCCTATACGAGTCAGAATTATCAGTGCCGGATTCACATTGTTCATTACAGCCGCTATCATTTTTATTCTGCCCGTAAAAGAAATTTTGCGTTTCTTCGCTTGCTTCTATGGTCCTACTTTTTGGAGAACCAGCTTCGAGCGCGCTCACAAGGTCTTTCTTTTTCCCCAAACTATCCTCTACAGTCTTTAATTTCTCCGAAACCTTCGCATCTTTAGTGAGCTTCGACAAATTCTTATTGATTTCGTGCAGCATTTTGGTATCGGTGGATTTCTTGCCGAGTTGTTGACTCGTCAACAGCTTGGCGTTTTGTTTCCTCAACTTTTCCAACTCCTCGCGTAAATTCGCGTTCTCTTTCTCGAATGATTTGAGTTGGTTTCTGAGGCGAGCTTGGCTTGTAGCGTTGCGGGTTTCTTTGAGTTTAGCGGCTTCTTTCAAGTTCGCTATCTCCTCTTTTAGGGATGATATCTGCTCTCTTTCTTTTCTAGTCGTCTTGTTATGAACATCTTTAACATATCTGGAAATAGAAAATGCATATAACGCATTATGGATAGTATAAATAATAAGAATACAAAACGGGTAAGAATTTCTAAAATATAGAATTTAGGCCGTTATAAACAAATTCATATAAATTCATTCAATAGGCATGGAATTTAACAGTATGGGATTGGATATATTGACGGTAACAGAGACAAAGAAAAAGGGAAAAGGTGAGATGACGCTTGGTGATGGGCATATGTTAATATACAGCGGAGTGACGATAGATAAAAGAGCTGCGGCGGGAGTTGCATGTTTGATTAACAATAAGCTAACTAAGAACGTAGGAAAATGGGTAACACATACGGAACGAATCCTACAAGTAGAAATAAAAATGGACGAAGAAATATGGACAGTAATATCTGCTTATGGACCTAACGAGGATGAAAAAGCTGAGATTAAAGATCAGTTTTGGGAAAAACTAAACGAGGTGACAGAGAATAGCAAGGGTAAAATAATAATAGCGGGTGATATGAATGGAAGAGTTGGAAGAGTGGATAACTATACAGGTGTAGTTGGTAAATATGGCGAAGAAGTGAAGAACAATAATGGAACTAGGTTAATGGAATACTGCATGATGAATGGCCTGATTGTGGCAAATACGTTTTACCAGCACAGACATATACATAATATACAAGAAGGGACCAAATAATGAATTGTCAGTTATAGATTATATTCTCGTTGAAAAAGAAAATAAAAAGAAATGAAAGATATAAGAGTAATGAGAGGGCCAGAAATAAATACCGATCATTATATGGTGCTTGGGAAGATCAAGAGAAGGTAAAAAACATGGAAAGAAAGCAGAAAGAGAAGAAAGTGGAATTCAGAACAATAAGAAGTTATAATTAAGGGATCCAAAAACAGCTGAAAAAATACAGGGATAGTGTAGAGGATAAAATAATGAAATTGGGGGAAGTATAAACTAGAAATCTGGAAGAAACTTGGAAAAGTTTTAAACAAATAATATTAGAAACAGCAAAAGAAATGTGTGGAGAAAGGAAAGGTAATAACAAATCAAAACAGACAGCTTGGTGGAATCAAGATCTCAAAAAAGAAATCAAAATAAAGAAGGATAAATGGAAAGAATATCTAGGAACAACACTAAGGTTAAATATGAGGCTACAAGGAACAAGGAACAAAGTATAAAAAAAATGGTGAAAGAGGGAAACAGAGAAGTTGGGAGAAGTTTGGCGAAAAAATGGAACTTAATAGAAAAGATAATCAAAAGTTATTTTATAAAGTATTAAAAAATGCTAGGAATGAACCAGGGACGAGACAAGGAAACATACTAGACAAACAAGGGGAACTTCTTGTAGACGACGGAGAGATAATGAACAGGTGGAGACAGTATTTTAAAGAGTTATTGGATAGTACGAATGATGATGATACACCTATTGAAAACGTTGGAACTACTGAAATAAATGAAGTTGATCACATGGAACCTATAACAGAAAAGGAAGTAATTGACGCTATAAGGATTTTAAAAAATGGAAAAGCTCCAGGATATGACATGATAACCTCAGAAATGTTAAAAGCGCTAGGAGAAAATGGCATAGAACTGATGTTAAAAATATTTAAGAAGTCATGGGAAGGTGAACAAGTACCAAAAGATTGGAATATAGGATTAATAGTACCAATACAGAAAAACGGAAATACACGTGATTGCAATAACTACAGAGGACTAACACTATTGAGTACAATTTTAAAACTTTAAATCTTGACCATGTATATATAATATTTTGATTTCCTTTTTTTCTTGGTTTTTAGGTCTAATATTAAAACATGAAGAATACGACGACGACGACAACGTTTCGCTTTATTAAAAAGCTTTTTCAAGTAGATATATAAATAAATGTAGAAATTGTAAATTATAAATAAATGCTTTTGTTTAATAAATGACAAAATTGTTGTGTTTACTATGATTTTGAATATATTATTAATGTTTATTTTAAAGATTGCATTTTAAATAGGATGTTGTGATTATTTGTTTATAAAAATTTTAATTAAATAGTTCTTTACAAATATTTTATTTAGTTATAAAATTAAATTATATATTTTGTGAAATACTGTATATCGGTTTTATCATTGACTGCATTTTTATGTTATAAATTTGAATTATTTCAAGTATATTACGCGTTTTTAATTTTGTTCTTTGTTTAAAATTGTTACGTTGTTGAAATCAAAGGTGTGATTTTGGAGTTATTTCATGTTTTTTTAAAGCTGTAAGATTTTTATTGTATTTGTGTCCTTTTTATTCTATTTTCCAAATATTGCATGGTTTCACCTATATATATACCATTACAATTTTGACAGTCTATTTTATAAACTATGTGTGATGTTTTACTTTTTTCAATTTTTGATTTTAATTTTGAATAGATTTGGTTTTGTAGTTTGTTTGTGTTTTGATAGGCAATTTTGTAATTATATGGTTTGAAAATTTGATTTATTTTTCGGATAAATGTTTAACATAAGAATTTTTATGAATTTTGTAATTGTTTGAGTATTATTTATATTTTTTGTTGATTTATTATAAAAAGAAAATTCTTTGTTTGAATATTTTGTTTATAAGAGAATTTGGATAATTATTTTGTTCTAAAATATTTTTGCTTTGTTAATAGTATCTGATCGAAAACTGGACTTGTTAATTTTATTGCTCTGTCAGCTAAACTTATAATAACACTAACTTTTTGAGATAAGGTTGTGAAGACTTAAAATTAGATAACGTCCAGACCATGTTGGTTTAGTATACCATTGAGTAAAATTTTGTTATCATTGTTGATGAGTTTGAGGTCTAAAAAGGTAATGCTATTGTTTTCTTCGATTTCAATTGTAAATTTTAATCTTGGATGAAAGGAATTAAAATTTTCAAGCAAAACTGGTATATTTTTTCTTCTAACGCGGTCATATCTTTTGAAAAAATTATTTCGAAATTTATTTTATTTAAAATTTTTTCTTCTATATATTCTAAACAATTTGTGCAATGAATACTAGAAATTGGTGAAACCCATTGCACATCCAAAAATTTGTTTTATAAATTTATTTTTGTATTGGAAATATGTTTGTGTTAGTGTTATTCTACTGCATTAATGAATTCCGTGATAGGTATGTGTGTAAAATTTTCAATTAATTGCCATTTTTTTATGTATAATTTGTTTGCTAGGTCTAATGGTGTATTTTGTGTATTGTGATACTACATCTAAGGATATCATTTTAAAAAATTTGGTTTTAATTTAATGTTGTCTATAAATTCTTTGATTGCCAGGAATCTTTTATATAGTAATCATTTTTGAAACGCGATATTTTTAAGGCATTTGCTAAAAATTTGATAATTTATAAAAAGGACTTTGTACATAAGAAACTATTGGTTCGTAAAGGTATATTATTCTTATGTAGTATTTGGGTAACCATACAATTTTGGAGTTTGTGCATTGTGAATTTGTAATGATTAGATTCGTTTTTCGTAATAAATTTAAGTAATCCCCATTTTTTATTAATTCATTATTTTGTTTTGAAAAATATTAGTTGGATTACTTTTAATTTCTTTATAAGTTGTATTGTCACTTAATAATTCGTTAAATTTTGGTATCATAATCTATTGTATTCATTATAACTGGGCTGTTACTTTTATCTGGTTTTTAATATTATAATTTGTGGATTGTTTTTAATAAATTTTTTTTGTTTGTTCGAATTCTTTGTTAATGTTTTATTTTCTTTGTGTATGTGATGTTTTTATTTTTAAAATTATATATTGTGTTTGTAAATTTGTTCTTATATTGTTTTTTATTTTCATTGGTAATTCAGAAATTGAAGATTCAATATTATCTATTATATTAATAAAGAATTTCGTTTGTGTTATAATCTAAAGCAAAATTTGGTCCTAATGATAGTGTATTAATAACATTATTAGGTATTATTGTATTTGAAATATGGTACCCAATTATTGTTGTGTATGGTTTTGGTGTTTGAGTTGTTGGCTGTATTTTAGTAGTTGTATTTTCTTTTGATGTTTGAGTTTAATGGTTGTAAAACGTTCTTCATATTTAAAATTCAATATTCTAAAAATGTGTGTTTGTATGTGTTGCTTGTCAAACTGTCAATTTTGTTTATAATGTCAGATATTCTATTTGAAATGTAATTTATCTGTTGTGTGCAATCTTTAATTAAACATTTAATAATTAAATTTGAAAGTATTACGGTTTTTCGATTTTTGTCATTTAAGAAACTGTATTACATATGATATGCTTAAGATTAAAATTAAAGGAATTTTGGAGAGATGTTTTCAATCTGGGCACGTAAGTAGAAAATATTCTCTGTTCTTCAAAGCTGCATATTCGTCATATAAATTTGATAAATTGTTGAATCTTCATATATTTGTAGTCCTAAAATGTTTTTCATCTTCTTAAAGTTCACTTGATATATCACTTGTTATCATTAACAAGCCTCTTCGCCAAAGGTATTAATGTAAAAAATAT
This sequence comes from Protaetia brevitarsis, assembly GCA_004143645.1. Taxonomy (NCBI): domain Eukaryota; kingdom Metazoa; phylum Arthropoda; class Insecta; order Coleoptera; family Scarabaeidae; genus Protaetia; species Protaetia brevitarsis. The sequence continues at coordinate 2,264,962 of RXPK01000214.1, forward strand.
ATTATAATTTCTTCTGTCAGTTTGACGTATAAACCTTATTTTCACAACATCCTTTAATGCATTCTTTAAATAAAACATAATAATATATTCAAAATCATGTAAACACAAACAATTTGTCAATTTATTAAACAAAAGCATTTTATTTATAATTTACAATTTCTACATTTATTATATATCTACTTGAAAAAGCTTTTATAAAGCGAAACGTTGTCGTCCGTCGTCGTATTCATTCATGTTTTATAATTAAGACCTAAAAAACCGCAAAAGCGAAATCAAATATATATATACATGTCAAAGATTTAAAAGTTTTAAAATTATATCCTTCTGGTTGAAAAATAAGGTTTATACGTCAACTGACAGAAGAAATTATAATAATATTTTATACCATTATACTTTTGCGAAAGAAGCTTTGTAAATGATAACATATATTAAGTGAACTTCAAGAAGAATGAAAAACATTTTAGGATTACAAATATATGAAGATTTCAATATTATCAATTATATGAAAAATATGCAGCTTTGAAGAACAGGAGATATTTCTACTTACGTGCAAGACTGAACAAACAATCTCTCCAAAATTCCTTAATTTTAATCTTAAGGGCATATCATATGTAATAGCAGTTTCTTAAATGACAAAATCGAAAAAACGTAAGTACTTTCAAATTAAAATTATTAAATGTTTAATAAAGATTGCACACAACAGATAAATTACATTTCAAATAGAATATCTGCATTATAACAAAATTGACAGTTTGACAAGCAACACATACAAACACACATTTTTAGAATATTTGAATTTTAAATATGAAGAACGTTTTACAACCATTAAACTCAACATCAAAAGAAAATACACTACTAAAATACAAGCCAACAACTCAAAACACCAAAACCATACAAAACAATAATGGGTAACCAATATTTCAAATACAATAATACCTAATAATGTTATTAATACACTATCATTAGGACCAATTTTGCTTTAGATTATAACACAAACGAAATTCCTATTAATCTTCAATTTCTGAATTACCAAATGAAAAATAAAAATAAATATAAGAACAAAAATTACAAACACAATATAATTTTAAAAAAAAAACATCACATACACAAAGAAAATAAAACATTAAACAGAATTCGAACAAACAAAAAATTTATTAAAACAATCCACAAATTATAATATTAAAACCAGATAAAGTAACACACAGTAATAATGATACAATAGATTATGATACCAAAATTAACGAATAATTAAGTGACAATACAACTTATAAAGAATTAAAAGTAATCCAACTAATATTTTTCAAAAACAAAATAATGAATTAAATAAAAAAATGGGAATTACTTAAATTTATTACGAAAAACGAATCTAAATCATTACAAATTCACAATGCAAACTCCAAATTGTATGGTTTACCAAAATTACATAAGAATAATATACCTTTACGACCAATAGTTTCTTATGTACAAAGTCCTTTTTATAAATTATCAAAATTTTTAGCAAATTGCCTTAAAAAATATCGCGTTCAAAAATGAATTACTTATAAAAGATTCCTGGCAATTCAAAGAATTTATAGACAACATTAAATTAAAACCAAATTTTAAAAATGATATCCTTAGATGTAGTATCACTATACACAAATACACCATTAGACCTAGCAAAACAAATTATACATAAAAAATGGCAATTAATTGAAAATTTTACACACATACCTATCACGGAATTCATTAATGCAGTAGAATTAACACTAACACAAACATATTTCCAATACAAAAATAAATTTATAAACAATTTTTGGATGTGCAATGGGTTCACCAATTTCTAGTATCATTGCACAAATTGTTTTAGAATATATAGAAGAAAAAATTTTAAATAAAATAAATTTCGAAATAATTTTTTTCAAAAGATATGTAGATGATTGCATAACCGCGTTAGAAGAAAAAAAAAATATACAGTTTTGCTTGAAAATTTTAATTCCTTTCATCCAAGATTAAAATTTACAATTGAAATCGAAGAAAACAAAGCATTACCTTTTTAGACCTCAAACTCATCAACAATGATAACAAAATTTAACTCATGGTATACTAAACCAACATGGTCTGGACGTTATCAAATTTTAAGTCTTCACAACCTTTATCTCAAAAAAGTTAGTGTTATTATAAGTTTAGCTGACAGAGCAATAAAATTAACAAGTCAGTTTTTCGATCAGATACTATAACAAAGCAAAAAATATTTTAGAACAAAAATTATCCAAATTCTCTTATAAACAAAATATTCAAACAAAGAATTTTCTTTTTTATAATAAATCAACAAAAAATATAAATAATACTCAAACATTACAAAATTCATAAAAATTCCTTATGTTAAACATTTATCCGAAAAAATAAATCAAATTTTCAAACCATATAATTACAAAATTGCCTATCAAACACAAACAACTACAAACCAAATCTATTCAAAATTAAAATAAAAATTGAAAAAAGTAAAACATCACACATAGTTTATAAAATAGACTGTCAAAATTGTAATGGTATATATATAGTGAAACATGCAATATTTGGAAAATAGAAATAAAGGACACAATACAAAAAAATCTTACAGCTTAAAAAAACATGAAATACTCAAATCACACCTTTGATTTCAACAACGTAACAATTTTAAACAAAGAACAAAATTAAAAACGCGTAATATACTTGAAATAATTTCAAATTTATAAACATAAAAATGCAGTCAATGATAAAAACGATAACAGTATTTCACAAAATTATATATTTAATTTATAACTAATAAAATATTTGTAAAGAACTATTTAATTAAAATTTTTATAAACAAATAATCACAACATCCTATTTTAAAATGCAATCTTTAAATAAAAACATAAATAATATTCAAAATCATAGTAACACAACAATTTTGTCATTTATTAAACAAAGCATTTTATTTATAATTTACAATTTCTACATTTATTTATATATCTACTTGAAAAAGCTTTTTAATAAAGCGAAACGTTGTCGTCGTCGTCGTATTCATTCATGTTTTAATATTAGACCTAAAACCAAGAAAAAGGAAATCAAAATATTATATATACATGGTCAAGATTTAAAGTTTTAAATATAATATCCTTCTGGTTGAAAAATAAGGTTTATACGTCAAACTGACAGAAGAAATTATAATATATTTTATACATTAATACCCTTTGGCGAAAGAAAGCTTTGTAAATGGATAACAATATTCAAGTGAACTTTAAAGAAGATGAAAAACATTTTAGGACTACAAATAATATGAAGATTTCAAAATATTATCAAAATTATATGAAAAATATGCAGCTTTGAAGAACAGAAGAATATTTCTACTTACGTGCAAAGACTGAAACATCTCTCCAAAATTCCTTATTTTAATCTTAAGCATATCATATGTAATAGCAGTTTCTTAAATGAAAAATCGAAAAAACCGTAAGTACTTTCAAATTTAAATTATTAAATGTTTTTAATTAAAAGATTGCACACAACAGATAAATTACATTTCAAATAGAATATCTGACATTATAAACAAAATTGACAGTTTGACAAGCAACACATACAAACACACATTTTTAGAATATTTGAATTTTAAATATGAAGAACGTTTTACAACCATTAAACTCAAACATCAAAAGAAAATACAACTACTAAAATACAAGCCAACAACTCAAAACACCAAAACCATACAAAACAATAATTGGGTAACCAATATTTCAAATACAATAATACCTAATATATTATTAATACACTATCATTAGGACCAAATTTTGCTTTAGATTATAACACAAACGAAATTCCTATTAATAATATAATAGCTAATATTGAATCTTCAATTTCTGAATTACCAAATGAAAATAAAAACAATATAAGAACAAAAATTACAAACACAATATATAATTTTAAAAATAAAAAACATCACATACACAAAGAAAATAAAACATTAAAACAAGAATTCGAACAAACAAAAAAATTTATTAAAAACAATCCACAAATTATAATATTAAAACCAGAAAAAGTAACAGCACAGTAATAATGAATACAATAGATTATGATACCAAAATTAACGAATTTATTAAGTGACAATACAACTTAAAAGAAATTAAAAGTAATCCAACTAATATTTTTCAAAAACAAAATAATGAATTAATAAAAAAATGGGAATTACTTAAATTTATTACGAAAAACGAATCTAAATCATTACAAATTCACAATGCACAAACTCCAAAATTGTATGGTTTACCAAAATTACATAAGAATAATATACCTTTACGACCAATAGTTTCTTATGTACAAAGTCCTTTTTATAAATTATCAAAATTTTTAGCAAATTGCCTTAAAAATATCGCGTTCTCAAAATGATTACTATATAAAGATTCCTGGCAATTCAAAGAATTTATAGACAACATTAAATTAAAACCAATTTTAAAATGATATCCTTAGATGTAGTATCACTAACACAATACACCATTAGACCTAGCAAAACAAATTATACATAAAAAATGGCAATTAATTGAAAATTTTACACACATACCTATCACGGAATCATTAATGCAGTAGAATTAACACTACACAAAACATATTTCCAATACAAAAATAAATTTTATAAACAAATTTTGGATGTGCAATGGTTCACAATTTCTAGTATTCTTGCACAAATTGTTTTTAGAATATATAGAAGAAAAAATTTTAAATAAAATAAATTTCGAAATAATTTTTTTCAAAAGATATGTAGATGATTGCATAACCGCGTTAGAAGAAAAAAATATACCAGTTTTGCCTTGAAAATTTTAATTCCTTTCATCCAAGATTAAAAATTTACAATTGAATCGAAGAAAACAATAGCATTACTTTTAGACCTCAAACTCATCAACAATATAAACAAAATTTTAACTCAATGAATATACTAAACCAACATGGTCTGGACGTTATCTAAATTTAAGTCTTCACAACCTTTATCTCAAAAAGTTAGTGTTATTATAAAGTTTAGCTGACAGAGCAATAAAATTAACAAGTCCAGTTTTTCGATCAGATTACTATTACAAAGCAAAAAATATTTTTAGACAAAATAATTATCCAAATTCTCTTATAAACAAAATATTCAAACAAAGAATTTTCTTTTTTTATAAATATCAACAAAAAATATAAATAATACTCAAACAATTACAAAATTCATAAAAATTCCTTATGTTAAACATTTATCCGAAAAAATAAATCAAATTTCTAAACCATATAATTACAAAATTGCCTATCAAAACACAAAACAAACTACAAAACCAAATCTATTCAAAATTAAAATCAAAAATTAAAAAAGTAAAACATCACACATAGTTTATAAAATAGACTGTCAAAATTGTAATGGTATATATATAGGTAAACCATGCAAGATTTGGAAATAGAATAAAGGACACAAATACAATAAAAATCTTACAGCTTTAAAAAAACATGAAATAACTCAAAATCACACCTTTGATTTCAACAACGTAACAATTTTAAACAAAGAAAAAAATTTAAAAACGCGTAATATACTTGAAATAATTCAAATTTATAAACATAAAAATGCAGTCAATGAATAAAACCGATTATACAGTATTTCACAAAATATATAAATTTAATTTTATAACTAAATAAAATATTTGTAAAGAAACTATTTAATTAAAATTTTTATAAACAAATAATCACAACATCCTATTTTAAAATGCAATCTTTAAATAAAACATAAATATATTCAAAATCATAGTAAAACACAACAAATTTTGTCATTTATTAAACAAACATTTTATTTATTATATTTCAATTTCTACATTTATTTATATATCTACTTGAAAAGCTTTTAATAAAGCGAAACGTTGTCCGTCGTCGTGTATCCATTCATGTTTAATATTAGACCTAAAAACCAAAGAAAAGGAAATCAAAACTATGTGAGTTACTAGGTAACACAAAACAATAGACGAAGGATTTTGGAAACACAATGGGAGGATCACCAAAGCGCATTTAGAAAAGGCCAGAAGTGTAACGATCATATATTCAACAATAAAGCAGATAATAGAAAAGGTTATACTGAGTCGGACAAAAGCATGTTTTGGCTTCCTTAGACCTAGAAAAGGCGTTCGATAGAATTCCTAGAGGAACGTTTGGAAAATATTTACAACAAAAAAGTGAATGATAAATTGATTAGAATATAACAATATGTACAAATGACATTTTACATGTTCATAAGTAAAAATAAGAAAGTCCGAAATGTTTAACACTTAAAGGAGGACTAAGACAAGGAGGTGTATTAAGCCCATTACTATTTAACGTATTATTGACGGAGTATTTGAAGAATGTAAGTCGAAATTAACAAAGTTGAATATAGGTTATAGACACTTGACACCAGTAGACATTACAGAATGCATATTTGCTGATGATTTGGTTATCATGGCTAGTAGCGAAGAAAAAACTTCAGAAAAATATAAATGAATGGAATGCAGTTCTGAAAAAAATACAAATGAAAATTAACACGCAAAAAGACCAGGTAATGATGAATAAAGCAGGGAATGAAGAGCAGATAAGAATATATAATGATGGGAAAAAGATACAACAAGTTTCTGAATATAAATATCTGGGAGTTAACATTGAAAGAAATGGAAAACAAGACATAGATATTACCGAACGAATTAATAAAAACTGCCAAATTATACCATTCAATGAAGAAAACATTATATTTAAAAAAGAAATAAGCTACAAAACTAAGATGACGGTATAACAAGAACAATATACAGACCTATACTCACCTATGGAAGTGAAACATGGGTTCTCACAAATAGACTCAAAAGCAAAATACAAAGCATGAAATGAAATATTTGAGAGGCATTATGGAATAACATGTAGGGACAAATCAGGGAACACGGACATAAGGGAAGAACTAGAATGTAGAGCCCATTTTACAATATATAGAGGAAACAACTAAATTGGTGGGGCCATGTACAGAGAATGGAGCAGACAGGCAAGCGAGAAAAGTAATGAGGCGAGGATTATATCAAAAGGGACCAGAAAGACCAAGGATAACGTGGGATAAAGTGGTAGCAGGGGCAATTATGAGAAGAGGACAAACGATGATAAACGCAAGAAAACTAGCGGGAAATAGAAAAGAATGGAAGGACTTTGTACATTTGACTTAAAATCAAACACACATGTAGCAAAAGAATATAATTTAATTTTATTATTATACCTCTACACCGAAAGGTAATAGAGGTCATGTGATTTATATAATATATTAATATAAACAAATTTCATTAAAGGGGTGTCAAGAAGACCTATTTCCCGGCAAATGTTATACGCGGGCGCGATATGGCGGACCATGTAAATTAAAGAAACAAACAAAAAATTAACGAGGCCGCAAAGATTGTCAACTATTAGGGCTACGAACGCGTATTCATCTATTTCGGCAGACGCGGCGTGCGTTATTTCGGGTATATTACCAGTAGATTTGAGGGAACGTAAAATTCGTGTGGACGCAAATTAAATAGGGTTTGAGGATTTAATTGCGGTAACGGGAATTTACCACCGTCTGTATACCAGTTTGAGTCCGCTCTTACCGGAGTCTACTGCTCTTCTCCCTAATCCTTATCTGGTACTATAACCTTTTATTTTCTATCCAGGTTAAATTTTTGAATCATGGCATCACATGGCACTCCTAAAAGGGGTGCCTCCTTGAGTTCGTCTAACAGTTTGTTATAGTCAGCGCCGTGAGATTTACTTATCGGTACTTGACTATGCAAAAGTCTGTATACTGTGGACCTTGCGGCTCCTTGTATATAAATATGTATTGGTGGCAGGTTAGACATAGAGTATGCTTAATAAAAATAAAAGCACTTGTTAATAGGAATTAACAAAATGATCGTAGGTCTGCTGACTGGTCACGGTAAACTGAATAGGCATATGTACAACATAGCCCTGGCAGATGACAACCTGCAGATACTGCCAAGAGAAGGAAAAAAACTGGTGTTTCTTCCTGTGTGTTTCGTGTGCTGTGCCAATGTGAAGGCCTGGCGAGGACAAGGTTTCTAGTATTGAGGAGAGACCCCACAGCTAGTAGCTACATAAAGAAGCTACTCTCAAAGATGATAGGCCTAATTAAGAGGGCAAAATTAGAGAGCGTCCTCTGGGAAAAAAGGGGCTCACAATAAATTTGAAAAGGTCCCGGTAAAGCAGGTCCATATTATTATTATAGTTTTGATTAATTTTTCATTGTTACTATCATATTTGTAATCTTAGTAGACAACGATTCTACAGTGTCCTACCGAACTGTGACATTAGATTTTTTTGAACTTCTAGTAGAAATTTGATTTTGAAACTTGCAGTGTAGACATGGCCTACTGTGACCTACTTAAGGATAATATTTTGCAACTTTATAGCACTTTCGGTATACAGGGTGTTGATATCAACGTTCTTATTTTAAATGGAATGATGATACTTTTTATCGGTCCAATGAATTTGGCGAGTCATTTGCAACTAGTTTATGTGAAGGTTCCCTATCTCTAAACTCGACCGTTTTTGAGATATTTTAATTTTCGTTGATTTTTTGACATTTACACTCTTTCAAATAAAATCAAATATTTCATGAGATAGCAGATATTTAGTGGTTCTACTAAAGTCGATGTAAATACAAGGACGTAGCTAGAAGGTGTTATAGCAATAATCACTGAATCACATGCAGGATGTTCAAAAACGCGCTTTCAATGTGACTACCTTTAAGCTAACAAAACTTTTTGTTTCAAATGGAACATGGTATTTTTTACTACAGCATTGAATGCAGAGCAAAATTCTACATCGATTGATATTAGGGTCTGGTATACCCATTCTTAATAGTTTTGGAAGTATTAGCATTTCTTGCAAAAAATTGCTAAAAATATGCCTAAATTCTAAATTTCAACCAAATGAAATGAGTTTTTTTTCCTACAAAACACTGTACATTATTTGCCTAACCTATCTAAATATTTATGTTTCAGATATCTAACGTTCACTAGTTTCTTACTAATACTAATGTCTTTTAGTTATGGAGAACGTACATTAATTATTAGATATTAGTAGGCCATGAGATGTGCTAACAAACAAGTGATATCCATTGTTGGTAATTTACCAAACTGCGCAGTGATAAATCTATGCAGTATTAACAAGTCATATCTTTTATAGTAAGTCCTAATGCTGACAACTCCTTCACACATTTTCTTCTAACAAGTAAAACATTGTAAATTAAAAGAAATAAGAAAAAAATTGAAAGTTACATATACAAATAACAATTTAGACTTATTCTGGATTCATGAAGAATGTAACAATGATTAGATACCTACACTTATTTGCAATGAATAAAAACCTCAAAAAAAAAAAAAACAAGGGAAATTAAAGCAGATATCCTAAATACACCTGCAATATTTCAAATATTGTTCACTTACTAGGCCAGATATTTTCTTTGTAGGGGAGCCTCTTGGCTTTTTGTGTTAAACCTGGTATTAAGCGATACAGATAGATAACATAAATCAGGAACAAACTATTAAAAGTCTTCGAAAATGTCCAATATAAATGTTCTTTCAGAATAATAGTTTCTTAGTTTTTTTTTTTAATTTGACTTATTTTCGATGTATTTAATAAGCAGGCAACAATATTAACATGTAATTTGCTGTCGCATTATGGCTTATTAATATTTTATAATTACAATTACATAAAATTTGCTAATAATTGGAAAACTTCCAATGATAAATATCTCGGGTATGGAAACCAAACTATGCAAAAAAAGATAACGCATCATTCTAAAAAATAATATACAGTGTTTTTAGGAAAAAAATATTTTATTTACTCGAAACTTGGAAATTAGTCATATTTTGGGCAATAAATGCTAATACCTCAAAAACTAACAAAAATAGGTATACCAAACCCTAATGTCAATCGTTGTAGACTTTTACGCTGCATTCAATGTTGTAGTAAAAAATACCATGTTCCATTTGAAAGAAAAAAGTTTTGTTGGTTTAAAGGTATCCACATTGGAGATGCGTTTTCGGACAGCCTGTATGTGATTTGGTCATTATTGCCATAAAACTTTCTACCTACGCCTTTGTACTTACATCAACATTAGTAGAACCACTAAATATCTGATACCTCATCAGCTATTTAATTTCACTTGAAACAGTGCAAACGTCAAAAAATTAACAAAATTGCAAATATCTCAAAAACAGAGCTAGAAGTAAGATTTTTCATCAATTTGCTGATGAAACTGCCTTCCAGAAGAATTATCACATTAACCGCCATAATTTCCATTAGTATGACACAGTTAATTCGTATGCTATCAGGACAGTAAATCAACAGTAGCAGTGGTCTGTTAACATATGGGTAGGTATCATTCGAAACAAACTTTTAGAGCCATACTTTTTTATGGTAATCTTACGACCTTATTAACTACACTTTCTTGACAATAAATTTAGAGAGTTGTTGGATCATGTACCTCTTGATATATGAAGGTAAATGTGGTTTCAACATGATGGAGCACCACCTCATTCTGCACATAATGTAGTTAATTCCGCTGAATTTCAACACATCTAACTGCAGATGTTGGTTAGATAAAATGTTTGTTGATTTTTCGATGTTTTTTATAATTTTATATTAAATATTTATTTTCTGACTTTCATTTTTACAATCACCGCCTACTAAGATTGCAAATATGATTGCAATAATAAAAAAATTAATTAAAAGTATAATAACTCGAACTATAAAAGAGATAGGCATAGAGTATGTTTAATAAAAATCAAAGCACTTGTTAATAGAAATTCAATGATGTAAACATATACAGGTTTTCTAATAAAAAAAAAATTAAAATATACCCATTAGAAGTTGACTAAGTTTGCGCTTGAGTAACGAACACCCAGTATATTAAAATACAACTATAAACATACCTGCGACAATTTTTTTAAAAAATCAAAGATATCTTGGAAATTAATGAGTTTAGCGCTAAAGTATATTATATATTATGCTTTTAAAATTTACTGGCGCTTGTAATAAATGCAATAATATTGGGGGTATTGTATTTAAAGAAGAAAGTTGAAAGCTGTACCGAGGTTACGAAACACCCTGTACATATCCCGATAATTTTACGTTATAGAAAAATATATAGTCTTACAACAATCTATAAAAAAACTTTTTCCCTATCTGTTACTATTTACGAGTTATAGAGAAATTCCCTACTGGTAAAACTGGTGAATTATATTTTCTTTGTTTTTTACCTTTAATAACAATGATAATAAAATATCATCAGATTTATTTTCATAATATGAAGCTATAATAAAATCTCACCTGTCAAAAATCATCTTTTCCTTCGCCAATTTTTTCTTCTCATCCTCTAAATAAAATTCCACCTTGATTTTCTCCTCCAACACGTATTTTTCAAAAGCTTGCTTTTCCTTTTTAAACTCACGCTGATTCTTCTCCAACTCGAACTTTGTCTTCTGCAACTTGGCATTCTCCTTACGAAAGTTCTGTATTTCATCATCCAGTTCCTTCAACTTCTTAGCGAGGATATCTCTGGCCTCGTCAACTTCTATCTTATTATTCACATTGGCAGGGTTATTTTCGATTTTATCCTGCTCGGAAATTAAGGTACTTTCTAGTTGTAAACTCCTCTCGCATCTCGAACTTGCCGAACTTAGACTAGAGTTTTCGCGGGTGTATGTATTAACATCGGACCAAGGCACATCGTCCTTGAAGTCTAAGTTTTCCTCGCGCTTCTCTTGAAAATCCTCAGATGTTACGGAACTTTCTAAGGAATTGATTTTGTCGAGTTCATCTTGAGAGATAGTCTTCTCTGGATCAACATTTTCAACTTCATTGAGAGGTATATTATTATGATCATCTAATTCTTCAATAACATTATCTGCTACATGAAACTGTTTTTCATATTTATCTTGTAAAGAACGTTTCGCTCCACTTCTATTTCTAATCTTACTAGGTGTACTCGACAAAATTTGCAGAACGCTAGAATTCGTAGAACAAAAACTGCTATTCATAGCTTTCTCTTCGAGAGCTTCAAATATGAGCAACTCACGCTCAAGTTGTTGTTCGTAAAGCGTTTGATCCGAAGGAATTTTTTCAATAGATTTCTGATTCGCTTGGGAGATTTCAATTATTTTAGGCGGCGAAATCTGGATATGATTGCTTTTATCATTTTTTGTTGGGCTGGTATTTTGCGGAATTCTATTATTTTGTGCGGCTAATTCATTTATTTGAAGTATCGTTTTCTTAGCAAGATCTTCGGAATGATCTAAAACAACAAAATAAATGGATTGAATTAATTATTCCTAAAAACCTATTTACTTTTTTAATTTCTTCTTTTCTTGGTTTTTAGATCATAGATATTGAAAACATTATAATGACTACTACAACATTTCGCTTCATTTCAAAGCTTTTTCAAGTACATAAGTATAAAATGTAAAAAGTGTAAATTATAAATAAAATTGTTTTGTTTAATAAATGACAAATTGTTTTGTTTACTAGGATTTTGAATATATCATTACCTATGTTTTATTTAAAGATTGCATTTTAAAATAGGATGTTTTGATTATTTGTTTTTGAATTTTGTAATTAAATAGTTCTTTAAAAATATTGTGTTTAATCAAATTAAATTATATAATTTTGTGAAATATTGTATGTCGGTTTTATCAATAACTGCGTTTTTATGTTTATAAATTTGAATAATTTCAAGTACATTACGTGTTTTTAAATTTTGTTCTTTGTTTAAAATTGTTATGCTGCTGAAATCAAAGGCATACCTACCTTTACATGTACTCTGTCCATTCACTTCTTGCTCATCATCTTGGACTTTAAACCACACAGCTTTAATATTAACTTCAGGTCTTTTTAAAGGAGTAATATCGGAAATTGCCTCTTGCTCATTTAAAGTTTGTTCATTACAAATATTTATATTGGCAGACTTTTTCAGATTACTCTTTTTCTGTATGATTTTATTGAATGGCCTCTTCTGATCGCCAGGGTTCATCTTAAACCTAACTAGACCAGTTCCACGTTTAAGGAATGGCTTTTTAGATTTCATGAGAACATTCTCATTATGCTTTACTGGGGCATTTTCTGTGTAATCTTTCCTGTGCACACTTGCATTTGTAGGGGAGCTGACGTTAATAAGATTCGTATCAGCATTTTTGTCATTTAAGAACATGCCAGGTGCAAATTTCGAATTCCCATTTGTTAAATCCACAGTGGAATCATATTCCGATAGACCTTCAATCGTGTCGTAATTAGAGGATACATTTGAATACTCCGTTCGGGATAATTGCTGCTGCGTTAGTCTAAGTTGTTGTTTCTCTTGCCATTTCTTCAATTCTTCTAATCTGGCTAACAATGAAGCAGCCGTCACAGACATTCTTGTAACCGTAAAAGAAGTTTTCTAACAATTTATTACTTAATATATATAACTCTCTACGGTACAAACAAATTAAATCATAAATAAAAGTTTCAGTGGTTTCAGTTTCGCCGGGTATATTCGAAAATTTGAATTTTTGACAGTTGACAACAGTTCCCTAGGTTTGTTCGTTGGTGTACATCAATTACACTGGTACATATTTGATCTTTCTCAGGTACGTAAAGAGTGAATCTTCTATCCTATTTTAATCACAAGCCAGTGTAGAAAGTGTAGCACTAACAAATAAACTAACTTCGTGTCTTGACACAAAGAGAAAGGAGGAAACTTGATGAACTTGAAATCTTGATTACAGTTTCCTCCTTTCTCTACATGTCTGCACCGGTATTGTCGGTATTTAATATTTTTTTTATAAAAATGTTTATAAAAATATTTTATGTTTAAATGCTAAAATATAATAAATTAATTCTTAGGATTATACTTATTATTATTATACTTTAGGGACAACAATTTATTGCATTTTATTATCCTTAAACCTTCTTGAATTTTAGCATTGACTGTTAATCAGATGTCCCTACCAATTTTGGAGAGGCCATCCCCTAGTTTTATACAACGCTGTTGGCATAGTCAAATATTCAAATTAGACAAAAACAAAACGGCTGAGTATAAGTAAATAGATTTTTCATTGACTTTAATGTTAAATCAAAATGAAGTATAATGAAAAAGGTTTCATACAAGTTATAAAAATTCAGAGACTTAAAAAAGTAATTTTACCAATAATATTCTAGTCAAATAAAATTAAAAGCTGGGTAAATGAAACTACATAAATACAAATGCAATATTGTTTTCTAATTAAAAAAAATATAACAATTCAATTTTCAAAAGACTGCCACAAAATGGTAAGCAAATTGGTATATTTAGAAGTCATCTTATTCTGACTTGTTATAATTCGTTGGTAGCATATTTTAATTTCAGATTCTAATTTGTCTTGATCCTTTTGTAGTTTTAAAAATTCTGTTTCACTTGCATCAAGCTTTTTTTCAATCGCTTGATAACTGGTATTAAGTTGTTTTTGGGTGTTTTTTTCTTCAAGTAATCGTGCGTCCAACACTTTCAACATCTCTTTTTTGTTTGATAGTGTAGCTTCCATTTCAATCATTTCTTTTTGAAATTCTAGGTCTGCTTCAATAATTTTCTGATTTCTAATCTCTATAATCTTATTTTTCCCTAATATATCCTGTTCATTAAATTCTATCTCTCTCAGCTTTTGTTTTAAATTAAAAATTTCTTGTACACGATCTAATGCAGACGTGTCGATATTTTGAACATACAATGTAAGACGATTTAAATGCTCCATCAATTCTTCATACTTTTGTGCCACCAGCTGATTTTTTGAAATCAAATACTCATCATCTTTTATTTTTATTTCCAATTGTTCCAAGTTTTTCTTACACATTTCAACATCATCCGTTACAACCTGATCTTCCAGTCTCCTGATTTCCTCATTCAGATTGCTCAATTGTTGCTCTTGTAATGAAGCACCACTTGACAATGATTCAAATTCTTTTTGTAACTGTTCAATATCCTTATTGAGTTCAATATCACCTTCTGAAGAATTTTCAATTGAAATTTCAAAATTATATTCCTTATCGAGTTTTTCAAACTGTTCTATTAATAAACCAATCCTATAGGTTGCCTCGCTTACTTTATTCTTTTTATCACATATTCTTTCTTGTGCTGATCTTATTTCATTTGCTTTCTGTTTAAAGGATTTTACTAGTTCTTGTGATTTTGGTAGAATTTCTTCAATATAAAATAAAAAATTCAAACAAACTTTCATCGTTGTTCTTGTACGGTTCGAGGGTCGATAAAAGTCACAGAGAGAAAAGTATGGAAGACCAATCTTGTGAAATAAATCCTGTATGAACAAAAATAGAGAGATTTCATTGTCAATTTCAAGCGAGCAATTATCTAGAACTTCTCCCAGAAGTAGTTGACAGCAGTTTGTTAACTTATTAAACCAATGACTGTAGAATTGTATAACAAAAGAGGCGTTGAATTTCAATAGATCATCTCTTTTTACAGGAAATTCAGGCAAGAACCGTTCGAACAGGATTAAAAGTGGTTTTATATCTTCCTTCGTAGAGTCCATATCGCTTCACTTTCTTTAATAAGTTTTTGTACTAACTTGCATCTCTTTGCACCTCTTTGCACTCATTTGTGAAAATGTTTAACTTTAACTTAACCCACTTAACCTAAATCAGATTTAAATACAGCTTGAGTCGTTCAACGGGTTCTACTATTACAAAAAAAAAAACGAAAAACGTAAAAATATTAAAACGTTTTTAAATTAAATGAACCAATCAAATCCCATCTTAGCTTGGCGTGTTTGGCAAAGGCGCAGGCGCAGGTAAGGATCATAGGCATAGGGATTTTTGTTAAAAATACGAATGTCAAGGTAGCCAAAGTTACTGGAAATACTGCAATCAGTATTACAGCAGCGCCTTCCGGGGAGGTACACGGTTAAATATAGAACTAAGTAGTGATTGGCATGGAAAATGCATCACTCGATTATAATTCGGATGATGAATAATGATTACATTGAGCGATAGGTAAATAATTAGTTCACTAAGATGTGAAATAGAAAACTTAAAAAGAAAAAAATATAATAATATATAATGTTGGGTGGTGGCTTAGCGCAAAATCTTTAGGCCCCCCGCAGAATTTTATCTGGGGCCCCTTGCCTAGTGATGTATATCTGTAAAAACAATTATATCTGACTAGCTTCTCAGATGGTTGGGGGCCCCCTCGCCATATGAGAGTTACGGGAGTGTACTTTACGCCACTGATGGGAACTGAATGAATGAGATGAATGAGTCACGACCTGCTTGATGTGGAATGAATAATCAAAAGAAAAACTAGATAGCGTCACTAACGTTTCAAGTAGCTTTCTAGGTACAGCTTTTGGTGACCATCTACCATTTTCTTTTGTACATTGCGCGCGAAATTTTAAAAATGTATATGTACTCCAAATTATAAAATAGAAATTGCCGCAACCGTTTGTTTATCGTCAACGCACGTAGCATATATTATACGCTACGAAACAAAATGGCGGCGAAATTTACTTTGGGTGTTCGCCTTTCATCGAATAAAATGAGCACGAGCACCACCAGCAGCACTGCTTAGGTTCAAAATACTAATGAAACACGATTATTGTGAATGGTAGTAGTAGAAAGTAAGTTTTTAGGTGACATTTCGTATTGTACTATACAATTATACTCGATGACGTCAATTTGACTTTTGACGTCATAGAGTAACTCTAGGATGATATTCGAACACACCTGTATATTATTATTCTTAATTTAATATTAATTTTAAATTTTAGAATATTCTTCTTTATTTACAAGCATTTATACTTGATAAATAATAATTCATTAACTATAAAATTTGTATTTTTTTAAGTTTTCAATACAGCAAATGTACAAAAAAAAATATAGTACATAGGTATATTCTTTTTTTATTTTTTATAAATTTGTCGGATTATGTTTATTGTATATCCTTTGTATGGCATCTAAAGCAGCTGTCTGTTTGGCAATATCAATATTTTCACCAAATCCTAAAAAAGAAGAAAATTTCAATAATCACTAGGGTTATTTTTATCAATACACATTACCGATTCCTATTAATTGTTTATTTGAATACAACCCAACTTGATAATTACTTAAAATACTATTAATGCCACTCTGATTACACAATCTGGGTTCAATATTTTTATCTTTTAATAGCGCTTTTAAATATTCATAGGCATTTTCCAATTTCCATAGATCATAAACGTCCTTGCCATTTAATTGTGCGACAAGGAAATCCTTTATGAATTTTTCCGCATTATCTTTCCCTGATGATAACTCTACGGCTGCTACAATCGCTGCTAAACTGTTGGCCAAAGTCGTTTCTTCGACTGGAAAATCCTAGCGAGTTCTATTAGACAAAAAATGAGCATAACTAAAGTACTTACATTGCATAACACAATGTCTTTTAATCCTATGTGTACAGCAACATGAGCAAGCATTTCTGTTGTCATTAAATGATCATGAAGAACATTTGCTAAAACATCCGGATAACTTTTCTTAAACTCATTCTTCAGGTAAGTCCTAATTAAATGATATCCCTTTTCAACGAATTCAGAGTTATCCTCGATTTGAACGCCGTCTTGATCTTCTTTACTTTTAGTGTAAGATCGATGAGTCAGTGCTCTACGCAGGACTGCTTCGTCAAATTTTTCACTCAATCTTTTTCCAAAGGCAAATATTTCGGCGTCGTAGTTCCATTCTAAATATGAAGATCTGGGTTCTGGTGCTGGCGGCCCCACTTTATTTCTACGTCTTTGCAATTCACGTAATGTAGGCGCAACCCAACGTTTGATATCCCTGTGTTGTATTGAAATTGTCGTATTTCGTAAAACACTTGAATTTGTTAACGAATATCTTACTAAAGTATTAATTCCTTGCCTATACATATTTTTATGTCTATATTTATAAGATATAACACGGAATAAGAAAACCAACAAACTTAAAATAGGTTAAGTTTGTTTCTTTGGTTAATTTGCTCTTAAAATCATGGATGTATGATGTATTATACTATAGGGATGGCTGCTCCGGATCGGACCTGTTCTTTTGGAACTGGTTCGCTGATCGGAGTTGGTGCACCAAGTTGGTGCACCCGTAAAAGAGCGGGTTTCGCACCAAGTTTGGTGCACCTGTAAAAAGCAGGTTTCGCACCAAGTTGGTGCACCGTAAAAAGCAGGTTTCGCACCAGTTGGTGCACCCGTAAAAAGCAGGTTTTGCCACCAGTGCACTCGCTCCGCAACCGCAGTCGTTCTAAACCTTAATTAACAAACCTGTTCTATAGAAATCGTTTTTTTTTTAACTTCTTTCTCCAATGATGTGCCTAATGACAAAAGCTAATGACCTTTTTTTTTTTTTTTAGACTTTTTTTTACAGAACCGACTTTTTTTTTTTAGATATCACATACTATAATTTAAAGAAGACCTGTAGACCTGAACCTGATTTCTTGCACCAGGTTCAAAGCCGGAGTCGGAGCAGGTGCACCAGCTCCGGCATAAGGAGCAGGTCGTACCATCCCTATTATACTACATCTACTATATTATAGATCCATGCTTAAAATAAAATGCTGTTGGCTGCAGTGTTCCCAACCTTTAAGCATAGAATTTCCCACGAGAACTATCAAAATTTCCCTTTTTTTAAACAAAATTCCCACGAATGCGCAAAAACATGGTATCTACCCATATATATAATTTTTGCAGATATAATCGCGAATAAATTAACATTGGATGTGCCAATATAGAACAGGCATTTTATCGGGTATTAACAATATATTTTTTTTATTTAAAATACATACCTAGTTTAAAAATGAAGACGTTAAAAACTAACTAGCTCTGAAAACGGCCAAATGGCCATTAAATATAATTTACTACTTTACAGTTATACCTCTAAAAATTTCATAACAGCTATATTGATATTAAATATCGCTATATAAAAAAATTGTAACCGCTTCAAAACAGATTTTAAAAACCAATTTTTACTGAAAACCGATTAACCGGTTCTAACGAAATCGGTTAGCCGGTTTTTAATATCCGGCGATTTCTGCAACACTAGAGTCCTTTTTACAGAATACTCCAAATAATTCGTTTTTTTTTCCACACCTTCTGATGTTTTTTTAAATAAAAGTTCTAATATATCTAATTGCCTAATTTAGAAGTGTTCAGATAATTTATTAGTTCGTAAGTTGAGCCTGCAATCTGTAAAGTATCTATTTTTGCTATGGTGGTATTTGTTGCGTGATTTTTTATAACGCTTCCGCTTTCCTTAAACTGGACTAACTATAATAGAGTCCCATATATCCCAAAAGTGATACTTTTTGAACGTCACGTATTTTCAAAACTACGTACAAAGAGAAAATAATAAATAAAAAAAAAATATTTACAATTAAATCATAAATTTATTGCGGTTCACTTAAAACATCATGATTTAGTTTATTAAATTTATCTTCTAAATCGTCAGGTATTTCAACTTCTTTCAAATTATCTTTACCAATTTCTTCTTCCGTCTAAATAAACAAACAAAATTGAAATATTTGATTACACAATTCTAAATCATAATATTCCATACCGAATTAATATATCCACCAAATTTTCACATGCAAGTAATGCTTTAGGATCTTTTTCCCATTTATGTAGCTCCCGTAGTATTATATATGTATTCTTATTCCGGATCAATTCTCTGTTTTCCCTTTTTGCACACAATTGAGTAATAGCTTCTAGTAGCATACACCTACAATGAATTTTCCACGCTGTTATGTTTCTGCTAAATAAAATCTCTTTGTCTTTTGTTTATAATCAATACAGCAATATAAAATCAGATGAAAGTTTTAGAAATAGTTTGTAGAATGATGGAGAAAGTAGGTGGCAGAGAGAGAGAGAGAGAGAGAGAGAGAGAGAGAGAGAAGTGAACAAAGAAAAAAAAAGGATACTTAAACAAAATATCTTATTTTATAAGGATGGCTATAATTTCAAATAAATATATTAGTATAAATTATTATTATTCCATACCTTATATCAGGATCTTCTTCACGTTTCTTATCCTCTGGTAAATATTGAAGCTCTAAAGGGAGTTTATCATTATCTTCTTCATCATATTCTGTATTACCCGCTAAAGGTAAAAGAAGACGCGGTAAAATATCAACTTTATCGCTCATCAGCCAACTGTGATGTTCGACATCAAAACAACAATTTCTAAGAGTACCTAAATCAAGCAACATATTCAAATACACAATAAACTATCCAATAGAAAAAAATGTATCACCAACAATTCCACCTCGCCTTATTTGAGAATCTTTATACTCCGTGAAAGGTAATAATCTTTGTATTACGCACTTATCTCGATCCAATATATATTTTCGGACACGTATGCTTTGAGATAAATTTGACAATACTGGTCCCAAATAATGTAAATTGGCCCCTTTGTTATTATATTTATTTTTAGTAAATGCATTAATTAAGACATCAAATGTGAAATCTCCTTTTTCTATGAGATCGATAATTTTTTCTATCTGTCTTGACGGTCGCGATAAATTTGATAAAATCATACAACAAGGATCGGAAATTGAATGTCTCTATTTAAAATAAATCCAGGACGGTTTTTATGATATTTTGTGGTTTCCCTGAATGCAATCCTTTGATTCTTCTTCCAAATCAACAGGTCTAGTAAAAGGAAACAGCTTCTTTCATGTGCAGAGATGTTTACAAGACTTAAAGCTGCTTCTTTTGATATTATTTCATTATTGTCATGTAAAAGTATTAAAAGTGATATTAGTGATTGAGGATTGTCTGTGAGAATTGTAACACCATCCTTTGTGCCTGTTAATCCTAAAATGATGCGGAATGTTGAAGAAAATTTAAAAAAATATATGCAAAGTATATATAACTAGAAATTGGATACAGCATATGCTTTAAGATCCAGTCGAGCACCTAAATGCATAAATTTTAGTAACTCTTTTACTTCGCCGCCATTTCAAGAAAATTCCTTATGAATTCTTGAAGGTATGTTAAATTATAAAGATGCAGTTTTATTCGCTAATGTTATACTCGTTTTAAATCAAGGTTGTAGTAATTGTGACATTTTAACTTTGATTAGAGGTTAGGTGTGGTTAGACCAGCCCCGGGATCACGAAACTCGATACTCGATTCGAATTCGCCATGTTTAATCGAATACCTAAAAATCTCATTCACGATACTCGATTTCACGAAATACATCGATTCGTAACACTCGATTGCAGGGAGCTATCGAGTTGTAATGGCGGACATGAGATCGAGACATTTGTAACTCTCCTCTCTTTCTAATTATTATTCGGATGTAAATATTACAAAAATGATCGGTAAAGACTGTGGTAAAGAGTCAAACGCGTTTGTTCATATATATCAGGTACAAATTAATATTTCGAGATAACTCAACACATTTCAACAGTTATTACAAGATAAATGTTATTAGAACGAATTTTGAATTAATAAATTAACTATAACATAGTAATAGAAACAAAATGCTTGCAGTTTTTAGGGAGGTATCTTCAGCGACGTAGGTCTCTGCAGAATTTACGATTGCAAAGGAAACGAAGTTTCCGAGGGAAAGACAAAACCATTTTTGTTACCCAGATAATAAATTTCTTGAATTATTTACACTTAATAAAAAATATACTGCCTGCACTATTTACTATTATCTAAAAAAACTATATTAATTAATAAAGTGATACAAAAAAAATAATTCACTTTTCTCTGACGATAAGCAAAAAGTAGTAATCACGTAGTAATAAAAAAAATAAAAAAAAAATAAGAATTTGTCAAAGTAATACAACTTGCGGAATAAAGTTAGATGTCGTTGCTCACTGCTTCAAATTCTACCTTTCATTTGACTAATTCGCCCGTTAATTAGATATTTGTTTCCAAAACACGATGATAACGAAACTAAACGAAATTAATTCGATCGAGTATCGTGAGTACTTCCGGTATGTGAATCGACTCGATCATCGAACTTGTCGAATAAAGTCGATCGTATTTCGTGATCCCGGGGCAGTGTTCGTATTAACTTGATCGGGCAATTCCGGCGCGACAGAAAAATTCCGTTTTGACCTGAATTCCCTTTTTTTTTCGGCGGCAAATAAAAATTATTAACTTTTTTTAATAAATTACTTAGAAATTAAATAAATGTACCGATACAAATGACCAGATCATTTTAACTAAGTAAATGAATAAAAATAAAAAAAAATCAAAAATTAATTTATTTTTATCGATGCAATAGTAATATTTTATCCAATAATTCCCTCTAAAACAAAATTTGTTTCCCTCTAACGTTAAAATTCCTCTAAAACAGGGAATTTCCCTCCCATATACGAACACTGGGTTAGACGTTAAGTAAACGGTTTTGTTCGTTAGGGTTACACAAGTACAAGCTAATGACTATATATTCTATCTTTCTCAGATATATGAAAGAATGGATCTTCTATCCTATTTTAACTGTGAGCCAGTGTAGGAAGGTTAGCACAACCAGTGTTTCGTATATACTTGATCGGCACATTCCCGTCGTCCATTTTGACACTGCAATTCCCTTCTTTTGGCGGCAAATACAAACTTATTAACTTTTTTTTATAAAATATTAACAAATTAAAATAAATGTACTGATACAATGACAGATTCATTTTAACTAAAACAAATAAAAAACAAAATACAAAAACAATAAAAATTTAAATTTATTTTTATTGACGCAATAATAAATATTTTATCCAATAATTCCCTCTAAAACAAAACTTTTTCCCTCTAACGTTCAAATTCCTCTAAAAAGGGAATTCCCTCTCATATACGAACACTGGCACCAACGAACAAAGTTAAGATTGTTCAATCCAGTTCAATATCCTTCCGCCATCTGCTCAACACTTTACCAACTAAAGGATAGGGCGATCTGTAATATGAATTAACTTTTAAATGTCGTCAGCTGTTCATTTTTCCATATTAAAAGTTTTACGATTTGTAAAAAAAACAATTAAAATTTTCGAAAGACCTATATATAGCATTTATAAGGTTTGTTCGCTGTGCAATCAGAAACTATCCACAACTGAACGACGCATGCGCAATAACAGCTGTGCGTTCGCAGTGCAACAATTTCGTATTTCGACCGTTGGTAATTTAAAATTTGGTGTTCGCACAGTATCAAATTGTAGTCAGTGACAGTTTGTGATTAATCCAGAAAGTTCACGGATTTCTTGTGGATTTTAAATTCGCTCATGCGCCACTAAACGAGAGAGATACACTGCGCCGTGTGCTCCGCCGGCTGACATATAAATTCCAATTGCTGGACACAGATGGTAGTAGTGTCGGTTTTGGATGTGTTCGCAGAGCAAATTACCAAACTAATTTCAAACTACAATCCCTTTTTGAATCATGCGCAGTGGAAAAACCGAAATAGTTTCCAATTAAGTTTTGATTCGCACAGCGAACAAACCTATAGACAAAAGAAAAATATTTAAGCAACGGTAGGAAAAGAAGTGATTTTTTTTATCGACTGTCAGCTGCCACCCACATGTGTTCGTGCCCCCTCCACCAATTTCACCATAATTCGCGAATTGTTGAAATGCCACTTGGCATTTTTCGCGGTTTCCAGGATTTCACGAATCCATAATGGAAGTTTTCTGCGGTGATAGCTAAAAGCATTTCAATTTTGCAAATAATTAAGTTGAAATGTTATTTAATTTGTCGCCGCCGGGAAACTAAGCCACTTATTACGCTCGTCTTTCTATCGGTGATAGCGGAAGAAAATGGACATAGAGGAGGCATCCACGGCATCCGCCGATATCACCGAAACCCAAGAAGAAAACCAAAGCCAACAGTTCCAAACCAGCAGTCAATGCCCTTTCGGAACGTATTTATAATGGAAATAGCGCGAATAGTATTAGGCGTTTCACGTATTGGACGAAGTCGAAAACGAATTGAGTCCGAGCATTCCGAGTATTCAGACTCGGATATTCTGATGGAGGAAGTCGAACGTATGCTTGAGGAAGCCTCGTGAAGAAAAACGCACTGCTCCGAAGCAATTTCAGGTATTGTCAAGAATAGGTGTGAGAGTTTTCTGTCTTAGTTTGGATCTTTGAAAATGGAAATAATTGTCACTTTTCATTGCATAAAAGCTTATCGAGGAAATACCTGTCGTTGTCATCTGTTGCAGATGATGAAGTGAAACCATTTGAACAAAAAGAAAAGGTTATTTTAATAGAGAAGGGTCACAATCACTTTGAAGTATTGCCTGAAGGTTGGGTGCAAGTTACACACAATAGCGGCATGCATTTGTATCTGCATAAGACAACGAGAGTATGTACTTTATCTAAGCCTTATTTTTTGGGACCTGGAAGTGCAAGGGTATGTATTTTGTAAATTTATTTTTGATTTTATATTCCTAATAGTGACCGTGGATCAAAGGTTCTATTTTAAGGGATTAACTTTAATAAAAACTTATAGAATGAATTTTACGACAAAAACAAGTAGGATTTGTTCTTGTTTTACAATGAATGTAAAAATAAAGTCAAAAAGTGCTTTCTTTTTAGTTTTATTGTTGCTTATTCAGAACTTCGGTGACAAGTTATAAGCTTAATTTCCTCTAATAAACTTGTTTTGAGTTACGATATTGTTTCACTCTTATACAAAAAACATTTTGTATTATTTTGCTTTTAATTTTTTTTTATTTTCGAAAAATTCGAGATAATAGGAAATAGTATCAGTTACAAATTTGGTGTATCTTCATATATACAGCGTGCTGTACTACTATACGTATTACATCAAAATACCTTTTTCACTGAAATTGCTTTTTTACTGATTCTTTGAAATTGCGAATTGAATTACAACTACCACAACTCCATGGTTTAGATATAAATACACATGCTCGAATCTGTCTTCCAAGTGTGTCCCAAAGCTGTTGTATAGGATTGAGATCGAGACTGCCAGCTGGCCAGTTCATACGCGCTATTCACGTAAATATTCGTTGATGATTAGAACACTGTACGGACATGCGTTATCGTCGATAGAATGAAATTAGGCTCTATAAATGGAGAAAAAGTAACCACTTGGTCTTCTAAAATGGTATCTATATATCTTGCACCAGTTATAGAATTTCCATCAACCATAACCAATTCAGTGTGAGCTTCGCTACTTATACCAGCCTATTCCTCAAAACTGAACAGTTTTATTAAATCGCACAACAGTCCTGAATTGCTGAAGGAGTAACACCTAACACCTGAGCAGCATAATTTTGGCTAAGGTCATCTTGAACTAAAACTATTTCCCTGACTGCATCTGTTTGAGTTAAAGCCATTTTTTACGCTTCAAACGATTTTCAAGTGCAACAATGACACATTTTAACATTTCAAAATCACAAACTCCAACAATAAATATAAGGTTCACTTAATTTCTCCCTACTCGACCACACATTTGTGAACAAAAGGATTTGCTGGTCAAATGAAATGCAAAAAGTCGACAAACTGATACCTTTCAACAACATGAAAGTCGTTCTAAATATATATAACTCTTTCACGTAGGTTTATTGTGAAACTTGTTCAGAGGAGAAATTCAATTTTTATTCCTTTTTTTTGTGATACCGATTACTCCTTTGCAATAGCAGGTTTTTCTATGTAAGGACTTTATCTCTTATGATGGAAATATGTGGAGATTATAATAAAAGATTGAAAACGCGAGACACAAGAGCTAAACTATACAGTGTGGTTCACTAAGTCTGCAACAAATTATTTATTTATATATTATTTTATTAGTTGCGCAATTGTAAAATAAATACTGCCAAATGCTTGACATTTAGACTGAGCACACTTAGACTCTTTTAAGAGGATCGGTGCTCATTGTTATTTACTAGGAAAAAATGTATTCTTTATGTTCCTTTTTCTCAGCTGTTAATTAACGTATTGTCTTTTCTTTTTTTACATGTATACAAGCGCATCAGGTTTAATTAACACTGACAACTTTTCAACATTTTATTTGTCAGGGCCAAAAAAAAAAAACGAATTTGAAAAAGAAAAAAAAATCTATTTTTGAAGTTTTGCAGTCGATTTGATCGAGCGGTTTCTTAAAAAAAAAGAAACGTAACAATGCAAATAACTGTAATGATTAAGAGTAATTTTTCCCAAGAAAAAAATTTCTCACGCAGGATTCGAACCTACACACTCTCGTTTACCGGACGAACGTTCTACCAGAGAGGACTATATAGATTCGAGCGATACATCGACCTATGTCGATATTAGATCTTGAAAGGCCGGCAGGACGGCGAATATGTAAAGATGCAAGAACAAGTTTTCTTGGGAAAAATCGCTCTTAAACATTACAGTTATTAGCAGAAATACATTAATTTCTTAATTTCTTACTGTAAAAAGTTTGCAATCTTTGCATAACGAATACAATTTTTCTTAGTAAATAACAATGAGCATCACTGCCCTGAAAATTGCCAAATTTCTTGGTCGACCGTGTAAGCTAATTGACTTTAAGACAGTCTAGATGTGCCCAGTCTAGATGTCTAGATGTTAAAATTGTGCAACTAATAAAGAAAATTCCTATTTGTTGCACACTTAGTAGACCACACTGTATATTGTCAACTGTCAGTACAATTAGTTAACCCTTTAAGACCGTAATACAATTATTATTTATTCATGGTGACCGCCAAAGTATTCCGTTCCAAAAATTGCTAGATATAATATTTTTCTTATTTTAATTATTAAATACTATTTGTTAGTTAGTTACTTTATTCGTTCTTTGGTACATAAAGCATAGAACACGTCAAAAATACATAACAAAACTATGACGAAACAAAGGTGTGCATAAGGATATCTATATAAAAACTCCAACTCTTAATCAAAAGGATGTAGTATATAGTATTCCTTGTACCGATTGTCAAGGTTGTTATATTGGTCAGACGTCGCAAATTGTAAAGAACAGAAATAATTCAAAATAAGAGTGATTGTCGTATCGGAAAACGTTCGTGTGCCTTATCTCTACATGTCCAAGATCTTAAACATAGTTTCAATTATGATGGTATTTCCATACTTGAATTAGAACCTAATTACAAAAATCGATTATTTTTGGAAATGGTTAATATAAAAAATTGTAGTAATGCTATTAATTTTAAAACTGATACAAATCAATTAAGTAATATTTATTGCAATATTTTACATCATTAAAAAAAAAATTTCTATTTATTTTATATGTATAACTGCTAACATTTTTTTTTTGTTGAATATGTGCTGGTCCTGACTTGCATTTAATGTTTTAACTATTTATCATTTTGTCAGCTGTCATTAAACCTACAACTTTGTAAGCAATTACTTAATGTGATTTTCTATATTGTTTCATTTTAACTTGTATATTTTTAGTGCCTCTTGAAGATGTTTTAAATTAACGTGGTGCATATTTTCAATTTTTTTTTTTTTTTTGTTAAATGTTACACGGGTTCAGAAGGGCCATATTTAAAAATTATTTTGAAGTATACAGGGCGACTCAAAGAAAAATTGCACACCAAAAAATTAAATGGAACACCCTGTATCTTATGATATATTTTGATAGTGCAGACTAAATAAAGGCAAGTCCCTTCGTGAGATTGTAAAAGGATATTATTTCGGGTTTTCCAGTCTCCTCATCAATGGCTTTTGGATGGTGCATTTTCGTTATCAACATAACCGCTTCATTTATACAACGTGTGTATAAATTGTCGCAAAAGCTATACGCAGCGACATTCTTCCTTCGTTTCTGAATCTAAAATCTAAATGGTAAAATATGGTACTATTCTTCATGCGTCTTCAGGAGCCACTTGAAAGTAACATACATTTGGCAACACTGTAGTCGCATACTACCGTAATGGTAGTTACAATACTTGTCAAAATTGACAGACCAGAATTACAAATGACAAATTGAATAACACAAATGATACATAGGGAAAAGCAATAAGAAAGCTTTATTAAAACAGAATTAGTTTTGATTTTTCGAACGTATCTCTTGTAATAAATTAGCGACACTATTACCTACGCATATGTTCAAATTGATATCCGTCTGTAAACACATTTGCAATCTACGAGGTATTGTCTGTATTACTTGTTCAAGCCTTTCCGGTGTAATTTCTAATATTGCCGCGTTAATTCGTCCTATAACTTCGTCAGCGTCTTGTGGAGATGTTGCGTAAACTTTCACCTTTATGAAACCCCAAACAAAAAAGTCTAAAGATTTAGGTCGGGAGACCTTGCAGGCCATAAGAAGGGACCCCACCGCGACCATTCCACCTGTTAGGAAGTGTTCATTCAACCACTCTCTCACATTATGAGAAAAATGTGCGGAGCTCCATCATGCATGTAAAACATGTTACGGCGTATATTCAATGGCATCTCGTCAATAACTCTAATACATTTAAATACCCGTTGGCATCAACTCGATTGGCAGATAGATTGGCCCAACGACACGGTGTTTATTATACCCAGCCAAACATTAACTGAAAACTTTCTTTGGTGACGTATTCCCGAAATGCATGAGGATTTTCATCTGCCCAATGGTGAAAATTATGGTGTTGAGTACACCATCTCTGGTAAACATAGACTCGTCGGTCCAAAGAACCCCTCTTAAAAAGTCGCCATCTTCTTGAATCCTATTTAAGATACTATGACAAAGTTTTAAACGGTGTATGTTATCGTTTCATAGAGCGGCTGTACCTTAGTTATATGGTATGGATAAAGAAGGTTTCACGTAGAACCAAATGAACGGTCTTATTACTGCGGATATTGAATGTGGACGCCAATGTCGAGTACTGACGGAGGGATCTTCATGTACTGAGTCTAGAATTTCCTCTTCCAGTTGTAATGTACGCCGTTGTCTAGGTCGACCAGCGTTGGCATTTCTTTTCTTAAACGAACCAGTTTCACGTAGACGTTGGTTCCAGCCGTAGAAATACGTTTCCGTAGGATGTCTCCGGTTTGGAAAAAGTACGCGATATTCCTGTTCTGCCAGGTTAGCATTTCCATTACAAAACCGTAATACCATATACATATCGGCATATTCATTAAATGTAAAAACCATTGTAAATAAACAACAATAATACGAGAACGATAAAAACACTGAAACAGAAAAACTAATCAGAGAATACGAGTAATCACGAAAAAGAGCAGAGCTTGCATAAAATGAACACTTCAGATTAATGTCAAAATTTGACAGTAATGGTTTTGATTGAAATCAAATTAGAATTACAAAGTCATTGTCCTGCAATGTTGCCAAATGTGTTTTCATGAGAGGATGCTTATGAAGAAATGTTGAAACCAGGCTCTAAATCAAAAAGAACTGTTTACGAAAAAACAGGAATAGAAATCGTCTAAATTCAAATTGCAGCTATCTATACCGACAAATAACGGACACAAACGCTTATTAAGGAACTAAAAAACCGAACTTCAAGAACTTCGTGAAGACTTACGAAGCATAGTACAATATTTTACCATTTAGATTTTCGATTCAGAAACGAACGAAGTATGTCGCTACGTGTAGCTTTTGCGACAATTTATACACACGTTGTATTTTTGGTTCATTAGAAATTAGTGTTATATTTCGGGTAAAACCATATGAAGTTGATCCAACAATTCGATTTTTGTTTGGCAAAAAAGGTTTTGGTGTTTCTTTTATTTTTCTTTATCGTTCCTACATATGCTACGCCCTCTTCTTTTCGTTTTTCAGCCGAATCTATTGATGTGAACCAGTTGTTATCAGTTACGTTGCTGTTTTTTTCTTTTAATAGGTTTAGTTAGTCTAATAACAGACTGGGTGGGTTTTGAGTATTTTCTTTCTTGATCTGTAAGGCCGATTCCATCAGAATTTTTTCCACAGTAAACGTAATCATTACACAAATAATGATTTCGTGCATCAGTTAAGCACATTATCTTCGGGCCATATTCACATGGTTTATTTGGTAAGTACTAGTGCTGTTGGTATCCGATAAAATTAAGATCCGGATACATTATCCGGTTTTCGGATCCACTATTCGGTTTTCGGATTCGGATCTGAAAAAAATATAAATTATCGCGCCTCAATATTAGTGTACATACTATGTATGTACATATTCACTTTGCATTACATATTTATGTGAGTCTTGTAGTTTCTTTGGGTTTTAGGTCGATACAGTAACACAGTTATAACTACCGTAACATCGAATAAGACTGCCCTGATCCTACTCCACTTTCCACTTAGATTATATCAATATTTACATCCACCGTTTCGAATGAAATTAATAAAACACAGTAACGTGCGGTCATTGTGCGATTTTTGTCTAATTGTGCGTATGCAACTTAATATTCACTAACATTAACCCGGACAACAAGTGTAGTGCACCAAAATTGCATCTAGGGTATGAGTCATTCAACTAACTCCCGCGCAAAAATAACGTAATAAATATTTTTTAAAACATTATATTTCTGATAACAAATACAACCAGGTTTAATTAATGGTAAAGAAGGTTTAAACAATATATATTGTAAAAATACACATTTATGTCATGTCTTAACTTATATCAGACATTCTTGGTAATTTATACGCGGTACTGAATGGACAATAATGGATGGATGCTTTTCATAGCCACACGCTCTACAACAAAAATATAATATAAATTAAAAAATTGGGAACATGTTTCTTTAACATACCTGCGCTGCTTAAATGCTCTGTTTAAAATGAGAACCGCCATTATTTATGGCCCTCTGCTTGATGTTTTCAGAAACATTTATTAATTGCTCTTTCAATTGATCCATATTATGTAAATGATTCGGATAAATTTTATTTTTTAGATGACCAAAGAAAAAAAAGTCAAGCGGTGTAAGTTCGGGTGATCTAGGTGGCCAGCGTTCAAAGCCAATAACTCTGTTATCAAAAAATTGCTGCCAAATACTCTCTTGTTTCTCTTGCTGTATGATCAGTAGCATTGTCATTTTGAAAATAGCCTAGCTGTAATTCATCATCAGATAATTGTTCCACAAATTCATGTGATATAAGTCTATATCTGGCTGCTGTTGTATCCTCGAAGAATACTCAGTTCTATTACACGTCTCGTGGACATTGCAACCCATATCCCTGTTTTTACAGGATGCAATTCGGTTTCCTGAATAATATGAGGATTTTGTGTGGACCAAATCCTAATATTTTGAGAATTTACATCACCTGTTAAATTAAACCAGGCTTCGTCAGAAAAAAGTAAGATTTAAAACGGTGGTCATTCCTTAGATTTGCATTAAACCAATGGCAATATTCCATACGTTTTTCGAAATCTAGTGGCAGTAATTGCTGCACGATAGAAATTTTATATGGATGATAATGAAGCTTTCTGAGCTGATCCATAAGATAAACCTACAAAAAAAATCACATTACTTTATATAATACCGTTTAGGATGTGTATTTCTACCAGTTTGTTGTACAAGCTGGCGTAATGGCTTTCAAGGGCTGTGATCCAAACGAGCACGTACGTCTTCGACATTTTCGGTTAGAACTGATGGGCGACCTGGTGCCTTTCCCTTCAAAACACTTCCAGTTTCTCTGAAGCGGTGAACAACCCGATTGATCTGTTGAAGGGAATTTCATTGTCAATTTGCACTTCGACAAATTGATTTATGAATTCTTCAGCACAAAGTACAGCTGAATATCTCCATTGCCCATTACCTCCTCGCTCACCATTTCGAAAGTACGCCTCCAAAATAAATTTATCGTGGTCCAGTTGCACGTCTGCACGTTGCACTCTCAATGCGAAATCAAGGCGTAGTCTTGAGGAAAACTGTATGTGAAAATTAACAAACAATAATAAAGAAACATTTATAGAAATAATCCTGAAGTTGACCAATGAATAATTATTTTAACTCTAAAATAACCAATAACAAATTGGTCCTACCAAAATCATTTAGAGAGGTTTTATTTTTTATTTACATGTTTTACCACACAGAAAAAACTGAAAAAAAATATAGTAAACGTAAATGTATACATAAAATCCATAATTTGACTCTGTGTGAGTTGGATTTAAAGGAAAAAAGAAGAAAACAAGGTCTTGATGCACACAAAATTCTTTAATGTATCGCACGACCGATTTCGCTCTAGCCGAGCATCCTCAGGTCAGCTACAGAAGTATCAATTTATGAGAGAGTGTACAAATTATTAACAATTAGTAAAGTACAGGGTTAAAGTATTTTATATATTAGTAAGAGAGATAAGCAAACGTAAAAAATTATGAACTTCGATCACAATTTCGCAATATTACATATCGCCAAAAAGGGTACCTACCTCAACAACTTTATTAGAACTTATTAGAAATACTGAGGCAAGCTCACACAGCCCACTAATAGAGACCTTTCTTTAAACTCGCAATTAGTTTTCGAGTCCACTCCTCTGTTCCAGGTATTACTCGAGAGATGACCCCTTTACACATATGGTTTTCAATTATTCTACCATGCCTTCAGCACTTCATTACTTTATGTTTAGTTCTTCAATAATAGATGGCACTAGTGTACTGCATTTTTCTGGAAATTTTCTTTATTTAAAGTTCACTCCAGAATCATTTTATATTTTGAATGCGAAGTGACAACATCAAGTTAAATAATTTTAAAGTGTTGTTTGTTTAAATTAAGTGTAAAACTATTTTAAATTGTAAGTATCTTCTAAATAATTTTTTACTTTTGCTTATCTCTCTTAGAGTGAGTTTCATAATGTCACTTTAAAGCTTTAAAATTACTTTAAATTAAAGTTCCCATAAATAAAACACAGACTTTAGTTAAAGCGCTAAAGTGACATTTATTATGAAATCCCCTATTTATATATAAAATATTTTAACACTGTACATTACCACAGAATATCGTAACAACCAGAATGCAAACTCTTTGTCGGCTCTTTTGATCTGAGTGGGCAAAATTTCGTGACCTTGGTGTCAGTGTCTCGGGCGAGAAGTCAGAGTCGGCTTCGATAAAATTCCGTGCCTGACAGGACCTAACTGAAGTGAATTTCGAGAATATGATACATATCTACGATAAAATGAAAGAATATCGCTTATTTTTAGCAATTATTTTTACTTTCTTTTCCATTATTTTCATATTTTATCGACTTGCACTTGATAACACTATTTAAATTAACATACGAATTAAACTTCAAGTCAGCGACGTGTGCCTAATGCAAAAGAGCGAACATAGCCGACCACAAGTTCTCGCCCGATTTAATGGCGGATCAAGCTGCGCGATGAGAATGCGCGAACCCTTCCCGCCAAGCCAAGTTGATGTTCTGGTTGTTAGATATTCTGTGACATTACTAATTTGTTAATAATTTTTACTCTCTCTCTCATAAATTGATACTTCCGTAGCTGATCTGAGGATGCCCGGTTAGAGCGAAACCAGTCGTGCGATACATTAAAGAATTTTGTGAGGATCAAGACCTTGTTTTCTCTTTTTTCCTTTAAATGTATGCAGTCTAATATAACAATGAAGCCCAATTGGCACCTTAAACCAAACTCAATAAAGAACCCCCCCCTTACCCCCCCCCCCCCCCCAAAAGGGAAAATAATGATAACTTTGAACTCAGTGAATAGAATTAGTCCTCGATTTTTTTATAGAATGCTCATAATCAGTATTTACTTACATAATTTTTTTGAACGTGATAGCTTAAGTAATTTCTGAGAAAATATATTTAATTTTTACGCCTTATGCTAATATCTCGAATGGGGTGGCATCGATTGAACTAATTTTTTGTATTTACAGTATGTGTGACAGTAGTACTCATTTGCTTGCTTTGTATTATGGGTGTCTAGCCTAAAATGCAACGGTCCATAGCCGATTTATTATTGTTTTTTTTGGAAAAATGTTTCAAATAAATGTTGCCTCGAGTCATATTCTACACATTTTAAAATTAGTTTCAGTAATGGCGGACTTCCGGTTGTACCGGAAGTAGAGACTAACTTTATTATTTTAAATGGAACACCCTGTATATTATTGTACTTTTGGATTCCTTGTTAAATTTAAATAACAATACGTTGGGCATACACTGGGGCTAAGTTGTACCGTTTCCGAATTACATGACGTTTTTCGAAAAAAAATGACATTTGCAATGTCTGCGGTGTTTGGAAATATCTCCGGAAATACGAAAGTTAGAAAAATGCGGTTTTCAGTTTTCGCTTAATCATGAAACAGCACACGTCTTTTATTTTAAAATTCTTGTGTTTAAATTACAGAATTATTAAATAGGGCTCTGTAATTTTCGAACTCTAAAATCATGGATAACTTGATTTTTTAAATTGAATGGTTATGCAATTTTTACATAAATTGATGTAAAATTTAATTTTCTTTCGATTTTACACTAGTGTCATTCAGTCTATCTCCAAAGGTTTTGGAGATATTCGCGACTTTTCAGTTTTTCACGACAGATACGTATTGCGAAGCGCCGGCCACCTTCCCCTCGCATTTCACCAGGCTTGCAACTGGCAGCAGTTATACTGGCATGTTTAGAAAGTGGCCAACAGAATACAATAAGACCACTGGAAACAAACAAAACTTGAAATTACAAAAAAAAAGAAAACACAACATTGCGATTTTTTTCGAGAAAGTGATGTTTTCGGACGAAGCTACCTTCCACAAAAATGGATTTGTGAATCGTCACAATTGTCGTTATTATGACACACAAAATTCCCATCGATTTATTGCAGCACATAGTCAATACAGATGGTCAGTCAACGTGTGGGCAGGTATCATTGGACAACATATCATATGCCTGTTCCTTCATGACCAACGTCTGATGGGTAGGGTTTATATGGAGTTTCTTCAGAATATTTGGGCGTTGTGTGAGAAAATATTCCGTTAGCTACTCGTCAGCTGATGTGGTTCCAACACGATGGTGCTCCATCTCCCAATACTGTCGAATTTCGTCAGTTTCTGGATGTGTCTTTTTCAGACCGCTGGATTGGGCGTGGAGGATAGATGACAAATGGCCTCCGATATCTTACAAGCTGCGATTCCTTTTTATGGGGTTTCATTAAAAATGAAGTTTATGAGACGCCACCAACAACACCTGATGATATGCGCCATCGTATTTTAAAAGCGTTTCAAGAAGTCGCACCAAGAATGCTTAGAAATGTTCAAAAGGTTTTGAAAGCTTTTAATTCATTTGGAACAAATTCTCTCTATAATGACGCACTAACATTTGAAGTGTAACCTGTTGCGAGCAAGACGCTCGATGTGTATGTACGCCATTCATTCGACAGAGTAATGTAGTTCGAAAAATGTTCTGATTTATGGATATACCAGTAATGTTGTCTTTTCTTTTATCTTCGTTATGTTCATTTCCAATGCGCTTCAGTAAATTCTACATCTTTTTAATTTCAAGTTTTGTTTGTTTCCGGTGGTCCTATTGTGTTCTGTTGGCCACTTTTTAAGCATGCCTGTATTACTGCAGCCAGTCCCAAGCCTGGTGAAATGCGAGTGGAAGGTGGCCGGTGCTTCGCAATACGTATCTATCATGAAAAACTGAACAATCCGAATATCTCCAAAACCTTTGGAGACAGACACGATGACACTCGTATAAAATCGAAAGAAAATTAAATTTTACATCCATTTATGTAAAAATTGCTATACCATTCAATTTAAAAAAATCAAGTTATCCATGATTTTAGAGTTCGAAAATTACAGAGCCCTATTTAATAATTCTGTAATTTAAACGAAACAATTTTAAAATAAAAGACGTGTGCTGCTTCATGATTAAGCGAAAACTGAAAACCGCATCTTTCTACCTTTCGTATTTTCGGAGATATTTCCAAACACCGCAGACATTACAAATGTCATTTTTTTTCGAAAAACGTCATGTAATTCGGAAACGGTATAACTTAGCCCCAATGTATGCCTAACGTATTGTTATTTAAATTTAACAAGGAATCCAAAAGTACGATAATATACAGGGTGTTCCATTTAAAATAATAAAGTTAGTATCTACTTCCGGTACAACCGGAAGTCTGGCACTACTGAAACTAATTTTAAAATGTGTAGAATATGATTCGAGGCAACATTTATTTGAAAGATTTTTCCAAAAAACAATAAATCCGCTATGGACCGTTGCATCTTAGGCTGAACACCCGGTATATGAATTGTATTTAATATGAAAGAAATTGTTGAAAAGAGATCTTGTAGTTAGTTTAAACAAGTAATATTGTTAAATAATTAAATACAAATTTTATACAAAGGTTAATACAAAATTTACGGTTTTTTTTCTTTTTTAAACTAGCAGGTCGTGATTTTATATTTGTGTGCATTTTCTTAATTATAAATAATTGATTTTAATAACATTTTACTGTAATGTTCGAAATGAGGGTACTTTACTCTTATACGATTTTTATATTGCTTGATCTGCCCTGCAAGCTAATTGACTTTAAGTCTAAATGTGTCCAATCTAGATATCAGGCATACATCAACGTTTGGCAGTATTTATTTTACAATTGTACAACTAATAAAGAGAATTCTCATTTGTTGCACACTTAGTGGACCACACTGTATATGAGTAATGTGTGCTCTGTACTCTAACCGGGAACATACCGAATTACATCCGCACTTTTAGAACACGAGTGCCATTGAGTGCCATACCTTGCCTAAGTTACAAGCGAGCTCTGGATGCCGAAATGGAGAAACAAAACCACCCCGCCAGTGATTTGCCAAATGCCCGCATCGAGACCATCAAAGAGAATATAGAGACGCAAAATCTGAGCCCGTCACAATTGAAGGATTACTGCGAGAAATTATTCCAGTTTAAAACGATTAAAGTTATGCGATTCAAGTCTTGGTCCGAGAGGCGACAGTACAGTAAGAAAAAAAGACAAGAGAAGCATCTGCAACGACCTACATTACCTGACGGTATTTAATATTTAATTTGTGTTGTACCTGCAGTAAATTTCGCATGTGTTCGCGTTTCTAGGAACTAAATTGATAACATTCCCAATACAAGACGGCGATGGCGATTGCAACGGGCAAAATTCGAAGAAAGAGTGGATAATGAACCTAATGGAAAGTCGTACGTCTGTATATTGCACGAATACGTGCAACATGCTTTGAAAAACAGCCGACTTATAAATTACTGAGTTGGGTTAGTAATTAATCCCCGATTTTTTGTTTTTCCTTTTAACTTATACGTATTTCTCGATTTCGTTTTACAGAGAATGCGGCCACTCCGTATGCAGCCACTGTTTCCATCAACGATATGCAATATGGCCTCGGATATGGGACCAGTAAAAAGCAAGCGAAATCCGAAGCGGCCAGAGCAACGCTAGAAATATTAATACCGGAAATGAGGTCGAAAATAACTGTCGATTCAAAAACCGGGGGTTCAAGTGCCAGCAAAGCTCAAGATCAAGATTTGTCGGTATGTTCTTTGGATTAATTTCCTAGACGAGCTTTTGTAGTAATAAAATAATTCTGAAGATGTAATATTGATTAATGCAATTGTGTGATGCAATTCAAAAGACAAAGGTTGCCATATGTATGTGCATTCTTCTCTATTCTTCTTTCTTTCTTGAAGAGAACCTAAAGTAATCGTTCAGCTGTTGACTAGTGATGTAGATAATAATAATAATAATAATAAAAACAACAATGTATGTATGTATTAGTGATATAACGAATATTGCATGTTTTTGAATATTCGCATTCGCAATAGATATGCGAATAAAAAATTTAACTGTTAAAATGGATAAATTTAGAGAAAAAAAATATTTAAATATTTATTATTTTCAAGATTCTTTCTCAACAATTAACAAATATTAAAGTAAAAATAAATAAACCTGTAACCCCGTTTACAAATTAATGCCAACCATGGTTTGATGATGCATCAGTAATTTTAACTCTAATAAACATACTGGTTCAGTTTTTTATATGGCAAAGTTCATTTATTAAATAAGTTTTTAAAAATGTCATCCTGCTTTGGTATATCTATGTAAGTCATGACCATTCGGCAAACAATCCAGCATTGATGAAATGTCACTGAGTTGTCAATTATAAACAATGCCGGCACGGTTAAATTATACGAAGATTAGTTAAATTTGTTTATTATTTATGGAGAATGCAATAAAGTGATAACAAGAACGGCTTTGTCGACCAAACCAATTTTCTTGCCCGATTCAATAACCCAAATTTGTAAATAATTAATTCTAGTGTTAATAAAGGAATCAATGTGATACCTTTGCTACTCGGTATCCTCAAAAGCAGAATCCGTCACCAAACACAGTTAAGCGAATAATACAGAACTTTAGAAACTTCGGATCGGTTAAGGCCAAAATTTAAAAAACCTATTGTTAATAATAAAATAAACTAAAAACTTAGAATACTTCATAGTAAAAGTATAAAGCAGCATATTTAAATTATAAAAAAGCAAGAAACGTAAAATTTATTTTAACAAATGTTCAAAGTTACGTTAGTTACCTAGTTTCTCCAAACTTCACCCCCCTTTTTAATATTTTCTTAAATTATTTCTTAACATTTTCCATTTGCTTGTTTTTTACAATTTTTCCATCACTTTTTCAAATAGTTTACGTTTTTTAAAAACCAAACCAGAGTCAAAACAAAGAAACTCCATGACAGGTTACAAATCACAGAAAACTGAATCTGAATAGGTTTATAGGGTATTTTAGGGTACGTTTTAGGGTATTCTGTGAACTGGTTAAAGTTTAGAAGCAATGCGGGTGGGGGTGCACTGGTGCAATAGTTCCGTCTCCGGCACTCTGACTCCATCTAATTCAATCGAGTCGATGATTGCAAACCCGCTCTTTTACGAAAAGCGAACTTCCACTCCAATAAGCGGACTAGCACCGAAAGAACAGGTCCGATCCGGAGCACTCATCCCTAGTAGTTATACTACCTTCACCTCTTGCCATGCAATTGGAACATATCTCCAGACTATACATACTCTGAAGATTTTAACGAGATGTGTCGTCAGTACATCTATCTCCTTCTACAGTAAAGCAGAGAATATTCCATCCGTCCCTGCAGATTTAAAA
This sequence comes from Protaetia brevitarsis, assembly GCA_004143645.1. Lineage (NCBI taxonomy): Eukaryota > Metazoa > Arthropoda > Insecta > Coleoptera > Scarabaeidae > Protaetia > Protaetia brevitarsis. The sequence goes on from RXPK01000214.1 coordinate 2,303,998, forward strand.
GGCGAAAATCTGCTTAACGCCCATGGCCCATTGTTTCTCATGGGTCTCGTGATTTCTGTGGGCAGCCTCCAGTCTTTTCGTTTTGGCCTGTCGGCACTTCGATCTACTACTGCCGATCCACGAGCACCCGTCAGGATTTTCCGGGACGGAAAATAAACCTTTGAACAGTTTATCAATGCTCTATGAGCGCAAGTTCCAACAGTTGTGTTGATGAAGACCGCTTCGGTCTCAGCGCTTCACCTTCAAAGTAAACAACCTGTATATTTTTGTGTCGTCAGATATAAGGTATCTTTGGAATTTACACATTCTATTTCTATGCATATGGTCCTTTGCACCCTTTTACCTTTCGGTGTCGGCCATTTCTTCCCTTATCACGTGTGCACCCACTTTGACCATTTCTTTCTATTTCTTAAAGTATACCTGCCTCCTGTATTGTTTATCGTTTCTTTTCTATTATATTTGCCACTGTTGTGTTCCATTCTTCCCTCAGTCTACCTCTATTCTTTTTCCTTTGTATCCTGGCCCCCTATATATATTTCACCGGCATTTCTTTTCCCATTCTTTCGAGTGTCCCACCATCTCAATTGCTTTTCTTGTGTTCGTAGGAATCGCCTTGCAGTTCAATTCTTCTCTGATATCTATATTTCTCACTCTGTCCCTCAACGTCACTCCTTTAACTTTTCTCAAATATTTCATTTCCAGAGCTTGGATTTTGGTTTTCATGTCTCTTGTTAGTACCCAGGATTTACTTCCGTATATGAGCACCGACTTATATATTACATTAAATATTGCCATTTTCGTTTTTTTTTTTTTAGGAACTAATGTTGAATGCTGTGATACAACTTATTAGTTTTGTTCATCCTATTATTTATGTCGATATCTTGCCTACTGTTGTTCTCTATGATGACTCCTAGATATCGGAACTGGTTCACTTGTTCTATCTGGACTCTATCAATTTGAATATTCACCCTCTGTTGATCTTGTGTAACTACCATGATATTCGTCTTTGCGGTATTAATATTCATTCCATGCTTCTTTAGTGTTTCATTCCATGTTTCTAAATTATTTTGCAAGTCCTCTTCTTTTTCTGACATAATTACTATGTCATCTGCATACGCCCATTCTGCTATTGCAACGCTTTTTAAATTTCTATACCCGATATGCATTTTCTTGTAATCTGTACATGTGAGGAACTGAAGGTACTCAGGCAGAAATATTTCGGGAGAGATCTATTGGAGTCCTCGAAGGTTCTTAAGTTTCCACTGGGCAAGATACTGGGCTTTATAGAGAAACACAAGCTGCTCGATGGAATAAGAGAATTAATAGGGATGGTACAATGAGCACCCAGCTCAAGTGCCTGGACATTAAGTGCCCACCCTAACTTTAATGAATGAATGAATGAATCTATTGTAAATATAGCAATGTTTGGCACGTTTTCTCTTATAATGTCGTCCATGAATATATTAAATAGAAGTGGGCTTATTTCACCTCCTTGATCATAATCGTTCGTTTTATTACATACTCACTTGATTCCATGTTTTTGTTTTATGTAATTTTTATTCTTTTTATATAAACTTCTAACGACCTTATTAGCTTTTTGTTTACCCCTTTTATCTAGACTTTTCCATATCTTATATCTTTGGACTTTATCAATGCCTTTTCAAGTCCATAAAGGCCATGTATACTTTCGCTTTACTGTTTAATTGCTTTTCTATTATTTGTTTGACTGTGAGTATATAGTCTTGCACGCTTCGTCCCTCTCTAAACCCACTCTGCGATTCTATCAGTGTTGTCGCTATCTCTGTTTTTAATCTTTGTTCCAATATTATTTCACATACTTTCAGCGCCGTACACATTTACATAATACCCCTGTAATTATTGGCAATTCTTGTGTCTCCTCCTTTGTGTATGGGCCAAATCACTCTTATTTCCCAATTTTTAGGTATTTCTGCTTCCTTCCATGAATTGTATATTTCGGCTAACATTTCTATTCCCTTTGTATCCATGCATTTTAACATTTCTAGAGCTATGGCATCGTATCCAGGCGTTTTCCCGCATTTAAGTTTTTGGAGTGCTGCGGTTACTTGTTCAATTGTGATTTCCTCTACGTTTCCGCTTTCTTCTTCTGCATTTAGTTTAATATTTTGCGTATGTTCTTTACTGTCTTGTCGTTGCCCTATCAATTCTTCAAAGTATTGTTTCCATCGTCTCATAATTGCTTGTTCTTCTGTTAAACAATTCTGTTCAATTTGTTGTCCACATTGTTTCCAGCTTTTTCCTTTTTGCTTCTTTTATGGTTTGTTTAACCTTCGTTCTTTGCTCTTTGTATTATTTGTAATTATCTTCTTTGCCACTTCCCAGATATTTCCTCCACAGCTTCTTTAATTTTACTTGTTCTTTTATTTCTGTATTCCACCAATGCGTTTGTTTTGTTTAATTATTCTCTTTACTTATTCCACATGTATCTTTTGCTGCTTCTCTTATCACTTCCTCTCGTTCTATTTTTGTGTTGTAAAATCGTTATAGCATAAGAATGGTTTTAATATAACATACATAATAACTGACAAAAGTGATAAGCTGAATGTTCATCCTAGTAAAGCGAGACAAGTCATTCTGACTGTCAGCAAGGATATTTGCATGCAAATGAATGTATTGGCGGAAGTTAAAGAGCTTGTTGTTAGTAGAGCTATGTATTTATTTATAGACCCCAAAAGTACTTGATATTGCCACTTGAAGTTTCGATGCTGTACTACGATCGAAGAATCGTTTATATCCCAACTCTCCATGTGTTAAGATTTTCATTATGGTTTATGATTTGAGTGCATTTGAATACACATATTGATATAGATGATACTAATAAATATATTTGTTTGACACTAATCGATATGTAAGTATAAATTACTTATAGGCTAACAAAATCTCGTGACAGTAGTGAATCGTGCGCATATTGTACTGGAGTGGTGGGAGCGTATACGATGGCCGGTTGATAGTGTATATGCTTCAGCTCCGCCCTTTTTACCGCTGCGCAACTGTCACGAGCGATTTGTCGACCTGTAGTTTTTAGTGTATTGAATAAAATAGCAGAATATTCCTTCTTCTAAGATTTCTTCATTTTTTTTTATGAATTCCTAATTCTTTTCAGTTTTTCGATACAATCAAAATTGAAGATCCTAGGGTAGCCGAATTTTGTGCCAAAACTACAGAACCGTCTCCACATGATATTTTACTGACGTGCCTACAAAGAAACTTCGGTCTAGGCGAAATGAAAATCAGTTACGAGGGTCACACTTTAAAGCATCAAAAGAACGAATTCACAATGACAGTTGGTAAACATACTGCCACCGTAATATGTAAGGAATAAGGAGAGATGGTAAACAAAGACGCTTCTCAGGCAATTCTAACAGGTATGGAAACACCAAAAACTTATGGTATTCACTATATCGCATAATTGCAAGAAAATTTTTATCACTATATTTATTAATGAAACAGATGATAGTTAATTTGGGTTTATAGGTCAATAAAATAACCAAAGAAATCATTTGGTATTTAATAATAACAATTGCAACGTTTCGCTGTGGTTAAAAACATCTTCATAGCGTTAAAAGATATCACTAGGAGTGTAGTAATAGACACGTAAATATCCGATCACTCTGCACTACATCAGATTTGATTAATTGGGAACAATTTATGTATTTCGGGAACACGTGGATTCCTATTATCAATCGAAGACCGAATGGAATTTCGTAAAAATAAAGAAGGCCTATTTACGTAAACATGTTATCTCACTCTAAAAACGAATCATATTTACAAGCAACGATGCCAGATCGTATCAAGCTGAAATCGTTAGCCTCGTGGGAGAAAATCGTGAGAATTTAGAAACGTATTATTTTTGAGATAAATAAATAATAAATAAAAAAGAAATTAATATTTAATTTGTATTTCGATAGATTATGAAATGTGCAATACGTATTTTCAGATTTAGTGACACTTTATAGAGCGAGTAAACATGCGACAAAAAGTCAAATGGTTATTCCTTGGCCTATTCTAAGAATATTTTGTCCTATGATGATTTTGAAAAACCCCTGCTTCCTCCAGCCTGGATACAAGGGTTCAATCTTCTCGTCATTGACTGTCGAACTCTTTCAAACACACCAGGGTCGTTTCTAATTGAGTTGCACCCAGCAATTATCCGATTTCGCAAATCGTCTAAATTCTCCGCTGGAGTAGCGTAAACTATTGACTTCAGAGATCCCCAAAAGAATAATGTAGGGATTTAGTCTGGGGAACGAAACAGGTCATGTGTGCGGCCCACCTCAACCAATCCAGCGATCTCCGTATGTTGCTGTAAAAAAATTACGAGCAACCAAACTGAAATGCGATGGTGCACCATCGTGCATAAACCAAATTGCAATTCTTCACGTATGGTACATCCCCAGAAACTCAGACAGCGTTGCTTCCAAAAAGTTGCGGTACACCACGCCAATAAGTCTTCCTGTAGAAATACCGTCCAATTAGATAGTCACCCACAATTCCTACCTAAACATTCAACGAGAACTGATGTTGAAAACGATCTTCAAATACCTCATGCGGATTTTCATCTGCCCACACATGGTTATTATGAAAATTCCTTATTGCATTTCTTGGGAAACTGGCTTCATCGGTAAAAAGAATCTGTGTCAAGAATAGAGGGATGCGAACTAATGTTTGCAATATCCATTGACTTAATGCAATATATGGAGGAAAATCAGCAGATAGTAGTTCCTGAACACGTTAAATGTGGTATGGATACAACAAATTGTCCTTAAGAATTCCAAGAATCCAAACTGTCCAATGACTTACATTCAAAGTATTTGCAATTTTTCGCGTAGAACTACCAGGATCTTTAACATCTCCAGCACATTCTGTTCCAATTGTACTATTCTTGCAGTCATTGATCTTCCTGACCCCCACTTCGTTTCATTGAGCCTGTCTCACGAAGACATCGATGAATGTTTCGAAGATTTTTCGGCGGGGAGATTACGGGCAGAAATCGTTCAATGTACAATCGTCTAGCTTCTAATGAGTTGCACCAGCAAGTCCATACATGAAATGCATGTCAGTCATCTCGGCGTTCGTATACATCATGATAGAGGATTTCACTAACTATTAAAGACTCGTCAAACAGCCAAGCGTCACTCAATCTAAACAAATGCGACTGATGAGCAGTATTCAAATGAAATCCACTACTAGATAAAAGAGCCGTTTCACGTGATCGAAAAAAAAATAACAACGCATTGTAAACAATTTTTTGTACTTAATAAACTCATTGGCGTACACCATTCTTTTATTTACATTAATAATTTCAACGAATATCGAATATGGTTGCCGCAAAATTTTGTTTGCCCTGTATCTTCGAAACAAAGGGTTCTTCAAAAATCATCATAGGACAAAATATTCTTAGAATAAGCCAAGGAATAACCCCTTAATTTTTGCCGCATGTTTACCTAACACCCTGTATATGTTATTGTTCTGTTAGTGACTATTATTATATTCTATACCAAGTATGGGCAACCTTTGACATGTTGTGGGCCAAACTTTAGTGTGCAAATACGTTCGCGGGCCGCGTTTAAAAGTAGTGCATTTTAAAGTAGTGTTCATAATTTTTAGCGATAGATATCAACAAAAATAATACGACAATGTTATTATAATGCAATTTATTAAAGTAAGAAAATGAAATGAAAAAATAGTACATTATAATTAAATCGTGAAATTTGAATTATTACAAACTACGAAAGTTAAATAGCGACAATGAAATCAATGAACCCTTGAGCTTGAATTTGGGAAACTAATCCATCGATGTTTGGATGAATTCCACTGACACAAAGACGTAAAGAATTTTCCAAATTATCGTCAGTCAGCCTTGTACGATGTTTTGATTTATTAACTTTCATCATTGAAAGACTGTTCGCATTTATAAGTACTGCCAAAGTCCCGGAAAATGTCTTCTTCGAGGATTTTTGTAGAAATCGCATAACTCCACGTCTTCAAATTTAGATTTTAGGATGAGTTTTCTTGAAGCTCGATCAACTCCAAGTGTATTGGAGCATTTTGTACATTACTTTTTGTTGGAGTAGTTGAATGAGTAGCTTTCATGTTTTTAAAATCGCTAAATCTGTTCGAAAATTACTCCGACAGTAACTTGAGTTCTTCAGCATATTGAGCATAAACAGTATTTCATACGCAGAGAGCGTGTGAAATGGTAACTGTTACCAGACAGCAACTGTCCTCCCACAGCGGATTATATTTTGAAAACGCTTTCAGATGGCTGTACAAATCATTTACTAACTGTCCTTGTTTTGTAGTTTCAATTTTAAATCATTCAAATGGCCTGTAAGGTCGACCAGAAATGCTAATCACATATCCATTTGGGTCACTCAATTCAGATACTGGTTTATCTTTTATTTGCATAAAATCTGCTATCTCATTTCTAAGCTGGTACAAACCGTTTCAGCATTTTTCCTTTGCCTAGCCATCTGACTTCACAAATAATATGTTACATCGTCATATTCGGCTGATATTTCATCCAAAAACGCCTTGAACTCACGATAGTTAAGCCCTCGGGATCGAATAAAATTGATGGTTTTTACTACCACAGAACAAAAGTTCTGTTGGTGGATAATGCAATGAAGGACTATCAAATCATCTTTTTGCACATTTAATTCAGTAGCTTTTTCATACAAAATTCCGATGAAACCTTTACGTAAGCCGACTATGGCAAACCAAAACTTGTGAATACCTTTTCAACTTCATTGAAAATGTCCTCTCCTGTAGTGGTTCCTTTTAGCGGCTGTAAAGCAAGCAAATCCTCAGTAACAGTGAACTCTTTATCAACACCTCGAATAAATATAGCCAGTTGAGCTGTGTCAGACAAATCGGTGCACTCGTCTAATGCTATGGAAAATGATTCAAAACCAGCCATACGGTCAGTCAAAGTTGTTTTTATATCATTAGCCATTATTTCTATACGTCGGGCAACAGTTCGTCTTGACAAACTAATTTTTGCAAATTCATTTTTCTTTTCGGTACACAAAACACTGCAAACTTCTAACATACACTCCTTGATAAATTCTCCTTCGGCAAATGGTTTTAATGACTTTGCCAATTTTGAACTAACTATAAAACTACCTTTCACAACATTATGAAGTTGTGTTCTTTGTTTATGAAACATTTGCTGCTCTTTTTCCAAATTTGCAGTAAGCTTCTGGATTTTGTCTTTTCTTATTTGTCCTGTCAGTGAGTGCAGCATAGGATGTTTAGTTGAGTAATGCCTCTTTATATTGAATTCTTTCATCACTGAAATGGATTCATTACACAGCAAAGAAATAGGCTTACCATTGTGCAAGATAAAAAAGAATCCTTCAGTCCATTTTTCTTGAAACTGGCGACCCTCTGCATCTACTTTTCGTTTCTTTCCATCATACATCATTTTCGTTTACTTTTCGTTCGATAAACTTAATAACAAAATATAATTAGTAAGCACTCAAGATGCACACAAAGTCACAAAGCAAATTGACGGTACTAGCAGTTCGCTAGGATATCGCTTGTCGAAGTTATCACCTCGGTAGCTCAAATAGAACTGAACTAAACTTATATGGGTCTTCATTCTCACTAACCAAACTTCGGGCCATCCACCCGCTTATATAGGCAAAATGAAGGAATGATCTAGAATCGTCTAGTGTAGAACATTTGAGAAGCTATAATCTTTTGTTACGCCGCCAGTGAAGCGGCAAGCATCAAAGGCTTTGATGTTTGCCGCCTCACTCTTTGAGGATCGCCGCCACTCGGCGCTTGATTCCGCAGGAGCAAGCGACAAACTCCATATCACTCGATCTTCCTCATTTTGAGTGAGTATGAGTAAGTAGTGTAATATTTTTTTTTAATTGAGTTTTTCAAAATGTCTCGCGGGCCGGATCAAATCTTACAGCGGCCGGTTGTTGCCCACATATGTTCTATACCGTTATATATTTTGAATTGTATGGTTAGACTTTTCAAAAAAATTTAAATGACGCATTAAGTTCTCTTTTGATCAATATTTTAATTATGTAAAGCTTCTAAGATAAATATAATTAATAATTGTGTATATAAAAGAAAACAAAATCATTTCAGATAATTGCCATGTTTATTCCTTCTTAAAGTACTATGGAATGAAGATGTTAACTAACGACGAAATGTTGCAATTGTTATTATTAAACACCAATTCATCTGATTTGGTTGTTTTATTGACCTATAAACCCAAATTCACATGCGCACAACAACGCCATCTATCCTTTGTTTTATTGGCTACTTTAGGAATTTTCTTAGTGAACGTACGGCATATAAACGATCGTTTTAAATTGTAGGCACTCCATCCTCACATTACCTCATGGGGTTCGTTACTGCGCTTGTACGGCAACAGATCGGCCAAAACTTTTAAAGAGAAGAAGTTGGAAGAGCAAGAAATCACGTTGCTGCAGAGCAAGGCCGCAGTAAATTCCCCAAATTTTGCTATTTTAGATAAATTAAAATTAGAATTGAAGAAGTTGAAAGAGAAACGGGATGCCATAAAACCTATCAGGGAATTTACACCGTACGAAAACGAACACCTGCCCACTTTATCTTCGTCGAGTCTGAAAGCTGTTGATCTCTAGAATTCGTTGTTATTACGCTTAAGGTGAAATAAATGCGACAATGGTGTTTCTCTGCTGTAGGCGATGTTACTTATAAATTCTCTGGATAGATCTTCGATATGTTGTTTACAGTAACTTTGGGAACAGTTTTAGATGATTTTATGAATAAATTTAATTAATTGAAAAATGCGTTTTATTCGTCCCTATTTTACTACTATTTTGAATTCAGAAATATTAGCAGCAATTATAATAATAACTGTGAAGGAATTTTCCAAATATAGTTTACATTAGTAAATAAATATTATGTTGCAGTATGTGTATTTCTTATCCGTGAGTTATTCTAAGTTATTCACTATTCAGTACATCGGTTTACATCGATATATACGGTAACTTCAGGGACGCACCAGTCCAGTGACTATATACAAGAAGACAAAGCGAGTCCATATAAAATGTCCGGCTGATGGTCGAGTGGCTTGCACGCTCGGCTGTCAGTCGCGGGTCTTCGGTTCGACCCCGACGGACTGCTCTCAGAGTGAGGTTTTCGTGATTTTGCTCACTCCTTGGCGAATGCTGAGAGACGGACATCTTAAGTCGCTCCACGGGCGCAGCCATAATAATAACTCATGGCCGCCGATGCCCCCTGTAATTGGCGAAAGCTGTTGGGGGATGTTAAGGCATGGGTTATTATTATTATTATTAAAAACAAATTAATTTTAAAGTTATCCACAGATGTTCGCTTGGATGTCAAATTGAAATGGAGCTACACCAGATTATTATTGTCATGTATTAACTATGACAGCGCAATTTACTCAAAAATAGTTGTACCAAGCAAATCACTTGTAGAAATTAACAGGACATCTTGTTTTGTTTTTTTTTTCTAGATAAATACGTGATACGAATATCAACGAATACAACATTTAAAACCAAAAAAAAGCAAAGGCCGTCTTTCCGATATTATTTACGGCGAGATAATAGTTCTACGAGTATATTTTCTTCTCGGAATTCCCTTCAATAACAGATGTGGGAGCTTGCACAAATGTGAATGATCAATCATTCATTTATTTATTTTTCACTTCCATTAATAAAAGAAATATATATTAAGCATAAATAGCTAATTAGAATCTGCAGAACATTGTAAATTTCTCTAATTTTAAATATAAACTATATAGTACCCCATACTACGAACTACACCTTAATAACCAAATTTAAATTTTCCGCCACTATTTTAAGTGACTTTAATGTAAACGCATTAAAGTAACTGTTAATGTAGTACAAAATGGTAGCTAATTTTGTTTCAACGTTGAAGTTACTAAGAATAATTGCGGGCAATTTAAAGTTGGCTATGTGGAACAAACCAACAATAATAAATATAAATCCACTGTATTCTTACTTTCTAGGTAAACCTGGAATAATGGAAATGGAATACTAAGGTATATCAAATAGCGACGGGTATTTTCCGTTTAGTAACCATGCATGTAAAAGGGTTAGTATTTCTTGGTTATTAAAAAAATTAAGAAGTTTTAAACGGGAAACGAAATATGAAAAAATGTTCCAACTCCCCCCTTTGGTTTGTTTCAAGTTTTTTTATAACGTCCAATTCACTTCCATTGCACCCTATAGGGAGTATTTCGACCCATAGAAAACGAATATCGCATCGAAAATCGGATAACTCTAAAGGGAAACGAAATATAAAAAATATTCCAATACTCCCCCCTTTGGATTATTTCAAGTTTTTTATAACGTCCAATTCAGTTCAATTGCACCCTATAGGGAGTATTTCGACCCGTAGAAAACGAATATCGCATTGAAAATCCGATAACTCTAAAGGGAAACGAAATATTCGCGATTTTTTGCGAAAAAAATGTTCCAATACTCCCCCCCTTTGGATTATTTCAAATTTTCTTTATAACGTCCAATTCAGTTCAATTGCACCCTATTGGGAATATTTCGACCCGTAGAAAACGAATATCGCATCGAAAATCCGATAACTTTAAAGGAAAACGCAATATTCGCGATTTTTTGCAAAAAAATACGAAAAAATGTTCCAATACTCCCCCCTTTGGATTATTTCAAGGTTTTTTATAACGTCCAATTCAGTTCAATTGCACCCTATAGGGAGTATTTCGACCCGTAGAAAACGAATATCGCATCGAAAATTTTTTCTAGATAAATACGTAATACGAATATCAACGAATACAGCATTCAAAACCAAAAAGCAAAGGCTGTTTTCCCGATATTATTTACGGCGAGATAATAGTTCTACAAGTATTTTCTTATCGGCATTCCTTTCAATGACAGATGTGCGAGATTTCACAAATGCGATTAATTAAAAGGAGGTCTACGTTATAAGTAAACACAGGAAAGCATTAAGTTTGTAAAATAAAAAGAAACATCAAAAGCACATCGATATACATTAAATTGTGACGTTTAATAATTTTGTTGCCTTTTTGTTAGCATATGTGAAAGAGCCGTTTTACACGTACGAGAATTTTTACATAAGTCATACCAAAAATTACCTCGAAAATTTTGGTGAGAATTTTCGTAAAAATTTTTGTTGCGATACTTTCAGATCGTTTTACACAGGAATAAATTTTAACCGGAATTTTCACGATATTTGTTGTTATAAGCAGGCGCATTTGTTAAATTAAATTGTTATTTGATTATGGTTATCATAGAAATCCTAAATAAATAGCAGTTAACCAATATACTCGCAAAATATGAATCTTAATTGTTTAGATTTAGGTTACAACTTACAAGTGCAAATGGAAGTAACCTTATTCCTGCATAAAACGACCTGAAAGTGTCGCGACAAAAATTCTTACGAAAATTCTCACCAAAACTTTCGAGATAATTTTTGGTATGATTTATGTAAAAATTCTCGTACGTGTAAAACGGCTCTTAGGAAAATTCTCACCAAAATTTTCGAGGTAATTTTTGGTATGATTTACGTAAAAAATCTCGCACGTGTAAAATGGCTCTAAGTTAACTTAGTCTCCCTAATAGCGAAATTGAAATTTCCCGCCACAATTTTTAATGAATTCAACGTAAAGGCTTTAAAATAACTATTAATGTAATACAAAATGGTGGGGAATTTTATGTATCAACGTTGAAGTTACTAAGAATAATTGCGGGAAATTTAAAGTTGGCTATGACAGTGTGTTGCATACAACTTTGATATATAACGTGAACTCTTAATTAAATAACTTCTTATATAGTCTCTAATATCCTACTCGACATTCCGCTATCTCTTCTCTACTGTACTTGTGATGGACGTAATCGAATGACGAAAAAGGCATCATATTATTGACGATCATTCGATAATTTGTTTATGACGTTTGAATTATGAATGATCATTCATTTATTTATTTTTCACTTAATAAAAGAAATTTATATTATGCAAGGATAGTTAATTAGAATCTGCAGAGCATTGTAAATTCCTCTAATTTTAAATATAAACTATATAGCACGAACTACACGTTACCATAATAGCCAAAATTAAATTTCCCGCCACTATTTTACGTAACTTCATGTAAACATATATAATAACTGTTAAAATAACTGTTAATGTAGTACAAAATGGTAGGTAATTTTTGTTTCAACGTTGAAGTTACTAAGAATAATTGCGGGCAATTTAAATTTGGCTATGTGGACAAACCAACAATGGTAAACATCTTTTTTTTTAATAATAAAATAATTTCACTGTATTCTTACTTTCTATGTAACCCTAGAATCATGGAAATGGAATACTATAATGTCCTAGTAAACCAAATTCAAATTTCCCGCAATTATTTTTAGTAACTTCAACATTTAAGCATGAAATTACCTACGATTTTGTATTAGATTAATAGTTATTTCAATACCTTTAAGTTGAAGTTACTAAATATATTTGCGGGAAATTTGAATTTGGTTTACTGGGGTAGGTACATCAAATAGCGACGTGTATTTTCTGTTTAGTAATCACGTACGTAAAAGCGTTAGTATTTCAGGGTTAAATATTTCTTGGTCATAAAAAAAATGAAAAAGTGTTAAACGCATACATGTTACTACAATTTTTATAGTAAATAGTCCAAAAAATATTTTTTCAAATAAATCTAGTGCAGACATGGTGAAAACAAATTGTCGTTATTGTGATCCTGAAGTCTATCGTGCAAAGATGGTGTCCGAGATCACAATATAAAACCATTAAAAGATCAAAGAGACAGCTAGGGAGTGAAACTTCTGATTGTTATCCCATTCTGTGATAATATTACAAATATTCATATTTTGAGAGTGGGGAAGTAAACGTATTTCAAGTGAAATTTAATTTAAGTAAATAAATAGTTTGTTTTAACTTCCATTTGCAGAAACCTCGGATATCAAATCTTAATATTATTAATTACTTTCATAAAACCGATAGCTATATGCCGATATGCCGTCAAAGAGTTCCAAGAATGTTCTGTTTAGGCCCGTTTGCACCAACATGTTAAGCGTGGTTTAATTTTAAGCGGCACTTTGACGGTGATATTTCATTTTTAATACGTATTGCATTTACATTCTAAGCGCCAGTTAAAGTTAAACCAAGCTTAACGCGTTGGTGCAAACGGCCCTTATTGTCTTTTTGGTTTCCTAAATTCAGTTACCAATAAAATAAAATTATTATTATATAGTATAGCACATTTCTGCTGTATTCTAGCAAAATATAAATAATAAAGTTTGTACAAACAATAAAAATAAACTTACAACTTAACACTAATAAACTTCACAGATAGAACTAAAAAATTATATCTTACCGATTCGTATACGACATATGACAGATATACTATTATTTCTTATTTATATTCAAAATATTGTTGCCGCCTGCCGTGCTTGAAATCCCATAATTACCATCATAGTAATTTCATTACATTCAAATACGTTATGAATCAGTACCACCTATTGGTAAATCGTACTATTATAGAATTTATATAATTTAAATTCTGGTTCTTATTCTCTCTAAACAGTCAGACTACCCCACCACTTTTGGCGGTGGAGAACTAGCGACATCTGGATCTGACCGCCAAACTGCTGTTTTTAAGCGCAACACTTTCCCCATAAGCTTGGTTTGTCTTCTTTATATAGTCACTGTACTAGTACTTGCCTAATGAATGTCTATCACAAAATTCACCAAAAAACCACAAGATGTATAAAAGGCGAAATAATTAAAACTTCAAGGTTTAAGATTTCAACATTTTATTGAGATTTTTTTTTTACATGCTACAACAACATCAATTAATAAATATACAAGTAAATTATGTACCATACTAATAATAATGATAATTCGTTATTTCTAATAATCAATACCGCAGTAATCTTCAAAAATCGATCCTTATTATTTGATATCATCAATAACATAGTATTTTAATAATTTTATTTTAATATATATCGTAATTATTATATGTATTTTAATTACGCTTATCTCTTTATAGAATATCAATGCAATATAATGTGTCTTCATAATCATTATAAGGTGTTCCATTTTTACACATACAATGAGACTGTATTATATATGTATTGATACGATTATTTAATCCAGCCGTACATCAAAAATTTAAATAAACAATAATTTTATGGAAGATTTATTTTGTTATGAAATACGAAAACGTGATTGTATTTTTTTTTAAATTCCTTTGAAGACTATTAAATTGTAAAAAAAATAAATTATTAAAATAATTAAAGCGCCTAAAAAATATTTGTTGTTAAGTTCTAAGACCTGTCTACATTATGTCAAATTTGTGAATATATTTTAACTCATACGTGGAAGAGTCTAATTTTTTTTATGAATAAACGATATTTCCTTTATTAAAAATAGCAAAACTTTATTAAGTAAAAAAAAAAATTACAAAGTTCATTGAATAGCACTTCTAATTACAATTTTAGAACCTCTTTAGAACAATCTTTCTAATAACACAAGAGTGTTCCTTTACAAAAATCTGAGGAACTCCATATATTCAATATTTGTGATATTCTTTTTCATTTAAAAGTTTTATATAATGTCACATAAGCTTGCATGGGCAAAATTAGGAATAGCACATTCCAGGTTTTGTCATTTCAAAGATCCTTAAATCGACATTTCGTTGTTAATACTGTCAACAGTTTTAAAATAACTATACTAGAGGACAAAACCTGAATATATAACTAGCGTTTAAGTGTAAGAATTTAGAAGTGAAAAAAATTTACATTATGTTATCACTCGATTTATTTTATTGAATTTTGTGAATTCTGTTCTGAAGTAATAACGTTCTGCCCAAAATTCATATTGTAATTTTAATAAATTTTGTGCCCAATATCATCACTACTTTTTTGATCGTTTGTAAAAAAAATGTAAAAAAAAAATAAATAAAATTTTCAATCAATGTAGACACTTAATCAACAAAAATATCACCCACGATTGTAACAACGATGGAATAAAATAAAAGTATATAATAATAATAAGAAAATACAATATATCACTAAGGTGCACCCAAAACTGATGAAATATAAACACGAAAAAAATTACCTAAACGTTTTAAAATTTATTTCACATATAACACATCTTCACGCAGACATTGCTGTGATATTTCCTTCCTTACAAGTGCTTGGCTCTTACGAATACATAATTACATTTCATAAAATTCAATTCAAAATGGAAAAAAAAAAACTTGGAACGTCACTTTTTATACACGAGGGTCGGTAGCTATGTATAAGGCTAGCTTTTGTTTACTATTGTTTACCATATTTATTTTGTAGTTATTGTGTACTGTTATGTTATATATAACGAACCCAAATTATTGGTTCCTTCTTTACATTATATGCATGTGTTGCCTATTTTTTTTTATATGTAGTCGAGGTTTCGTCGTTGGTTCAAATCGAACGAATCTGCTTTTATTTTTTTTCTATTTTACTATTGTTACCAATTCTGCCTGTTCGGGGGGGTGCTTGAGAGGCCTGAAAATAAATGAGCAAAGTAAAAATGTCCAAAGATGCTCGATGTGGCAACCTTGTGATCCGTGAGTTGGCATGAATGGGGCATTATGTATAGTCGCCATTTGTATGCAGGCAATTCATCATTTTTCGTATTCTTTTATGTTATTTTATAAAAACTGACATGACTTCACTTACAAACGCTGTCAGTCAGTTATTGACAGTAAGTGAATAGTTTTTTTTTAGTTCCTTCTATTCATGTTTCAAAACAAAAAGTTAATTAACCCCTTCAGCGATCATTATTTTTTTTACTAAATTTTATTACTATCAATAGTCCATTACAGTTGGCCCGTATACAGGTTGTTTGACCAACAGGGAATTCCTCTATAACTCGGAAACAGTGACAGATAGGAAAAACAAGTTGTTGTAGGACTATAATTTTTTTTATAACGCAAGATATAACACGTTAAAAACGTAAGATATAACATACTTTAGATAGATACTCAAGATATCTTTGATTTTCTAAAAATTATGTCGTTTGCACTGTTTGAGAAAAGCGATTGGAATTTAATTACCACTTAGAATAAGTGAATCAAATTTTGGAAATATCTTAGTACGGATCTACTTATACCTGCAGGTATATTTGTAGTTGTATTTTAATACACTAGCTCCCATATTCATAGTCCAGGCAAAATCTTAAGGAAAAGTATGACTTACGTAAGGAGACCTTACACCTTAAACAACTTTCTATTTCATAGTCATAATATCGACTCACTTCGGCTATTTTCGGACAAGGATGTTTCCTCTGGAATTGATGAATAGAATTCTATTAAATAACATTGCCATAAAATTAGCTGCGTACCACATTGACTAGCTTCACATATTACTTTTGTACTTATAATCTTCCATATTTATATTTATTTTAAGTTAATTGTTGACAGTATACGACTGGTTTGTGACGCTTATGATTAGATGGTGGTTTGGTTCAATTGTATTTGATTAGTATGGTTAGAAATTTGTGTAAACTGAATAGATACACCACAATATTTTTATAATATATATATAAAGTATTTTTAAATTTGAAACTCCTATTATTTGCACAATAAGAGCAAAGAATCTTTTTTTTCTATTTCAAAACATTTTTCCAGTTTGATCACCAAAATTTGCTAATGTAAATATTTTGTCGTTCTTCATACAAACCGTAGTGTCTTTTTTAGCAAGCGCAGCTAAAAGTTTTTGAATGATGCGAATAAACCTCGAATCTGCTGCATCAACTATACTGTATGTTATAGGCAAATACAATATAAATACGTTTACAATGATATGGGTAAATCATTAGACACAATACCTCTTTCTAAATTCTGCATTACTATTTCACGGGATTTTTGTACGTCCCTGATATACTGTTTCGGTTGTCTATCACTATCATATTTTATATTTATATAATCCAAAAAATCCTCTATATCTGCCATTGCATCCCATTAATTAATTGATAAGCGATTAATGACATACAAAATGACAACACGTGTCAAATTTATATCAAGTATTCTTTCCTAAGGTATCCTTAAGGTACCAAGGAGCTACCTTAAGATTTTACTTATGTAAGGTAACCTTAAGGAAGCACTATGAATATGGCAGTAAGTGTTCATTACTCAAGCGCATACTCAGTCAACTTCAAATGAGTATATCTTACTTTATCATAATAGAACACCCTATATATGTTTACACAATTGAATTCCTATTAACAAGTGCTTTGATTTTTATTAAGCATACTCTATGTTCATCTCTTCTACTGTTCGAGTTATTACAGTTTTGATTAATTTTTCGTTTGTAATCTTAGTAGGCGACGATTCTATAATGACAATGACAGTCGTTTTTTTACGTTCAATCGTGTTTAGTGTAATAAGTATTTAAATTATTTGTAGAAAATAATGTTTTCGAAAGAAGAATTAGTTAGTGTGGTGTCTGTACTGGGAGAATGTGATAAACTATTTTCTGGTTTCACGTATGTACAGTCAAAAACATCAAATCTCTGAAAGACTGCAACCACTGCAGAAACTGAATTTTTAGTAGTAATCAGTATGGTTGAATCCTCAAATATTTCTATGCGTGCGGTCGTATTAGACACAACAGGAATTTAATCGCATTTTAATAAAAATAAATGTTATCAGTTGGTCCAAGAACTAGATCAATGTGATTTCAATCGAAAGTTGTTTTGTTAATAGGAGCTAGAAAAACAGGTAGGAGAAGTAAGATGCTTCAATACATTATTTGCTGGTAAAGCTGGCTTCCAGAAGAATTATCACGTTAACAGCCATAATTTTAATTAATATGACACAGTTAATCCGCGTGTTATCAGGATAGTAGATCAACAGTAGCAGTGATCTGTTAACATGCGGGAAGGTATCCTTCGAAACAAACTTTTAGGGCCATACTTTTTTTTATTGTAATCTTACAAGAGCACGTTATTATCAACGAACTATATAAAACACAGGAACGCGCTTTTGGGTGCGCTTAGTAACCGAAAAACGGTCTGGTTTCTGCCATCTTTGAATGTGGCAAATTGACGTATAGACGCGAATAGACTACGTTTTCATATTCTATTCTGTCAAAAAGAGTAAATGTCATTTTTTTACATATTAAGATTTTGAATTAGAATAATCGTATATATGCATGTCTCGAGAAAATGTTTCCTTTCTCGAGACATGCATATATACGATTATTCTAATTCAAAATCTTAGGGCGCGTACCGTAATTCACAAATTGCAACCAAATTCTCGGTTCTGTGTCCCGAATATAGCGGATTCCTGAAAATTATGATATTTACGGAACGCGGTTGCTGAAGGTTTGGTTATTTTAGTTGTCACCAAAACAACCTCGCTCATTTACGATTTTCTGATTTGTCTATCCCTCTCACTGCGGAAACATAAACGCACACCATATCGCACCTGTATCTATGATTTGAATTCTACGTTACAAATCAGCAATTTCTGGAATATTTACATTGTTTATAATCACTAAAAAAAATAATCATTAATCATACAAATCCACATGGTAACCACATGTAGGTTATTTTTAAAAGTGGTACTGAACAAAAAAAAATTAACATATAGATACTTGACATCAACCAAAGTGTCCCGTAAATTTTCTGAAATACTCGGCAATCGTTAATTACCGCAAATAAACCGCAACTAATCATTTGGTTACAATTTTATATTTACGGTACGCGCCCTTAATATGTAAAAAAATGACATTTACTCTTTTTGACAGAATAGAATATGAAAATGTAGTCTATTCGCGTCTATACGTCAATTCAAATTTAAAGCTTTGCGCTAGATGATAGCAGTTCTGGTATATTCATATATTGCGTTTGATATTTTCATTTTTCGCTTTATTCTGTAGCATTATTGAATGATAAAATAAACCATTTCAATAAATATTTACATAAAATCATGCATTTAAAATAATTAAGCTTAAATCCAATTCTTTTTACAGATATAAGATTGAAAATTACGCAAATCTTGATGGTTTTAACAGACTTTATCTTCCTATTGTGGCTGTCTTACAAACAAGAAAAAATGATGGATTAATTGTGATTTAGAAGTACTATTCGGAGAACATTATTAAGTATAGGAAATATGAGAACACATTGTGAACTATTTCTTATTAAAAACAGGAAATAACAGATGTGAAAAGCATAAATGCAATCCTGTCGTTGGGATTTTGCCACATTCAAAGATGGCGGCCAATTGTCAAGCGGACCGTTTTTTAAGTACGCAGCGCGCGTTCCAGTGTTTTAAATAGTTCGTTGGTTATTTTCTACACTTTCTTGACAATGAATTTAGAGAGTTGTTGGATGATGTACCTCCTAATATAAGAGGGTAAATGTAATTTCAACATAATGGAGCACCATCTCACTCTGCGCATAATGTAGTTAATTCTGCTGAATTTCAATACATCTGACTGCAAATATGCGTTAGATAAAACGAGGATTATATCGAAAATCCGATGTTCTAATTATTTTTTATGTATTTGGCACGGGGTATTGTACTGCATGTTTACCTATATTGATTTTTCCATGTTTTTGTAATTTTATATTAAAAGTTTAATTTCTGGCTTTCATTTTTACAATCATTGCCTACCAAGGTTATAAATATGATCGCAATAATGAACAATTAATTAAAACTATAATAACTCGAAAAGTAAAAGAAATAGCTGTTGGCGTACCGTCGAACTACACCGCGCTGGCAATCTTTTCTTTTTATTTTACTTTTCAATTAGTGTTTTGAGCTATTCATCATTTTTTTTAGAATTCATTAGGACTGTGTCAGTCTTTATTTTGTTTAACACCTTTTGAGTCATCCAATGAGATTCCTTCGTACCAGAGCGCTATTCCTTCTCGATGTGGTAGCGTCCAGCATTATGGGGAACGAGTCGAGGGAGTGAACAAGTGATCACGTACTTAACTTTGTTCCGTAAAATACGCTTTGCTTTATATAATCTGGGAGACAAGTTAGTTAAAGTCGAGATGGTATGATCTCTTCATTTTATCCCCGGGAGTAACTTGTGCCGTATGGCACAATTTTGTACGAAGAAAATTACTCCCACAACCTTTCTACAATGATTTGCAGTACGAGTACCTATGCACTTGTTCGCCGGCCGCCATTCTCCGAAACAACAGATCAGAATCCGTTCCAAATACATTCGCCTTGGCACGAACGCCGGAGACACAAAATTTAAGACCAGAATATTTTTTATTCATCTTATGCCCAGTAACATAAACAATAGTTACCAATTTATCAAAGTTAATCAATGGATAACAGTAAAAATCAGTAACAAAAGGGAGGAGGTAGTCATTTGTTAAATGAACTGTTAACTTAACCACCACTATTCTGGTAGTTACACATTTGTTAAGATTTACCAAAACATGAAATTTGCCGAATGTGCAACGAAAGTTGCCGTGCATGATTGCATCAATAGATGGTGGAACATTTGGTACTTATGCGGGAAATCTATTTCACATTTTGACAGAACTTTCATTTTTGAGTCAATTTGCTCACTGTTCAATTAATTTGGAATAAGTTGGTAGCAGTAAGTTTAGAATACGTTTAGTGATTATTACATTACATTTTTATAATTATGGAGGCTAGGTAGGTGAAATTTCAACATTTGAGTTCTGACAATATTATCACTAAATTTGAGACTATGCATCGTAATGAGTAGGAAAATGCAGGATGCCGTGAGAAGAGCCCAAACTTTTACGGAACAAGAGAAATTCACATTATTAGTGATCATTGAAAATTATAAAGGAGTAAGGATTGGAGGATTGGAAAGAACTATTTTCTGTTTTTTTTTTTACTAATATCTATAAAGGAGTAGTTGAAAATAAGGAAACGGATGGAGTCGGAGAGAGTATCTATTAAACAAAAAAAAAAAGTATGGGCAAAAATTACATCTGAATTTAATTCTCTGAGTACTACTGGGTTAAGGATGAAAGAGCAGTCATTTACATTATACAACTTTATGAAGAAAGAACAACCAACAACACGGAATAATTATTTTATTTGCCTTTTGTTCTAATATTTAGATGATTCTTCTCTGAACAGTTGCGGTCTATGTCGTCTAGCACATATGCTGTCTAGTAAATCAAATGGTTCTTCATCGGAGGACGATGATTCATCATTCCATATATCTATTACGGTTATAACCGTTATAATAAACTTGACATAAGCCAGAAGCAAAACTTCAATTGCTGAATTTCTAGGTGAAAACGTTGAAATTTCAGGTTGACTCTCTATCGGAACCAAAATGAACTATCAATTTTAGTAAACTTACAGTTAACTGGTTTACAACAGGCATTAATCAGTTGTCTCAAATTTTATTTTACAATTTGTGTGTCAGTGCTAACAAATGATTAACTAATCACTTGGTCATACAAGCTTTACGTTACCGGGCATTAATTTGTTGAAAATTGCTATTTTCTTAGACCGCTTATTTTTTGATTACTTATCTTTTGAATAAAGTTATCATCGCTGCCTTAACGGCGTTTGTATGGCTAAGCCAGCAAACAAACGAACGATTTTATACGAATATTGTTAACATTTTTGTATTTTATGTTCGACTAACCTATAAATCCAAGTTTCCATTCTATTTTCAATATTAATATAAATTTAGTCTTAAATCCAAACTCAGTCAGGCTCAATATTCTGTTTTGTTTCTGTAATTGTAATGAATCACTGCAGTTTCACGTAAAATCTCTTTTCTTGTAAATTATTATTTGGAAACTATTATTGAGAGGACAACTACGTATATTCGCCCTTTCTTGTTCTTTTTGTCAACTTTAAACTGTAATCGAACTATATTTTATGCAGTGTAAGCGAATGATCATTCGACAAAAACATTCCTGTCATTTATTTAATAACAGTAAGATATATTTTAACCTAAACCTTTATAACTTTAAGTTATTAAGATATATATAAGTTTTTATAAGTTCTGGATTAGTTGGAATAATGATAATTTGTATTTGAGAAAACCAGTAAAAGAGTCCTATCCAATCCTTTTATTAAATATTATTAACAACCGGTTTCGGCCTTGACCATCTTCAGGTGTAATACGTTAATTAAAAATTAAAAGCTACGTCACTTAATATCAATGTGTTCTTACAATTTAAAAGTTTAAAAACATTATGTAAAATAGAATAGAAATAAGACATTACACAAAATGAAAATTGAATAACACGTTAAAATTTAAACTTTATATATAGGTTTTATGCACTTTAAATGTGAAAACGGGCTGAAAGTGAATAAAAACCTATATAAATTTTAAATTTGAATGTGTTATCCAATTTTTATTTTGTGTAATGTCTTATTTCTATTCTATTTTATATAATGTTTTTAAAGTTTGAAATTGTAAGAACACTTTAATATTGAGTGGCGCAGCTTTTAATTTCTAATTGACGTACATATTACACCTGAAGATGGCCAAGGCCGAAACCGGTTAATTGTTTTCCTGTCTAGGCAGGCAAAAATGTAACTAAAGGTTGGCCACACTAGATTCACATGACAGATGTGTAATGAATTATCATTAAGCTACTGTTCAACCATGCTAAGATGAACTGGCGTCTCCACTTATTATTTATCAATAACTTATTATTTATCAATAACTTATTATTTATCAATAATAAGTGGAGACTTATTATTTATCAATAATGTGATGGATAAACTATAAAGAAAATTACAGAAAAAGATTTATTCTCGGAAACGTCAAAACACTAAGGTATGTGACATGTGTGCCAACTTGTACTGTCAACTTGTGGGCCTCGGCTACCGCCTCGTCCCCACAAACCGTACTCATACTCGCAAAACTGTAGTTTCTGGTCTAGTGATACAAATAACTATTAATAAAAGGATTGTATAGAATTCTTTTACTGGTTTTCTCAAATACCAATTATCTTTATAACTTTATCAATACCGTAAAATGGGGTGAAGTTGACCAATTTTCCACTTTAATTAAAAATAGGTAGTATGTAACGTTAAAAGATCAAAAAATTTTTCTACTATGACATGGGTATTGATATCATCTACAAATATAGTCGTTAAATTAGTATATTTTATAGCCATTAATCCAGAAAAAAAATATTTGCTTTTGGTCAACTTCACCCCGTTGGGGATGAAGTTGACTACAGATATACTTTGCTCTTTAAAAATGGTTTTCGGATAATTGGGGTTGACTTGACCTAAATAAATAAATAAATAAATAAATAAATAACAGTTTATTTGACTAAATGAATAAAAAACTCCGTAAAGTTATATGCAAGGAGACTGTACTATTAATTTGCAAGATATTTATGTAATTATTTTGGTACAAACATTCACTTAAAGTTAAAAACTGACATGTCAAAGTCAAAATAAAGTTCCCCCCTGCGATAAACTTTGGGTTCAGCTAATCTCATTTTGACGTTATACAAAGAAATGTCGTCTTTATCTTCTATACTAGCCCAAATAAACCTGTCAGCTTTATCTCGTTTTAAAAAATTAACATGAATTGCTTCACCATTCACTGATAATACTTTGCCAATATGATGTCTAACTGTTCTTTTGGTTTGGTATTCTACAACCACCCATGAATCCTTTTCTATTTTGTCAAACTGTGTATTATTAGTTTCTCCGTCTCCTTCTTCTTCTGCTTTTTCTTCTTCTTTCTCTTCTGCAGAACTTTGTTCGCTTTCGCTTTGTTCAACAATTTTCCTCTTTATGCTTTGAACTTTACTTGTACTGGGTAGGAACTCGTCTTTCCCTTTTTTAGGAGAATTTTCAAATGCAACGGATCTTCCGGGAATAACATTTAACTTCTTTCTTTTTGCTACAGAATCGCATTTTTTTAGGATTTCGTTGATCCTTTAAATAATCGACTATTACTTCTACATGAGGAATTTTGTTTAAAAGTCTGTCTTTGCACAAAGAAAAATTCCACTTGAATAAAACCTTTTCTGAGCATTTTTTCGTGCCACAGGCATCATTTGGTCAAATATTTTTTTTAGTAGTCTGGGAAATAATTAAATAAATAGCTGGACAAATCTTTTCAGGTTTCTGCCTGTCAGTCAACTTCACCCAAGTGGTCATCTTCACCCCAAAACAACCACGAAATTGCATAATTCTAAAAATGTCAAAGTTATGTCAGAACCCGAGAGCAGATATATCTGTCAGTTTAGATTATTATCTAGATACAAGGACTTATTTTGTATATATACAGTTGACGAAAATAAAAAATAGGACAACTTTATTACTCTAATGTAATTGTAACTTATGTCAATTTGATTTATGACAGGATAACAGGTAAATACACTGCGTGCAAATTCACGAGGAAATATTAGTTTACGAAAAGTTTCCGAAAGATTGACAAAAAGAATAGAGTAGTTCATTTATTTTTCCAAAAAAGAACATCTGTAAAACATCTTTAAATTAAATTAAAGTTTCAACAATACAACCAAATAATAGAAACATTTAAAAATTAATATTTAATAATAATACGCCGTTTTTGCGTATAAGTTCGTTAAATCTTCTAGGCAATGAATTGTATAAATTGATACAGTACTCTTCAGAGATAGTTTCCCATGCATCATTTAGCACATTTAATAATTCTTCTGAATTTCTGGGTCTAACATTGCGCTTTTCAATGACTTTTACTAAAAACCCCCAAACATTTTCTATTATATTTAAGTCTGGACTTCGACTTGGCCAGTCTAGAACATTTATATTATTTTCTGTAAACCAGTTGGTGACATTATTGGCTTTGTGGATTGGACAATTGTCTTGCTGATATATGTAATCCTGTTGCGGAAAGAAATGGGCGACGGAAGGTAGCATCACATTTTCAAGTATCTGTATGTAAGAATTGGCGTTAAATCTGCCTTCAATATGCCACAAAACACCTGGTCCGTGTATAGATATCCACGCCCACATATTTACCGAAAATCGTCCACTTTTATCATTATTACTAATGTATTTTTCTTCAAAGCGTGTGTTTGTGGGACGATACACTCTAACTCGGCCACAATTCATTGATGAAATATTTTCTCATCAGTAAAAATGACATTTCTCCAAAAATCTATATCACCAACAAAAAATTCCAAAGCAAAACCTAGACGTGCTTCCTTATGTTCTTGTTTGAGAATTAGCTTAACGACAACGCAACTCCGATTTTCTTACACGACTCTGAGCTGTGCGTAAAGACCCAGGGTAATTACTAGCTGCAACTGCATCAACTACGCTATCGAAAGGATTTCCCTCAAGTGCATTACAAAAGCATCATCTTGCAAGGGTGTAGAATTTTTAGGTCTTCCCGAACCGGGCTGTCTATTAAGAGTTTGTTCGTTTCTCCATTTCTTGAGAATTTTATGCACCGTATTACGATTAATATTATACAATTCTGCAATCCTTCTTATAGACCAACCATTTTCTGCTTTGCTAATTATCCTTGCTTTCGATAAAAGACTTAGCTGCGGCATTTCAACTTTATGACAAATATATGAATTTATATGTCAAACTGACAGACATACCATAAAAATGAAAGTCGCATTTAAGACGCTTAATTTTAGTCAAAATGCGTTATAAAAGTTGTCCTATTTTTTATTTTCGTCAACTGTACTTTAAATAGCACCTGGAACGTTTCATTCAGTACTTTTAAGTTAAAGTTTCATGACTTGTTACCGTAAGAAAATTACGTCATTAACTTCAAAGGCCTCTATATATTTTGCAAAACGATAACAAACGTTTTTTTTTTGCATAAAAGCAAGTAAAAAATGTAGCGAAAGTCGAAATATGCGTAAACATTTATACAAAAATTATAAATACGAAGAATGCGTAATAATAAAAATTTTGTGCACTTTTCGGTCAACTTAACCCCAGCGGTCATCTACACCCCGAATTACGGTATATACTGAGATTTTTTTAAATAACAAACTTTTACCAATTTATCACTATCATTAATGTTATTAAAGGATTTATGTACGCTTTTATTTCTGTGTCTTATTGTATTTTATTACCAATCCTAAGATACCGTACCTGATCATACCTTTGGAGTTTTGCAGGTAATAAAGTTTACGCATGCGCTCATTTCCCATCACTTGAAAAATGCTGTAATTCTCCGAATTGTAAGAAATTTTAGGTTTTTCCTGAGAGCACTCTTATCTTGAGCACGCTGCACACAATTAATTACATTACGTAATTTCAGATTTGGCCTACATACAAATGGCGACCTTACGGACCAGATCTCTTCTTCGAGGGCAGATGACGACACCCGACCCTAATAAGGTTGCAACATACCAACTAACCTGGCGTATATACAGGATGATCGCCTTGATTCAAAGCGGCGTTTTCGCCGACGGTAGGCGGCGCTGGCATCGCGAAAACGGTGGTATTAACCCTGGCTTGGTCGGGAAGGCTGCGAGTGACCGGGGCGTCCCGTTTCGGCGCGAAACCGCCCTCGTCCTCGACAAGTCCTCCTGCAAGAACAACAGAGATCGAATGATAGCGATCACGGCCGTCGCTGAGGCGGGCGTTGATTTTCTAGTGGCGTACAAATAAGAGACGGAGTTGTGGCGAGGTCGCGCGACCAGCACTTACCCTAGCCCTAGGTTGGTGCGTTACCGGCGGTCGATTGCTTGCGCCTTGTTCGTGCTGTAAACATTATCTACTGTCAGAATGAATATCGTTCAAGGCCGTTCATAACCGGTGATACTCGCGGTGAAGTGACACAGAGGCACGTTTATAAGGACGGGTGAGATAGTTAAAAAAAAAAAAAAATAGAAAAAACATCTGTTTGACAGCCGCTTTATAACGTTAAAAAAAAAACTACATATAAGAAATTTTAAAGAGGGGAGAATTATAGAAAGATCCATGCAGAAATTGATGTCAAGAAATAGTATATGTATTTAAATCGTAAGAAGGTTGCTCATTCAACGATCAGAGATATTAAAAAAAATACAATGATCAACACGAAGTTTACAATATGTGGATGTTCTTTGTTATTGTTGAAATATCGTTAACAAGATTTTTAGAAGTGATGCGACGAGTCCGTGTTTTTAAGAATCGAGTAACTCATACTCGGTTGGCAAAAGAATCGAGTCTATACTCGAGTATGTAGACTCGATTCTAGTACTTCCCAAACACGATTCGGGTACTCGAGTTCCCAGGCTCGATTTCAGTAGCCGAGTTCCCTGACTCGATTCTAGAGCTAGTATGTAGATTTACTAACTAATTCGAGTCTGTGTAATGGCAAAAAGATACCCATTCACATACAGGGTGAGTTTTATTTATCTTGAGACAACGGAATATCTCTAAAACACTGCATCAAATCAAAAAAAGATCTTAATAAGATTTGTTATAATTAGAGACCGGATTGTATGCAAAGTGCATATATTTTATTTTTTGCATATCTTTAATTATAATCTATATGTAGACGTATTACACTAATTGAAGTTATATATAGTGATTGCATATATTGCATATTTAAGCTTTTCCTTATCCTTTCTATTAGTAAAAATTCCTAGTAATTCCTAATGTAGATCGACAACCGACAATTCTCAGAACGATAAATCTTTTACATTGGTTTCTCTAATACTTTTTTTCCAAGAACTGCACGTGTTTAATTTCGCCTAGCAGAGGGGATGTGGTAAATACGTTTTATTATTATTAATTCCCAAATAAACTATTCATTCATTGAATATCTTTGAGCAAAACAGCATGTAATTGTGTTTCGTTTTTAAATACTGTGCGTACATACAATGAGTATAACGAACAAAATTTCTTTATGGATTAAGCCATATCCTGAACTGGTAAAGGATGGCGACAAAATATTTTTTCGAGCCTGCAGTAAACTGGTAAATTTAATTTTACTAAAAGCTTAACAATTGTTTTTAAATTCTTTAACTTTTAATATAAAATGAGAATTGTTGTTGTAGGTGTCTTCTGAGAGAAAATATCTGATTGATCAACATGCTAAAACGCCATCACATATTGGAAAATGTGAAAAACTAAAGCGATCCGCATGTGTGCAGCAATCTATACGTCAATCTGTAGTATCGACTTCACGAAACTCAAAACAAGAATAATATAATACGGATCTGTGTAACGCATTAATTTCGTCTAACATATCATTAGCAAGATTAAACAATGTTAATTTGAAATCATTTCTGCAAAAATATTGCAAACATATACCTGACGAAAGTACCTTACGAAAAAATTATGTCACATCTTGTTACCGGCAAACAATAGCAGAAATTCAACAATTGGTAGGGAATAATTTTATTTATATCATGGTAGATGAAAGTACGGATAAGTGTGGCGGTTATATTGCCCATTTGTTAATAGGAATTCTTCATGAAGATATTGTAGGTAAATTATATTTAATTTATTGTAAAGAACTTCAAAAAACAAATAATGTGACAATTGCCCAATTCGTTCAAGAAGGTTTAGCAAATTTCTTTTTACCTGGGGAAGTATACCTTGTGAAAAAATTTTACTAATGTTGTCCGACACTGCACCATACATGATAAAAGCCGCGCAAAATTTAAAAAAATTTTATAGTAACATTATTCATACCACTTGTTTAGCTCATGGGTTCAATCGTGTAGCCGAAGATATTAGGAATCAATTCCCTTTGATTAATGATTTAATTAGCAATGTCAAAAAAGTATTTTTAAAAGCACCTTTACGAATCCCATTTTATTATTATAATATTTAAATTAAATTAAAATAATTTATATTTAAAGGAGCGACTTCCCGGTGTTAAGTTGCCTCCTGAACCGATTATTACGAGATGGGGTACATGGTTAGGGGCTGCAATTTTTTTCGCCGATAATTTTGAAGGAATAAAAAATGTAATTCTTGAGATCACTGCTGACTGCGTTGCTCTAGAAAACTGTAAAAACATAGTAACATCAACAGAATTGCTACAAAACCTTTTGTATATTAAGTCAAATTATAGCTTTGTTTCAAGTTCCATTCGTAAACTTGAAACGCAAGGGATGTCGCTCTCGGAATCAGTCGAAATAGTAGGCGAATTTGATATGCTATGTAAGAAGGTTAAGGGTACAATAGGTAATTCTATATACGATAAATTAAAAAAAGTGATAAATAAAAATGCGGGGTATTTGAAATTGAAGAAAATTTTGAAAAGTGAAACAGTAAAAGATTTCGACTTTAATTTTAGTTTAGTATATATTGCAAAGTTAAAAAATGCACCAATTACATCTGTGGATGTTGAAAGAAGTTTTTCTATTTCGAAACATATGTATTCTGATAGAAGACAAAACTTTCTTTTACACAATTTTAAAAAACATTTAATTATAAATTGTTTTAGAAATATGTTGTGAAAAATTTTTGCATATTATCGCAATTTTTTTGCATATATGCCCCAGGTTTATGCATATTTTCTCAAAAATCGATGCATATAGATGCGCATATATTCCAGTTTTTCTTTGCATATAATCCGGTTTCTACTTATTACTTTTATATTATAGCGATACAGCGGCGCAGGTCTTATTTGAATGTCCGTTTATTGATGAGTGACGATCGCGTACGGAAGTTAGGGCATTAACTAAGTGGTTAACTTGGCCGCGAAGCGAAACAGATATTAGAGATAAAGAGGCGGTCGAATGGTGGGAATTTTTTAGTAATGTTGCTAAAGAACTAGCTATAGATAGACTAGGCATGATATTTAGATAGCTAGTAAGGTAGTACGTATTTTTAAATGAATATTTTATGCTCTTTAGTGGTCGGAATTAGTGTTAAATTATAGTTTTAGGATGGTTAGGGTGTATAAATAAATATTTAAAATATAGATCTTTGATTACTATTTGGTTAGAATAATTAGGGATAATTAGGAAGTTATTGTTAAGTACTAGAATAGGCACCGGTGTTGTTTTGTTTGTTTTTACGTCTTTACTTCTTTTCTATTTCAACTTCCAATGTGTGAAAAAGGGCGCAGCTACGTGAAGACGGCAAGGCCGTCGGAATTTAAAGAAACGTAGAGGCTGCGTAGGATTAAGTTATTGTTAAGTATTAGAATACTGCTTTTGTTTTGTTTGTTTTCATTCATCATTACTTCTATCCTGTTTCAACTTCAAATTCATGATGTGTGAAAAAGGGAGCAGCTACGTTAAGACAGAACGTGGAGGCTACTTCTTCAGCACTCAGAAGGATAATAATAATTTGCCGACTATCAGTAACAAGATCTGGGACTTCTTCCCAGATCCTCCCAGAGTAAGGTTTTTTTACCACGGTTTTCCCTTACTCCTTGGCCATTGATTTTATATAAGTATTATATATAACACTACGTTACAAATTAAGAAAAAATTAAGTACCCACTTCAATTTTTCCTGTTTATTTATTTATACTGATCGCTTAATAAGAACACCTATGTACATTTTTTCTATCACGTATTGTTTTTTGGGTACAGTAACTAATAATTATTGGTAAAAAACTTAAAAAATATACACATTGCTTTATTTAATTATCAATAATTCGATTAAATTAACGACAAAAAATTAAAACTAACGACAAAACTTATTTTGTTTTGTTAATTAATTCCAAGCCTGGTGAAATGCGAGGGGAAGGTGGCCGGCGCTTTGCAATACGTATCCATCACGAAAAACTGAAAAATCGCGAATATCTCCAAAACCTTTGGGGATAGAAACAATGACACTCGTATAAAATCGAAAGAAAATCAAATTTTACATCAATTCATGTAAAAATTGCTATACCATTCAATTTAAAAAAAATCAAGTTATCCATGATTTTAGAGTTCGAAAATTACAGAGCCCTATTTAATAATTCTGTAATGTAAACGAAACAATTTTAAAATAAAAGACGTGTGCTGTTTCATAATTAAACGAAAACTGCAAACCGCATCTTTCTAACTTTCTTATTTCCGGAGATATTTGCAAACACCGCCGACATTGCAAATGTCTTTTTTTTTTTTTGAAAAAACGTCATGTAATTCGGAAACGGTACAACTTAGCCCCAATGTATGCCTAACGTATTGTTATTTAAATTTAACAAGGAATCCAAAAATACTATAATATACAGGGTGTTCCATTTAAAATAATAAAGTATCTACTTCCGGTACAAACGGAAGTCCGTCACTACTGAAACTAATTTTAAAATGTGTAGAATATAATTCGAGCCAACATTTATTTGAAACATTTTTCCAAAAAAGCGATAATAAATCGGCTATGGACCGCTGTATCTTAGGCTGGACACCCGGTATGTATATCAGGTGGAATATTTTAATCTGTCGTTACGAGCACGAAGTGACATGTAAATATGCATATTTTATCTATGAGGGGATAAAATGTGAATTTTACCCCCATTGAAAATCCCAAGATTTTGTGCCAGAATCGGCATAGCCTATCTAATGCCATCAGTGTATACTTCAAAAACAAGACGTGATAGAAACAAAAAACATCCACTGCTTACATATTGTAACTAATTGAAAACCATAGTAGTAATCAGTTTTTCAGGTACAAAAATCGTGTCACGCAGTGTAATCAATGTCCTTGGCGATCGCTAGGAGATAACGAAAGTTGTTCCATGGGCGCATTTAATAACAAATACTGTATCGTCTCATACAATTTTTTTTAAATGTTAAATATAGCTGCGACAAACAACGTATGTTGTGAAACAAACAGAAAAAAAAATAGAAACAAATAATTAATTACGTAAGTGTTAATTATTTTTGCATTATGTAATATTAACAGTAGATTTAATGAAAATTGTTTTAGAATGTTTAATTAGAAAGCTTGAAAAAAGACAATAAATTGTCGAAACGTCGTTCTAAATAAAGCTGTTTCAATTAAGCCATATTTCAAAAAAAAAAATTAAACATAAATAAATTGTAACTATAGCTAACAGCTTCTTGCGGGTTTCGCCGTGTGTCAAAACTTTCGCTCGACGTTTCGCTGTTCATACTGACAGCTTCTTCAGGATAACTGAACTGAGAGAACTATAAATAAATTGGTTATTACATAAATATTCAAGACATACAAGTTAATAATCAATAATGCCTCAAAAATCATTTTAAATAGGTACTTAAATGTATGCATATTTTATCGATTTTATATTACATATTAGTCCTACGTATCAAATGTACAAAAGCAAAAATTAAACCTTTATTTTTTTTAAACGAAATAAATATTTACAGAAATACAAAGCAAAATATTCTTGCAGAGTTAAGAAAAATAGATTGAGAAATTATTTGCAATAAAATATAATTAATGCTATATAACATGTATATTTGTAAAACGTCATCCTAATATATGAGCCGTTGAAAGTCAGAGTGGTCTATGTCAAAAAATAAGGTTTTGAAAATAAATACAGAGCTAGATTCTCCACATTCAAGTCTATTGCTTGACTAAGTTAAAAAAAAATATTCTTTTGGTATTTGTCATAAAACATCACCACTTTTTGTGCCGTAACAGGTTACCGCTAGTGTTTAAGGGCAAAATGGTACAAGTCCGACTTAGCCCACTATAGCTGTAAACGTATCAGGGAGCATCAGCTTCAGATAGTGTATAGTTGTAAGAGTATCAATCAGCTGGTACTGCGATAAAATTAGAAATATGAGTTCTAATGAATCAGAAATAGAATCCTTTAGTGCTAGTGGAAGCGAATACGAACCAACCGAGCGGGAGGATTCAGAATCGTCGTTATCAGGTACTTCAGTAAATTAGTATTTTAATGTGTACACAAAATATAACCTACAATTTGCTCTAGGTGATCAAGCCCAATCAAAGTCAAAACGTATGGGAAGAAAACGTGTCAGAGAGCCTGAGAAACATATTAAATCGATTCGGAAAAGAAAAAGAAATACAGGTGAAGAATATATTAGCACATCAAAAAAGATTATTCCTGCTAAAGTTTTTAATAACGTAGAT
Source organism: Protaetia brevitarsis (assembly GCA_004143645.1). Classification (NCBI taxonomy): domain Eukaryota; kingdom Metazoa; phylum Arthropoda; class Insecta; order Coleoptera; family Scarabaeidae; genus Protaetia; species Protaetia brevitarsis. Next base: position 2,336,995 of record RXPK01000214.1, read on the forward strand.
TGTAATTGCAAGAAAACTTGCTTTAGAAGAATTACTGAAGGGGAGAGGAAATTAGCTTTTGAGAATTTTTGGATGATGGGAAACTTTTCTTCACAAAATGCGTACATGTATGGTTTGGTTAAACAAAGTGAAGTAAAGATGCATCGTCCAAGAAGTAATACCAGAATGCCAAAGACCGTAACAAATACATATTACGTAAATATTGGCAAAATTTCACATAATGTATATAAACAGTATTTCTTGCAAACTTTTCAAATATCAAATGGTCGATTGGAAAGAGCCCTAAAACGTGTGTGTACCTCATCTCCAGGTGAAGATTTATGAGGAAAGCATGAACCTGTGAACAAGACATCCGAAGAAAAGGTGCAATATATCCGTGATCATATAAATAATTTCCCTTCTTATCAGTCCCACTACACACGAAGTCATAATCCTAACAGAAAATACCTACATTCTAATTTAAACATAAGATTAATGTACAACTTTACAAGGAGAAGTGTGTTGATGAAAACATGTCTTTTGTAACGGAAGCAGTTTATAGGAACATATTTCATCGTGATTTTAATCTGCACTTTCATGTGCCTTCAAAAGACACTTGTGTTAAGTGCGACTTGTTCAACAACAATAGATTGTGAAACCGATGAACAAAAGAAACACGGCTTAAATACGGAACACATTTTGCATCTACGCAAAGCTGAAAAAGCAAGATCTAGCTTGACAAGTGACAGGTCTCTGTTTATTTTGGATAAAGATGTTTATGGATTTACTTTCGATTTACAAAAGGCACTACCCTTTCTAGTTTTGACATGTTCAGTTGCGTACTATAGAAGAAACATGAATGTCTACAATTTAGGGATACATGAACTACATGAAAAAGAAAATGCATTTATGTACGTATGAGACGAAATAACTGCGTCGCGAGGGACGCAAGAAATAGGATCATGCATACGTAAACATATACTAGAACATGCAGGAAATGCAAAGCACATTATTGCTTATAGTGATGCATGCGGTGGTCAAAATCGCAATTTTAAGCAATGTTTGTTTTGGCTTAAACTTTTAGCGGATACTAATATTGAAGTAATTGATCATAAATTCATGGTTCCCGGACATTCTTATCTTCCCAATGACCGCGATTTCGGTCAAATAGAGCAATATGCTAAGAATCGATCAATATACGTTCCCAACGATTGGTATACAATAATAAAAAAATGCAGATCAAAAAATCTATTTACGATTTGTGAAATGAAGCAAAACCACTTTTTTTTCGACAAAGCCATTGGAACAGTCAGTAACTCGTCGATATAAAAATGAAGATAACACTCCAGTATCCTGGCTACAAATCCAATGGTTACATTTTGAAAAAAAATCATCCTTACAAGATATTTTACAAAATGACCCTTAACGAAGATTTCCCGTTTGACGTAATTGATGTGCAAACAAAACGACAAGGTGCACCTCGAAATTTGAAACATGTTGTGTTAACTCCGTTATACGAATCCCCACTCTTAATCAATGATAAAAAAAAGAAGAATATGGAAGAAAAAATAAACTGAAAAAGTCAGTTTATTCCTCCCGTTAATCAGAAATATTTTGTAGATATTATTGGAGATAGTAGTGTTGAGGATTATGGCCCTCTTGAATATGTTCAAGATGAATAAATATTATTTGTTTTGCTAAATTTTACAAATATTACGTCAATATTTTTTGTCTTTAATTAATACCAATAAAATCTGATGAGATAAAAAAATTGTAAATGTTTTGTATTTTCCCAAACACACCGATACAAGTGTATACTCATTTCAATGATACGTTAAATGCATAATGGTCTATGTCTTCAAACTGCAAAAAAATGGTAGAAAAATAAAAATAAGAAGTAATTATTGTTTACAGATATTTAAGTTAATATGCATATTAAAATATTTTCGCAAACATAATTCGGACTTTTTTTTCAATAATTTTAGAAAAGACTAACTTTACACTTCCATATCTCAGAATACATTTTTTTGACTTAGATCACTCTGGTTTTCAACGGCTCATATTTTCTATAATATATTTTATACATGTTATGTTAATATAACTAATATTCAAGAAAGATTCAATATTTTCTAAATATTTCTGAAATTTGAAATAAATATAGTTGGCTACTGGAATAAATGGAGTATATTTCATTGAACGGCATCTTAATTTATAAGAATAATAGAACAAAATAACTATTTGATAATTATTTTTTTATTTGATGAATGAACCAATTCTTTGTATTTATACAGGTAGATTTTCATCTGAACTCCACCTTACGGTTTCCCAATTTTTGTATGTCCTTTTTTGAAGTTTGATAATTTTTTAATGAAGTTATATAACAAACAAATTACTATTTTATAATGTATATTGGCACTCAAAGTCAGGCATCCGAAATCGATATCAAGATTTACCCAAAATCGGGTATCACCCGAAATCAAGCTTTCCTCAAAGTCGGCTCCAGGTACCCGAAATTGGGTTCCTAAAGATTAGATTAGATTAGAATTTCGGACACTCGAGTATCCGATTTCGCGTAACAGAGCTAATTTTCTCTTTCTTATTTTTTACAGCAACATTATATTAAACTCTTTTACATGTATTATGAAATAATTTTTACTCATTTGCAAGTATATTTTAAAATATCGGAAAGAAAAACCAACGGGTGCTCTCTTTCGAGTAAATTAGCATGATTTAATTTAGTTTTTACGATACCACTGTTTAAATCATAGAATTCGTTTTTCTTCTAAATTTTGCGGGTAAACGATATTGAAAAAAAAATCGTAGCTGCACAGAATTCCTAACTTTCTTTCAGAATATAAAGAAAAAAAATTATTATTTAAAAAAAATAGATAGCGCTTACTACACATACTATTAACCTAAATATTAGTTTAACAATTTTTTTAAGGTTATCTCATCCCAATCATTATCTGTTTTGTACTTTTAAACAACCATTTCTTATCGTCCTGTTGTTCGACAAGTCTCATTTCAACGAAATCGTGGCTGATTCATTGTTTTGATGTCTACTAGATAGTAAAAGGCGCCCAACCAGGATTACATGTATAATCATCGATAGAATTGGCTGTAGTAAAAGGTCCACAGAATATATTCGCAACAAAATTTCCTGAGTTGAGCGGAGCAGTGGTTCTTAACCTGTGATCCGCGGACCTTTGGAGGTCCGTACAAACAAGAAATATTTATTTTAAGAACACCCAACATTATAATGGTTTCGTTCATTTCACGCTGAGATATAACCAAGATAACTGACTGATTATTTTCAAAATATATTATTTATTGCAGGATTAATTTAGATTAGTAGACTTCTCGCAGGAAAAATCGAGATACTAGCAATTGAGAATTTTATTTTTTTTAAATAAAGCTGTCAGGGAACGTACTTACATTTCAACAGGATGAACTGCTTCAAGGTTTAAACAGAAACATAAATAATGAGAAAAAAGCTTTGTACATAGGATAATAAAATACATGCAATAAAATGAACAGGGAAATACACTCGGAAAAAAATGTAACAATACGAAAGACTATTGAATCGACGGCTATATTTAAATATATGTACTTAGCTGATTTTATGTTTATTAGAACATATGGTAGAATTTTAACAATATTATTTGGAGGAAAATGTTTTTAATTCTCAAATCTAAAAGGATTATAATATGCCACAAATTATTATTGCTGCCTGCAGGGAATACAGAATTCTAAACAGATGTTCAGAAAAGTAAAAGAATTATTTTAGGTGTTAAAATTAAAATAAGTGATTGCTATTTTACAAACTTGTGTTGCAAATATTAATAAAGCATTTTTTTTTGTTTTAGAAAATAACTTGTATTAATAATTATTTACTATATTATTCCATTTATATATACTGGGTGAGTTTTTTATCTTGAGACAACAGAATATCTCTAAAACACTGCATCAAATCAAAAAAAGATCTTGATAAGATCTGTTATAATGTAGGGGGCACACTGAATGGTGCCGAACTCGATGTTAGGTGTGAAATAATTGGCAATAAGCTTATTGGTCCATATTTCATCGATGGAAACTTAAATGGTGAAAAATATCGAAACATCTTGCAGAACGAACTTCCAGTGTTACTTGAAGACCTTCCCTAGGATGTATGACAAACAATGTGGTTCCAACATGACGATCGCCAGATCTTACTTCCCCTGACTTCTTTTTGTGGGGCCACTTAAAGTCTGAAGTTTATACAGAAGTGCCAACCACGAGGAAAACATGACTGAGCGATCACCAACGCTTGTTCAAGGATTACGCCGGAACCACTTCTCAGTTGTGTGCAATCATTCCAATTGCGAATAAATAAATGTATCGAAGTTCTTCGTTGTTGAATGGCTTTTTGAAATGTTATTTAATGTTAAAATAAAAGAAGAAACACAAAATCATGTTTGCTTGCTTCTCAAACAAAAACTACATATTTGATGGCGTAGAATCCGAATCTGCAATACAAAATGGGGGTACCCATTTAAGATTTCAAAGTTGTCCCCCTCCCACTCTGGGGGGTGAGGTGGGAGATCGAGTTTGGCACTATTCAGTGAGCCCTCTACATTATAACAAATCCGATTAAGATCTTCTTTTGATTTGATGCAATGTTCCGTTGTTTCAAGATAAAAAAACTCACCCTGTATAATAAACATTGTAAGAAAGCATATTTTTCGTCAATCTCAGTTAGTGCTAAAATATTTGTTTTTGAATTTGATACATATAATACTTTCTCATTTCTACTGCTTGAAACTACGCTACATAAAGAAAATTTATAAACCGATCCAGTATTGGTCATATTTCAAGAAAATAGAACAACGACATTGGATTACACAGGCGATAGGTAATACTATATTTCTTGAAAATACAATAAACGGAGGGTTAATAAAATAATTTCTTTGCAAACTTATTGCTTTAAGAATTTTATAAATAATCTTAAAACTATTTTTGGTAATTTTTTTAATACATACAGGAAACTTTATAATAATATAATATTTAAGAATCCTAAACGACAATAATAATTAATACATCAATAATAGTGTAATCAATAAATCTATAAAAATCACATTGTCCCGAAACTAAGGAGGCTAATTGATATATTGTCTAATATCAAAACAGTGCTAACAAGTAATATAATTTTAAAATCATATGTTTTCTTAAAAAAGAATTATCTCTACACAACATCAAACAAGTTAAATACGTATATTATATTTCTAAATGAAGCCGCCTATTCAAGAGGCCTTTTTGTTTGTTTTGTTTTTGCATGAGTATTTCTAAAGGAAACGCCGCCACCGAAACTCCAATGTGTTTGTTCTATATATAAACCTTTTTCTCTCTATGCATTTATATTTCTGTTTTTATTTTTAGCCTTTATCTTTGATCGCTAAATACACATAAATAAGTGATTTACGGCTTTGATAAGTGAACATATCCTCCGAAAACTGCATATACACCCGAGAAATTTAAAATTCTCGATTGCTGGTATTCCGATTTTTCCTGCGAGAAGTGTACAGGGTGGGCAAATTCTATGTTTTTATAGGGTACAGACCAAACGGTAATAGATATAAGAAAAGTAAGCAGAAGGTTACGATCTCTATTTTTTGAGTTTGGCTTGGTGATCCAAACAGATTGAAGCTAACTTGTTTAGTTCCCGATATATCAGGCGTTTTGCAAAATCAGCCATTTTCTTTCAATCGTTATAAGTCCGATACCATAATATATACAGGAAATATGTTCAGATATATTTTATGTTGTTTTTTATGAGGAATACACTGGCATGCTTGCTTCTTTTTGAAATTTATTGTACGAATTATTCGCAAAAGTTATTTTTTTAAATGGAACACCCTGTATATCTTTAGGTAATTGAGTTGCATTTTTTTCCCGTCATATATCTATACATAGTTTAATATATATCTAACTCTCTAATACGTCACAATTAAAAAAAAATCAATTTTCGTCACCAAAAGTATCTTACACCGAGCGAAGTAGGCGAGTGTCATTAATCATTGACATTAATTATTTAGTGCAAGCATAGTCATATTATCTATATACCTACAAACACATATAAACTATGAGAATTATGATATGGAATACTTTATTCATTTAAACAATAGAACATGAACGAAGAGCGAGCAAATGTATACAATAAAACGCAAAACCAATTAGTTTTAAAACAAATACTCAAATTGCGTTAAAAATATTAATATTAGGTATGCCATTAATTATCTCAATGAAATTATCTCTTAAGTCATCCACATCATTACTAATCTTTTTACATAATTTACCCTTAATGTGTCCCCAAAGAAAAAAATCTAGCGGCGTTAAGTCTGGTGAGCGAGGTGGCCACCACACGGGTCCGTTAGTGCCTATCCAATTATTACCAAAATTTGCATTTAATAAATTCTGTTACCGTCCTAGTGTTGTGAGGTGGTGCACCATCGTGCTGAAAGAATATACGCCCAACGTTATTTAATGATAAATTGTCCAAATGCTATTCAATTACGTGCTCGTTTATAATTTGGCGATAAAGTATACCATCGAGGTTATTATTATATATGACGTAGTCTAGAATACCATAGGATGTCAAGGTACACCAAACATTAAATCCAAATCGTCCCTGTTGTCTTACGTTAAGGACACGATGTGGGTTTTCATCAGACCACCAGTGTTCGTTGTGTCGATTAAATATTCCGGCACTCTACTAATATGGGCTTCATCTGTCCATATAATTTTTTCATAGAAGCGTGGATTTTCTTGCAGTTTCGTTATATACCAATTACAAAACTGCATGCGACGCTCTTGATCATTTGGTTGCAAATGTTATTGCTTTCTGAATATATATGGTCGAAATTTATGCCTCTTTAAAATGTTTAAAGCTCTCCGTCGAGAAATTCCACTCTCAGCTTCAATTTGTCGGCTCGAAACAGAAGGATTGGCAACTACAGCGCTAATAACACTAACAGTAATGTTCTCCGAGTCTTCAATGTTATATTTTTTTGGTCTTTGTCGCTTGAACGAACCAAAATTAATAAGATTTTCTTTTAGTCTTGCAAAAATATTTTTATGCGGCTGTCTTTTCTCTGAAAAACGATTAAAGTATGTTTCAGCTGCCGCATCAGCATTATTATTATGCTGAATAAAGCACTGCAGCATATCATACTTTTCGTAATTTTCATACGCCATCCCAAGTGAATGTTTAGGATAGTGACTGAAGACTAGAGTGCAACGAAGGTATTAAATAAAATTAACGTCAATGTTTAATGACACACGCCTACTACGCTCGGTGTAAGATACTTTTGGCGACGAAAATTAATTTTTTTAAATTGTGACGTATTGGAGAGTTAGATATATATTAAACTATATATAGATATATGACGGGAAAAAAAGATATACAGGGTGTTCCATTTAAAAAAAAATAACTTTTGCGAATAATTCGTATAATAATAAATTTCAAAAAGAAGCAAGCATGCCAGTGTTTTCCTCATAAAAAACAACTTAAAATATATCTGAACATATTTCCTCTATATATTATGGTATCGGACTTATAACGATTGAAAGAAAATGGCTGATTTTGCAAAACGCCTGGTATATCGAGAACTAAACAAGTTAGCTTCAATCTGTTTGGATCACCAAGCCAAACTCAAAAAAAGAGATCGTAACCTTCTTTCTGCTTACTTTTCTTATATCTATTACCGTTTGGTCTGTACCCTATAAAAACATCGAAATTTGCCCACTCTGTACATTTAATAGTTTGGTAAATTTAATTTTCTGTGCGGTTTTATAGAAGTAATACGCGTTTACGAAAATTGGATAATAAGGTATCTATCGACTTTCTAACCTGTTCTAGCACATTGTAAATGCTATGATTTCCTTTCACTTTCGGTACATTGGTATATCCGATCCAATTTTCGTAAACCCCTAATGTCTTTATCTATTGCCAAATGGGAAATATACTTTTTAGAATATTTTTGTTACTTTTAGCATGGAATAATGTTCACACTTTTTTTTACTATACAGAAAGCCTATGTTCAAGCGATCGATGGATATATCAGTGACAGCTGGTCGAATGTGAGAAGAAGGGGCTATGTTAAACTCCTAGTGTGCCCCTGGTTGTTCGAAAAAAAGATTTAAAATTGTCCGCTAAATAATTATTGGATTATAGTAGGAAATATAAAATAACATTTTAAATTCCACAACAATAAAATAATAAGCTAATGAAATATAACCCTAGCAAGGCTATATTTTGAAAAAAAATACATCATTTTCTATAGTAATTCTAGATACCTATTGCTGTGTAAATTTCCATTAATAATTAAAAAAATGTTTGATTATCTGATTTATGATGCTCTCCAAATGTTTTTAGGCGTCCAATACTGACCAATATTAGTAGATAGATAACTTCGCTAAGGACCCTTGTAGCAATAAACTCCAATGAGGGCGAATGCGAACAATTGATCGGAACAGAATTTCGATATAAATAAAGAAAGTAAAAAGTAAAAATATTTGTACATTTAATCCTTTGGTAGAAACGACGAAGGTCAAATGTTACGAATTTAAAAACCTGTTTAAAGTTCTGGCATCTTTGTCGGTATACTGTAAAAGGAAAAATCTTTCGAAATTTAGGTATATATTTTCGGCTGGCGGTAATAGAGAGCGTCCTATGATATTTTCGTTTGCGGTTTTAAGATAAGATCGTAAAAAGATGTAAAAATGCGTGAGCTCAAAACAGTATAGCTACTTTCTGGAAGTATTTTTATATTATGAGTTATTAAATAATCAGGTAAAGTTTAAATATTAGAGTAACTTTGAAATGATTATCTATATAACTTGCTCTTAATTTAAATATTTACAGCAGAAAAAAAAATTGTAAGATCAGTATAACACTGTCATTCGGGTCTATGCCGTATCACATTTCAGATTTTTTTAATTTTTAGTCTTTAACTAATCACGTAGGTCTTCTTTAACATATTTGTTAAAAAAAAATTGAAGGGTGATCGCTAAAATGTTAATGTAATATGGTATAGGCGCGATTATATATTGGTAAAGAGAGAGTTTCAAAAAACGTCATATCAAACAATTATCTTCATTTACTATAACAGACGAGTTACGTCATTACTTGCAATTAAAATAACCAACTAATATCTACCACAACAATGTGTTTCCACCATAGAAATGTCTTTTTCTTTAAAAGCACTGTTCAAAATGTTTAATGTATTATGTTAGTCTGAAAAATGTATGTGAAAGAACCACTTCTGTAAGCAATATTTGTATATACTCACTGTTTTCGTACATGTCATAAATTGTGTTTGCAATACCACATTGACAATGAGTAGAATAATCAATTTTTACAACATTTATTTCGTATGCATTTTCGTTTTGGGTCAGTGGATGTAATTCCTTGTTTACTCATGGATGAAATTTTACTTATGTTTGCAACATGAATGTTTAGAACACTCGTTACTCTCTAAAAACGAAATACTGTAAAGAATATGACATTAAAAATATATGGATTTTATACTCCTCGCACGAAAGTTAACGGAAGTAATGGCCCGTCGTTTTCGCGTTCTGCGTCGAAATACACGATTAACGAAAACTATCTTCTCCTAACTCCTTCTATTGTTTACACAATGGTTTCGATATGGTTTAGTTGTAATAACTACTTATTTTAAATAAATATATACCAAGTATAAACGCAAATTCCCACACTTTACTGCAAATGCAGAATATAACCCTTTGACAGTTGACAGCAATAAATAAATTCATGGGAATACATTGGGAAGATGTGACAAGCATGCAATTTAAAAAGCAGTAGGCACCAACATAGTATCTTTAATTGAACATAAATAAGTTATATGTTAGTTGGTTATTTTAATAATATGGTATTGCATGGCCCGAATTTGCAATTAATGACGTACCTCGTCTGTTATGGTAAATGAAGTATACTAAGAATAGTCTTTACAGGATATATTAAAAATACTTGCTTTAAAGATCATTTCAATATCTATACAGCAACTGTGTTTCTCTTACTATTCTTAAATACCTACCAATACGGTTATCTTTACTTCCGCTTGCTGTGTTATAATTTATTTAGTCTGAATTTAATCCAAAATTATATAATATTTATATATTTAATAATATTTCTTTACTCTCATTCACGCATGTTCACTCTCAAAAACGCAAATAAAGGTTGTTTTGATTGTGCAACATACCAAAGAATGCACCGGAAATGGTAATGTACACTGCCCGACTTAATTAATGTCGTCGACTACAGCGCGGTGACTATCAAAACGATTCACCATTTGGACAGATGCGCTTTCGGCTGGCGTCCGCTGTTCCAGGCAAATGAATTATTGTGGTATACAGTTGTAAAACGCTTCGCAATTATGCAAATCAGGTAGAAAATTTAAGATTATTTAATATCCAAAGAAAACCTTTAATATTGTGGTTTGAACGTAGTTTGAAATAAAATATCTGTTTTATTAAAGCTCTTATTTTAAGTTTAAAAACAATCAAATCAATGTATAGATAACAAATTGAGTTATATTAATTATTGGCTTATTTATATTAAATTTTATTTATTAATTAACTTATTTTTAATACAAGAAATGTACTAGGAAACAAAAGGGTAACTCTTCATAAGTTCAATACATTTAGCACGCCGTAAAATTCGTGGTTGTGGGAAAATCAGAGATGTTTTGCAGATCATTCGTTTTGTTAAATGATGGCGATCGATTTACACGGCAATTGTTTTAAACGGAAATTTTAATAAACTACATGAATTATTGCATTACTAAGAATAAAGCTTTTCTTGGAAATTTCAATAACCAAATTATAAATTCATTAATTCATTAGTTGTATTTTAATGTAGGGCAATTATAAAACTTACAAAACTTAGGCTTACGATAATTAGTATCAATCCTCTGTGTAATGCAACGACCGAAACTTTTGCTGAATGACGAGCTCATATACTTACAAACTTTTTTTAATATTAAAATGATTAACAAAACTACATACCCCTAATGTCCCTAATTTCAGAAGAAGAAAGAAATACTTGCAACACAAAATTATTAATAAAATTAAAGTATAATTAAATATGAATACCATTTACAAATTTTATAAATTTGAGAATGGATTTATTGAAATATTTTTATTTTCGTAAAAATAGTGGAAAATCAGTGGAAAATCGTATAAGATAGGTGTATAGCGTGTGGGACAGACTACAGCACAAGAGTGTATTGAAAATAACGGGTACTACATCAGATACTGACGACATATTATGTTTGCCATCATTCTTTAAAATTGTTCTTTTTTTAATTCGTGTGTATATTGTTTTGTTTACATATTCTTTTTTATTTTTTTAGAGTTTATATTCAATTTTTTATTTTTGCAGAATGATATTTTTTTTCGTTAGGTTTTACATTATCATTTAATTTTTATATTTAATGATAGTTATGTAATTATATTTTTGTTTTTAGAATTCCCGTTTTTTGTTAATATTTCAGAGTTCTATTAATTTTCTTATTTTCACAAAATGTGTTCACTTTGTTTATTAGATTCTATATTGTTTCTGTTTGGAATTAGCATGTTTACCTAAATAATTAATATAACCAGGCCAAATTTAGTTTTTATTTTCTTATGAACAGCAGTTGTAAAATTGCTGTAAAGCGTTACTTACGGTTAGGTAGGTACCGTAATAGTAAATGCTAATAATTAAATATTATTGAATTTTGAAAAAAATAGTAATATTCATAAACACTTACAATTGCTAATATTTGTTCAAGCTATAGTTTTATGAAGTCTTTCTCTGTTGTTTGCTATTTCTTACGTTTTTAAAACAATTAATACACAAGGTTTACTGTGAATACCAAACAATATTTATTTGTGTGTGAGTTTAAGTTTTAAGAGTCAATTGGACCCAAGTTATGGAAGAGATATTCCTATTTAAAGCTCGTTCAAATCGCAATATACAACGTTTACTTATAATATTAAATAATTCAATTTTTTCTAGCTAATTTGCGTAATTGCGAAGCGTTTTAAATTATATACCCAATAAATCATTTACCTGGAACAGCCGAACGCGCACCTGTGCAAATAGTGAGTAGTTTAATAGTCACTTTGCTGTAGACGACGACATTAATTAAGTCCAGCAGTGTACATCTGATTGCTTGATTTGGCGACCGCGAATCGAATTGCCATAAGATACATGTATACTACAAACGGACGTTGAGATACTCTTTAATGAATATGAAATAAAAGAAAGGCATAATAGCCTTTATACATCCCAAAAGTGAAACTTTTTGAACGTCACATATTTTAATCGCAATATTACGTGCCCAAAGCGTGAATAACCCTATATATACAGTGACCGACATAAATAATGCAATATATGGGAGTTTTTTATTATTAAAATATACACACACAGTTCGCAATTTTTTTATTGCGTGCAATAAAAATAGCGCATGCTCTATTCCGTGTATTGCACGCGCAAAAACATAATAAAATTGCACCCAGTTGATCGAAATCCATTGAATGCGCATGCCCTATTTTTATTGCATGCGAACTGTAAAGCGGCCTTAAAAAATATGCCACAAATCTGCAGAAAGTGAGGTTAGATAACATGATATCAAAAAAAGTGATTTTAAAAGGTTGCTTAGAATTCAATTTTGTTTGTTTGCGCCATAGTTTTGTAAACATATCTAAAAAAATTAAAAATCACATTTTTTCCAAATATTGTCTAATTGAATTACATATTCTCATTTTTTTTTTTTTCGTTTAGCAGCTCAACTGCATTTATTGTTGTTAAATTTGGTTGATAATGAAACAATGTTGTCAATTTTTACGTAATTAACACAGCGAAAACTGAAAAGTATGTCTTCAGTATGTGATTTATATTTTTTTTTAAATACGTTTAAAAAAAATGCACACAACCTCAGAATTGAATTCTAAGCAACTTTTTCAAATAAGTTTTTTGGATATCATGTCAACTAACTTCAATTTTGCAGATTCATGGCATATTTTTAAATTTACCGTTATACTAGTGATCACGTGACGTGTGTCAAAATAAACTTTTTGCCATGTATAACCTATCCCTCCCTTCCGAAAAAATAGTATATTTTAATAATTAATTCTCATATGTTATTGGTCACTATATATACACATTAAAATTAGCAATAAACTACAGAAAAATGTATCACACAATTACCACAATGGACAAACACGTGTTTCGCTTTTACTAAAGCTCCCAGTGCCCCTCGGTGGTAACTGTGTGTAACGTCAACCCGTATATATACTTAGATAGTGGAAAATGTACTGAATGAGAGTATTAAGTTATTAAACTCTAAATATTTGCAAAGATTTTGCTAATTTAGTCAATTTAGACCTACAATTTTGTTTCAATCGAAACTTATTAATATGGGTTGACTTTTAAGCCGTTAAAATTGCGCTGTTGCGCTTAATAAATTGGTAATTAGCAGTAAACTGCAGAAAAATGTATCACACAGTCACCACAATGGACAGAGATAATTTTAGCGGCTTAAAAGTCAACATATATTAATAAGTTTAGATTGAAACAAAATTGTAGGTCTAAATTGACTAAATTAGCAAAATCTTCGCAAATATTTAGAGTTTAATAACTTAATACTCTCATTCAGTATACATATTACATATAAAAAAACCCATTTTGAAAATATTTTTCTGCAAGATGTATCATGAGTAATATTTACATACTTGTCAAACAGACGTGCCTTTATTTAACGGTATTACTAGTTACGTGGCCTTATCACTACATATTTTTTTATCGTTGAGAAATTCAAACAAAACTTACCAAAACAATCGTAAAAAAGCTAACAACACACACTCTGACTTTGGGTCTAAGGATCTAACATTATGAAATAACGTGACAAAATAACGACAATACACACGAGGAGTAATAACGAAAAATAAAGCAAAACAAAAACACTAAAAAAGCGTTAAACGGAGTATAAAAGAAAAAATAAAAAGAAGATGTTAAAGAATGCTAAAAAACAAAAAGAAAACAAAGTTTATAAAATTATTTTCTTATACAGTGAGACCTGTTTAAGAGACCACTTTAGAATAAAGATCAAAAACAATATAATTAGTCCGTTAATCCGGGTGTTACAGCAGATTTATGTATATCATATAAATGAAACACTGATAAAATGTAATTGCAAGATCCGTTAGTGAGTTTAAAACTGTATCTTATTTAACAAATTAACTCCACTTGAAATTATTCCAAATCAATTGCATACCGCAAAGCTTCATAGATATTTATAACTACCTAGCAAGTTTGTTATTTGGTTACAGTTTTCTTCTTGTTGTAGAAATTTATAAAAACAAAGACACATTACACACAAACTGTATTTTTTGTCATTGCGGGTAAAGTACAGAAAATTTAAAGGAGGCCAAAACACGCAACGACCACTGCGTACTTTTCTTGCTTTCTGTTAAATTCCCCATTATTACCATCCCTGAAAACAATCAACTGTATCAATCAAGATGTCTGCACACACAGGTCTCACTGTATCTGTTAATGTTTGTTGAAATGTTTTATGAAGTAAATTAATTAACTGGGTGTATGGTTATAAAAATAATAAAGGGGCATTCACTACACACACCATTACCTTAATATTTAGTAGTAGACGAAGCTTCAACCAAGCTGTTTGTTCTTCTTCTGATAATAACAAGTGTAATACAAAATATACACATTGCAATGCTACTACAGTCACATCTTTAATGTATGTATTTTATTCTAAATAAAGATTATCTTGATAGGATGCATTACACCATGCAAGAGACACAAGCGAAGAACAGAAACTACAATTTAGATACAATAAAACTCACGTGTAAATTGTGGTAATCTCCGCTGTCTTCCGGAGGTCTTGGTTTGCATTTTCCACAGCAGAAATTGCAACAGCAGCACAAGCAACAACAACAGTAGCAGCCGGTGAGTATGCCGCAGATCACGAATAAGGCCTAGAAAACAAAACAATATAGTAACCTCCCTATATTACTGATAAAAACAGCATATGTTTTAATACCTCATATTATATAATAATAATGGAAAGAAGATAAAGACAAGGTAGTTATAATACCTGACATGGAATACCACAGTTTCTTTGTAATCCGTCGATGTATACTTTAAACAATAGTAAATTAGGCATCTTTAAGAGTGCTTATCTAAGTTCATGAACTTTCTAATAATCAACAAATGCAAAAATAATTGTATACAAACATAAGATGTTGGCATTATTTAATACCTTCTTAAAATCCCTATAATATAATTAAAATATGACTCATATTTAAAAAAAAAACAAAACTTAAATCTAAATAAAATTGATGAAAATCATGAAATCTCATCTATACTGAGATATTAGCTGATTATGTTATCTAAACCATAATCAATGTGACAAGCTGTACGTTTAGGTTTACATTACCATAACTCTGATTCATAATTATGTATTGTTAATTAAAAGAGTATTTCCACTTACTTTACACCAAGTAGAAGTAACAACAAAATAAGCATTAACATTTTCTTCTCCAAACTGTTCAGCAATATACAATCCCAAGGAACCATAATTATCATATATATTTCTCTTAGTTGTATCACTCAGGATGGAATGTGCCCTATTGACTTCTTTAAATTTCTCAGCAGCCTCCGGATTATTTGGATTTTTATCGGGATGATACTTAAGCGCTAAACGTCGGTAGGTTTTCTTGATTTCATCTGATGTGGCGGTCTTCGGCAGGGCAAGAATTTGGTAGAGAGAATCACCTTGCGTCCTTTACAATAACAAAATCGAAAAATTTCAAACGTGTACCGTATACGTACGACGTATGTACATGCACGAATGACAGGAGCAACGGAATTAGAAAAAGGATACTTACGACAGTTTACGTTTGCTGTCCATTTTGTGGTTGCCTCGATTCTAATAGAGCGCATTAACAAATACGGAGGTGTTTGTATTTAACGTACGGATTAGACGTTGAGGACCGGCATTTTTATTTAAAGCTTGTAATACCGTGATCTGCAGCGACACCACTTCCGAAATATACGAAAAACTGTCAATACAACTGAAAATCACAGAAATGACAAATCAACGCGCGTGCGCTTGATAGAACCAGAACAGACTGCCAATATCAATATTGAAAAAAAAACCATGAGATTGTATAATTTTTGTGAATTAGATTAAATTGAATGTTATAAGCAATTCCTGATTATAAATGATTAAATGTAGTAATAGTATTCGACGAAAAGCAACATTAAAAGCCAATGAATGTTGTTGAAAAAAATATGTCGCATCATATCTGGGAATATTCATTTTTCTAACATTACATGTCCTTGTTTGCCGCATAAAGGCGAGTTCACATATGGTTCACATTCAAATTGCAGGATTGTTTTGGCGAAATCGGATAATCCGTAGGTAAAAATTTTGGAGTACTCATATACCTGGTTTGGAGCAGCACCCCTAGGATAAATCGAATGTCGTGATCACATCAATGCCTCGAAACCTCTCAGATTACTTTTAAAAATGGCGCGAATTAAGTATCTACGTTAAACGAGTGACTTGGGCTGCGTTCCGAGTCGCGCATTTTATGCGATGCGTACATTGAAAGACATAGAACACTGCGAGCGTTCCGATTTACTTGTCGTGCATATGGTACGCATAGACTGCATTACCTTTTTTTCTATGCGTTGTATGTTCCATTCTAGCCTCTGTCAGGGTCTAAACTGATTTCGCGGCAAAACTTTTTATGCACGCATACAGGATAAATCGGAACGATGTATCGTTACATCACACGCATAATATGCATTATGCGCGACTCGGAACGTAGCCTTGAAGTGCTTTTGCAATTTAAATTATCGGCTCTTCTTTTAAGATTGTCCTAGAATGACTGTTCTTTCAAAAGATTTTTCTTATATTATACAATTTGTTGCCAGGTGTCACAAGAAGAAAACCTTTTTTTGTATTGTATTCTAAAAAAAATCATTCTTTATAAACGTTTTTATTTGTTTTAAAACCCACAAATAATGCTAGACTTAAATAAACATCTAAGAAGGGGTGAAATAGTAGCCTTTTGTAATTTTTTAAGTAGATTTTCCATTCATTTAATAAATATATGCAATACTGTTGACAAAAATACTCCAAACTGTGGTACTGGTAATGCTGCAAGCTTCTCCTAGACCCCTCACCACAAACTGCACTAAACTGGACGTGCGTTTCGATAGCAAAGCTATCATCATCAGCAGAAACGCTGAACTGCTATCGAAACGTGTACGTCCAGTTTAGTGCAGTTTGTGGTGAGGGGTCTAGGAGAAGTTTACATATGCAATACTACTACTCCGGCGAATCATGTAGCATGCATATATTTATTAAATAAATGGAAAGGGCACTTTACTCTCTTTACTTTTCTCCGGCCAATTCCTCTCCCCATGGGTCACTTGTTTACATTCCCTCCCTCCTAACCAACGCAAAACTATTCAGGTGTTTTGTGATTTTACATCGACGAAAACATAACACTACACAGAGCACACGAGTTATTTAAGGGAAGATCGTCGAGTAAAATATAATGATATTCTAAGCATAAGCGGACGTACTTCTTACAAAGAATAGGAAACAGAATTTTTATTTTCTGTTTGTTTACCTAAGCAAATGGCTTGTTTTTTTTTTACTTAAAATACTATTATGATGTATTTTTCAGGAATAATTCCCTTATTATATTTATTATTTCATCGTATCGTTTTTGGCGGTTTCCACGACGGAGTAACGGTTTTCTTATCCCAACACGACCGAATAACTGCGGCTTCCCTTAATCGGCGTTTAGTTGTTAAAGATATCGGTCGTTCGCGTCCCCTATTCATTTCCATTGCGATTTCGGGCGCCGTCAATCGCCGATTTCTCTGCTCAACACTTTAAGGCGTCGATCTCCGCGAGGGTTATTATCCGTAAAGGAGCTGAGCGATTCCGGTCATCGAATGTTCCGGCGTCTCGGTAGCGACGAATATTGTATTTTTCTGATATCACACGCACGTAATATCCTTTCTCGTGTAATGTGAAAATAGCCGATCTCTTTTCTAGGCTTATCGGCTTTCCCATTGGATTTTTTTGAATACTATTTTCACAAACATCACAATTGAACAACCGTATCGTAAATGGTTTACTAATAGAATAATTTACAGTAAGTACGATATCAATTATTCCCTGCTATAGTGGGAGACCTCAAGAAGACACCCACCTGAAATTTTACAATCCTGTCGACCCACTCCTCTAAACATGCTTGTCCGCGTTCCTTTAAATATCGTTTGTAATGGTTTTATTAAACTACTATTAGGTTTAATTAAATTTTCTCTTTAATAGGCTTATTCTAACGATAATTTCCGTCTTAAATACTTTGTTGTTATGCTTACTTTATTATAGAAATTGTTACAATAATGTTAAAAGTATTAAATATAAAAAAAATGTCCTAATTTCAATGGCCGGTAGTGTACATACACAAATTCAATTTTTAAGCTAATTGGGTATTTTGACAAAACACAAGTGTAAAAATATATTTATAATGGGAATGGAAAAAAACAATTAGGCAAAAATTTTACAACTCCAGCTTAAGGCGAAAACGAAATTAAGCCGATTTTTTTATATATCTCAAAAAGAAAATAAATTTCATTTGTGAGGTGCACTTTAATGAGTTACCGTTTTATATATCTCACCAACTCACCGTTGAACGTATTCAACTGCGATTTTTGAAGTACCTCATTTAAGATTGATGGCCAGTATCCTTTAAGAGGCATTGATTACAATTCCTTATTGAGTCACCATCAGTGTTGGACAAAATGGGAGAAGTGAATAAATTTCTACAGCGATTAGATACACTCGTGTTTATTCGCGCCTTGAGTGGGGAGCAGTGTTAACTAGTGATTTATTGAGAGCCGACAAAACACGAGTATGTATAATCGCTGTAGAAATTTATTCACTTCCCCTAGCTGGCCCAACACTGGTCACCATGACTTCGAAAGTCTTACTGAACGCAGACAGAAGCACTCTTCAAGTTTCGTGTGGAAACTGGTGAACGGACTCATTGACTCAAGTGATATACTATCGAAGTTGAATTTTCATGTTCCACCTTATCCTTCTCGATTTGTATCAACTTTTTCGCTACCCACACCACGAAATATGTACAAATTAGCCGATAAGCATTATGTGGATATTTTTCACAATCCCTTGTAATTTTTCTTGTATTAGCAGTTTATTATTACTTATGATCGTCCTCTTATTGGTACTCACTATTGGGTGATAAATATATTATTATTATATTAATAGAACTGATTATATTGCGTAATACGCCAAAAACTACTTACCTGTTTTCACGGATATTCGGTCTACCACGTACTTTGACTTAAGAAGTCACAAAGCTGCCCCTTGAGTGACACTACCAACAACAGCCGACCTGAGGTGGGTTCAGATATCTTCTCCGAATTAGCCTATGATGTCAATTTGACGTAAGTAGATAGTACCTGAGGTTGTTGTGTGTCCAATTGACGTCATAGAGTAATTTGAAGGAGATATTGAGCAGATATTTGAACGTACCTCTGATGTTAAAAAGCAAGAAGACACTCGCTTCTCTTTTAGTTGTTCTCTGCTTTTGCCATAAATCTTATTCGTGGAACAGTGAGCAGTCTTCATCGTATCAAACAAATTCTACAACGTTTTTACGAACTTTTATTGTTAAGCCTATATAATCATCATTTTCATCATAATTATATGTACAACCTATCAGTTATCGAATAGACGAACGTATATACAAAAAAAGGGGAAAAAAAGTCGGCAGGTTTCAATTGGAAGCGTCATCTCGTCACCTTCCGAAACCCAGACCGTAATATCGTATAACATCGCTGCCGACCGCCATCTAAGGCAACTGTACGTGTAATTCCGTCATCTCGTTTATCTCCTCGGTCATTTCCGCCGTCGGATCATTCTCTTCGTATTTCGGCTCCTCGAATTTCGTTTCGACGGTCATCTCCTCGCCGTCGTTTCCGTTTCCCGCCTGTTCGCCTTGTATAACGTTTGCCGACGACGAATCGCCGTTAGTACTGATGATGCCGCACTTTGAGTCTTCCGTCTGTTGCGGCGCGGGCGGATTGATGGGTTTCGTTCGTCCGTACTTCTCGTGTATGTTTCTGTGACGTTTCAACGCGAATCGGTCCGAGAAGCCGACGGAACAGATGTCGCACTTGAACGGTTTCTCGCCGGAGTGTACTTTCGCGTGGTTCTTGAGGTGGGGTGGCTTGGTTGAAGCAGGAGCCGCATATATCACAACGGTAAGGTTTCTCCCCTGTATGTATCCGCCTGTGGTTCCACAGGGTCGAATGTCTGGCGAAAGATTTATCACACACCTGAAAGAAAATGATACCGGAATAAATTTTACTGTAAAACATCAAAAATACCATAGAATCTTGATTATTCAAGTTGGTGGGCACTAACTCCGCCTAGGACAGTGACTATATACAAGAAGACAAACCAAGTTTATGGGAAAAGTGTGCGCTTAAAAACAACATACCAACAAGCCACATACGATGAAATTAAGGAGGTGATTCAAAAGATTGCAAATAAAAATTGACTTTATTCAGAATGTTCAAGAAAGTTTAAATAGTGGATATAAAGTTGCCGGAATTTTTTATGATCTGACTAAAGCATTTGATAGCTTAAATCACTCTATTTTACTGAGCAAACTAGAAAGAATGGGTATTAGGGGGAATGTAAATGACTGGTTTAGATCATATTTAAAAAACCGTAATGGGTTAGAATTAATAATGTCCTGTCAGCAAGTTATGATGTTTCTCTGGGCGTACTTCAAGGTAGTGTTTTGGGACCGTTACTTTTTTTGCTGTTTATCAATGACTTACCGCACAATATTACAGCTGGTGAGGTTTTTATGTACGCTGATGACACCACTATCCTCGTGAGTGCACCGAATAACGATTGTTTATTAAATAAGTCGTTGCAAGCGGTACACGAGTTTAATTGTTGGTGCTCAAATAACCAGTTGCTCATTAATTACGAAAAGAC
Source organism: Protaetia brevitarsis (assembly GCA_004143645.1). Classification (NCBI taxonomy): domain Eukaryota; kingdom Metazoa; phylum Arthropoda; class Insecta; order Coleoptera; family Scarabaeidae; genus Protaetia; species Protaetia brevitarsis. The sequence goes on from RXPK01000214.1 coordinate 2,358,102, forward strand.
GCAAATTGTTGAATTTACTTTTAACAAACGCGACGCGGGAACGATTAGTGGCATTCAACTTAGCGAAATAGACATACAGAGTAAGGCAACAGCGGGATTTCTTGGATTGGTAGTTGATACCCACCTTTTATGGTCTGACCATTTGGCGATCGTAGCTTCAAAGTTAAATAAATGTTATTATATTATTCAGAATTTAAAATCAACACTAGACCCCAATTCTTTATTAAGTGTCTATTACGGTTTGGTATATCCAATCTTGTCATATATGATAGTGGTCTGGGGACAGGCATGCAATGCGCACGGCCTGCAGCGCATATTTATAATTCAAAAAAGAATAATTAGAACAATGTATCATCTACATCCTCAAACTACATGTAGAGACATTTTTAGAGAGAAACACATACTAACACTGACCTCAATCTATTTCTATAAATTATTAATTTTTACATATGATAATAAAAACAAATTGCAGACATCTGGTATGATTCATAACATGAATATTAGAAATCGAGGACATTTTAGGGTACATTTGGGCAAAAACGGAAGGTTTCAAAAAATCCCGTTTTTACGCTGGTCCCTATTACTTTAATCTTCTCCCTGATGACGTGAAACAAAGCCAGAGTAGATCTTTATTCAAGCAGCGGCTCAGAGCTCATCTCTGTGCTAAATGCCCTTACAGCGTAAATGAATATTTGCTGGGCTAGCTGTGCTTTAATGCTATTTTTATAATCTGCCTTTTTTATATTTTTTTTATATTTCGTGACTATTCTTATTATCTTTACTATTTTATTTATGACTAATTATGTATGTAATTATGTATATGTGCTCTATGTATGTTGACACTGCCAATATCTGTAAAGATCTAAAGGCAATAAAGATATATTATTATTATTATATTACATTTTGGCGGTCAAATCCAGATGTCGCTAGTGTCTTTACCGCCAAAAGTGGTGGGGTAGTCTGGATGTTCAGCGAGAATAAGAACCAGAATTTAAATTATATAAATTGTATAATAGTGAGATTCGCCAGTAGATGGTACTGATTCATAACGTATTTTAATGTAATGAAATTACTATGATGGTAATATATGGGATTTCAAGCACGGCAGGCAGCAACAATATTTTGAATATAAATAAAAAATAATTGTATATCTGTCATATGTCGTATATGAATTGGTAAGATATGGTTATATGGTTTATTAGGTTATATTAGTGTTAAGCTGTAAGTTTATTTTTATTGTTTGTACAAACTTTATTATTTATATTTTGCTAGAATACAGCAAATGTGTTATACTATGTAATAATAATTTTATTTTATTGGTAACTGAATTTAGGAAGCCAAAAAGACAATAAACAGAAGATTCTTGGAATTGTATAACGGCATGTCGGCATATTGCTATCGGTTTTATGAAAGTGATTAATAATATTAAAATTTGATATCCGAGGTTTCTGCCAATGGAAGTTAAAAAAAAAACTGTTTATTTACTTAAATTAAATTTCACTTGAAATACATTTACTTCCCCACTCTCAAAATATGAATATTTGTAATATTGTCACAAAATGGGATAACAATCAAAAGTTTCACTCCCTGACGGTCTCTTTGATCTTTTAATGGCTTTATATTGTGATCTCGGACACCATCTTTGCAGGATAGACTTCAGGATCGCAATAACGACAATTTGTTTTCACCAGGTCTGCACTAGATTTATTTGAAAAAATTATTTTTGGACTATTTACTATAAAAATTGAAGTAAGACGTATGCGTTTAACACTTTTTAATTTTTTTGATGACCAAGAAATATTTAACCCTGAAATACTAACACTTTTACGTACGTGGTTACCAAACAGAAAATACACGTCGCTATTTGATGTACCTACCCCAGTAAACCAAATTCAAATTTCCCGCATTATATTTAGCAACTTCAACTTAAAGGTATTCAAATAACTATTAATCTAATACAAAATCGTAGGTAATTTCATGCTTGAATGTTGATGTTACTAAAAATAATTGCGGGAAATTTGAATTTGGTTTATTGGGACATTATAGTATTCCATTTCCATGGAATATTTCCATTTCTGTTCTAGGGTTACATAGAAAGTGAGAATACAATGAATTTATTTTATTATTAAAAAAAAGATTAACATTGGTGGTTTGTCCCACATAGCCAACTTTAAATTGTCCGCAATTATTCTTAGTAACTTCAACGTTGAAACAAAAATTACCTACCATTTTGTACTACATTAACAGTTATTTTAATGCGTTTACATTGAAATCACTTAAAATAGTGGCGGGAAATTTAAATTTGGCTATTAGGGTGTAGTTCGTGCTGTATAATTTATATTTAAAATTAGAGAAATTTACAATGTTCTGGAGATTCTAATTAACTATCCTTGCATAATATAAATTTCTTTTATTAAGTGAAAAATAAATAAATGAATGATCATTCATAATTCAAACGTCATAAACAAATTATCGAATGATCGTCAATAATATGATGCCTTTTTCGTCATTCGATTACGTCCATCACAAGTACAGTAGAGAAGAGATAGCGGAATGTCGAGTCGTATATTAGAGACTATAAAAGACGTTATTTAAGAGTTCACGTTATATATCAAAGTTGTATGCAACACACTGTAACAATATATTTCAAACCACATATAATATTAAACCATTTTAAATTGAGCAGTGTCTGTATTCTTTAGTAAAGAAAGTGTCGACAACAGTGGTTAAAATATATTTTTTGGGCGATACTGATAAGTGTATTTTATACAGTGAGGTCGTAAATGGTCCCCCCCCCCCCTGATAACTTTTGAATGGTATGAGATAGAGCAATGAAACAAAAACCAAGTGAAATTAGAGATAATTTGTGATTTTTTGCCTATAGAGATACACACATGGCTTCTGATGTAAAATAGAGGGCGTAGCTATCTTTAAAATTTTAAATAGGATGTAATTTCATTTAGAAGCTCATTTGGAAGATATTTTTACTACTTTTATGGCAATGCAAACAGTTTTACGATTTTCGAAATTTTTACCAACTTATCCAAGATTAATAATTGGAGTACTTACGTTACTTTTTCTATAGCCCTCGTATAAATATTGTGGTTTTATGTGACTTAGGAAGCGATTGCTGTAAAATATGACATATTTTACAATATGACGTTTTTGCAAAATTTAGCAAAAGTGTCTTATCTGTCAGTGTATGTGTCATGTGTGTGGTGTCTATGTTACAGATTACTGTAATTACAGGTTTCTGTACACTATATCCAAAAAGCGAATACGAGGGCTATAGAAAAAGTAACGTAAGTACTCCAATTATTAATCTTGGATAAGTTGGTAAAAATTTCGAAAATCGTAAAATTGTTTGCATTGCCATAAAAGTAAATAAAATATCTTCCAAATGAGCTTCTAAATGAAATTACTTCCTATTTAAAATTTTAAAGATAGCTACGCCCTCTATTTTACATCAGAATCCATGTGCGTATCTCTATAGACAAAAAATCAAAAATTATCCCTAATTTCACTTGGTTTTTGTTTTATTGCTCTATCTCATACCATTCAAAAGTTATCAGGGGGGAGGGACCATTTACGACCTCACTGTATATGTATTCGCTCCAAAATGTACTATGTGTATGCAGCCCTAATAGCCAAATTTAAATTTCCCGCAATTATTCTGAGTAACTTCAACGTTGATACATAAAATTCCCCACCATTTTGTATTACATTAATAGTTATTTTAAAGCCTTTACGTTGAATTCATTAAAAATTGTGGCGGGAAATTTAAATTTGCCTATTAGGGAGGCTAAGTTAACTTACACATATGCTAACACACATTACGCATTAAACAAAAAGGACACAAAATTATTAAACGTCACAATTTAATGTATATTGATGTGCCTTTGATATTTCTTTTTATTTTACAAACTTAATGCTTTTCTGTGTTTACTTATAACTTATAACGTAGCCCTCCTTCTTTTAAGTAATCGCATTTGTGAAATCTCGCACATCTGTCGTTGAAAGGAATGCCGATAAGAAAATATACTCGTGGAACTATTATCTCGCCGTAAATTATATCGGAAAGACAGCCTTTATTTTTTCCGATTTTAAATGTTGTACTCGTTATTATTCATATTACGTTTTATTTAGAAAAAAAAAAAAAAAAAAAAAAACAAGATAAGATGTTCTATTGATGTCTACAAGTGATTTGCTTGGTACAACTATTTTTGAGTAGATTGTGCTGTCATACTTAATACATCACAATAATTTCTGGCTTAGCTTCTCTCTTAATTTGGATGATTTGGACATTCACGCGACATCTATCGATGACTTTTAAAATTAATTTGCTTTTATATGGACTTGGTTTGTCTTCTTGTATATATAGTCACTGGCCTAGGATAATCCAAAAGTTTAAAATAAACAACTCTCAGGTCCACCTCACACTAAGAAATTCCGGAACTCCGGTTCTAGAGTACCTTCAGAGTGCCCCAGAATTCACACGTCAAAAATAAAATAACCACGATATTCCCTAGCAAAGAGAAATATAACGTGAATATATTTTTTGCAGGATATAGAGTAAACACCTGGCTCTATTGAAAATAAGAAATAAAATGCACAGATTATGAAAAATTATTTTTACATTTAATCTATCGGCGGAAACTACAAAGGTCAAATTTTGGGAATGTAAATATCTGAACTAAATAACTCCTAAAATACAGTGATCATGGTCATGATTGACTCTAGTCATCCTTAACTAATCACTAATCCGAACTTCCGTCTAATCTTCTATTTCCTTTCTCCTGAGTCAATAATGAAAGTACGAGGATTTATAAAAACAAATACTTGTTAATTATATGTACTTATCTAAGAATAAAAATGTCCTACTCAACACAAATATTTAATTTTTAAGATATTTCAAGACAACATGACAAAAATACTCCAATGCAGTATTACCTTCCTGGTAATACTACAAACATCTCCTAAACCCCTCACCACAAACTGCACTAAACTGGACGTACTGTGCTGTGGACTAGCACCCCGTTTTTCGCAAATTCAGTTTTTGTCATGTTTACTCCGTTCAGCCTTTGTCAATGTTTCGAGAGAATTTTCACAGATGTAGATTTTATTTTTATCTAAGTTTTAGTTAATGAGTTAATTGTTTAATTTAGTTATTTAAGTGTTCAGTTTTTTTTTTAAATTAATTTCATTTATTTAAATGTCTAGCGCTCGCTAGTTTGATTAATTGTTTATTCTTTTGGATGTTGGCGTATAGATTTTGTGCGTTGCGTTGTACGCAGCTGTTGTTGTTACAAAAACGACTGGTGATTTGTATGAAGCAGTTCCTAGGTAGACGAGAGCGTGAGTACATGTAATTTTAAATTGTTTGCTGCCAATTTGTTAATACTTTTGATATAGAGATTTGTTTCGCTTAAATTTGTCTTTTATTTTGTCCATCAAGGAACTCGCTTGATAATAATTGTTATTATATTGATGTGTGCACATTGTAGATATAAGAACATTTATTATTTTTGTTCGGGAAGATATTTTAGTTTAAAGAGTTAGTTTTCCGTTTTTAAATTTTGCTGATTTGTTTTTAATTATTAATCACCTCGGGTTGGGTGAATAGAAGCCTTGTGCTTGCTATTAGTTTTCATTCTTGTTATTTACTAGTAATTGTCCACACTTAATTTAGTTTGTTTTACTTTGAAACCAAGCGGTTTGAAATTGTAAGAATTACGATTATCTTCCTGAGCAAATTAATCTTTTTGCTTTGATATAGGATTTAGCATTGTCCTATTGTAATTTAGAATCAGTTGCATTTTTTGATTTAAGCCAGGATCCTCTGTTCACGGTTTTTTTTTCTGCAAAAAATTAGTAATTAACATTTTTTTTTATAATAAAAGTTTTGATTGTTGATTAACGTCGTTGGGTTTATAATTCTGTTCTTTTATTTTAAAATCAAACCTTTTCAATTTTTAGGGTATTTAAGAAAGTCAGATTTCTTTCACTAACAATTTACTTTTCGTGATTAGATTCAAGTTTTAATTCGCGAGGGTAACTCTGAATTTAATTGTTCTTTTGCGCCCTTTAAAATTTTTATCCGTTGAGCTAGCTAAGTTAATTTTTCATTTTTATTAATTCATTTTGCATTTTCAATTCAGTCAGTACACAGCAGTACGTTTAAATAGCAAAGCTATCATCATCAACAAAAACACTGAACTGAGTAACTACACTAAACTATCCTAATTTATACCTAAAAAAGGTTACGGTACAATGATCATGGTCATGGCTGACTGCTGTCGTGCTTAACTAGTCACTAATCCTAACTCAATCTGATCTACTACTTCTACTTAAGGCGGTACTTCAACCAAACCGAAATTCTATCGTTGACTGCGAAACGAAAGTTCTAACAGGGATGGTAAATGTGTTCTGCTTCAGCCGACGTAGAAACAAAATTTTAGCCGATGACGATTAGAACTCCCAGTTTGGATAGATACCTTACTGTTTTTTTGCGTTGTACACTGTTAGAAGTTATCAGGGCTATACGTCGGAGGTCTATTTAGGTACTGAATACGAAATACGCGTTAATGAAATTTGAGTATTGGTATTATTAGTGTTACGCCCACATATTTAGGTTAAAACTAGTTCTAAGAAGTTAAGTATTGAAGGCATCTTTCCTTTTCTCTATTCTTCTTTATTCTAACTGACAGTGAGCCTCTTCATTCATTATTTATGGTCACTACAGTCCTTTTGTATACCACACATGCAATTACTTTTGTAACCCCACTAAGGGAAAAATGGGGAGTGTATAAGGGATTAGTAGTTTAAACAATATTATATAAGTAGTTCTTGTCCGACCATCTAGCATCAATGTATATACCTCTGAATTAATTTTGGTAATAAATAAATAAGTGTTGAAACAAAGGCGTGTGTGTGTATTGAAACGACCATACATTCCACAAACAAAAATTAGTAAAAAGTGTCTAGCGCTTTCTTTTCCTTCGTTGAACGTCTGTTGTCAAATTGTTGAGGTAAGTATCATAAATTGTTATTTTATTGTAACGTTATTTGAATACTGGTGGATTATGTCTTTGTTATTATTTACATAATTTTATTTAATTTCCAACAATTATGGCAATTTTCTGTATAATACAAATCATTTTTAATAGTAACTTAGTTTTGCAACTGTAGTAAAGTGAAGACGAAGTTCGGAAGTTAACAAATTATGGACGTACATATTTAACTTAAGGCGGTACAAACCGAATGACTTTTCTAATTGATCGCACGTTACTTACAGTTCGTTGTAATAATGCAAGATTACAATTAAGTACCTTCACGCAGAAAAAGCGTGCGCAATAAAATGAGAGTACTTCGCAGGAGGAATAATAAATTACCAGAACAAGGTCAAGAAACTACTACTAACAACGAAACTTCTGGCACCATAAATATTATATCCGACATGTCTGACATCACATCTTCACCAGCATTGATGACTTCATCGTTGGAAGTTGGAAGTACGTCCGATTCTAGTTCTAAATTACCACAAGATTTAGAGAATGACCCACAGTTCCCAATTTCTCCAATAGAAACCCATCGCTTCGTTTCAAATGAAACATCTCAAAGAGCTAACACATCACAAAGTATGCAACAAGATGTCGAACAATGTGATATTTCTGGAAGACGTATTGTTGATTTAAAGTATCCCTTTGCAGCCATAACTCAGTTTCAACACTCAGATATGTTTTCTTGTACGAATTTCTGGGAAACAAAAATGGAAGCTCAACTAATTAAATTCTTTGACAAATGTTTTCTACCAGAAGTTATAAATCCACAATTTCCAAAGAAGAAAGTCATAAAAGACTTTAGATAGATAGATCATATCTAGGTACATACTTTAATATCTTGTATGTGTTTGTAAAATTACGTACTATATTTATTCAATTCATTTTTTTTCAATTTGGCAATAGAAGTTATTTTATTTTATTAATAAATATAGGAAATTATTAAATCTGGCGTGACATTTATAAGAGAGAATGAACTGGCGAACCCGAAACAATTTTCATGTTAAATCTGCATATATTATCGAAATACCTTACAATTGCTCGACCATATCTAAAGTATTTGCTACAAACAGGAAAACTACGTTTTAAACTAAGTTTATGAAAGACGCAATTATATAATATATTTTTCAACATCATTAGATTAAGCATTGTTCAATGTAGGCACCTACACCGCATTTTCGATTATTCAGTATAAAATATTTGTTATATGCTTCTAAAAAACAGATAACTTTAACCATTTTACTCGAAGCAACCGAACTTATTTGATAAAATTGAAGTCTGTAGGTACCCTTATTCGTCTTTACAGAACACATGGTTTTTTATTTCAAGTCGTAATTCGATAAAATAATAGCGCAGGATTTGATTTATTGAGGTAGTGTAATTGCATAGCTACAGTACCCCCTTAATAAACTATAAAGACAAGAATTTAAGCATCTTAAATCTGAATTCATTAAAATATATTTGTTTTTATAAATTTACATACCCTCACAACAATTTAATTGCACATAGTTGTTTACGTTCTTAACTCACTTTACATTGTCAACTTCAAGCAAATGTAGGGCTACACTAGATTTGTCAAACCTTCTAAATTTAAGATGAGCGTAATGCTCTTTGTAACGTTGCGTTCTAATTGATCTTTTAGTTTGCCCAATATGTACGTGATCACAATCTTTACAACATATTTTATAAATACCTGATTTGTCCAAGTTATCTACTTGATCTTTAGGGGACCTAAAATATTTTTAAGACTATTATTTGAAGTAGTTGCTATGTCAAAATTGAATTTAGAGAAATATGTCTGTAGACCTTTCGCGTAACTTGCATAAAATGGCAATTTAACATATTTCCTTATTCATTTCTAAAGTACTCATATTTATAATTCTTATTTTGTTTTTATGTTTTCTAATGGTATTATATATAACGCCTTCTAGAATTCATTAAATGCTGCGATTTTAATAATTTCTTTGTTCTTTATTATATCGTTCTTGTAGATAGAGGAAAAATAACTAAGCGGTGCACCAAAAAGTTAATAGGTGCTAGTTTATTTTTCCATGAAGGATTTGAATCTGCTGAAATGATCTAATATCGACGTATGTTCGGTTAAAACGCTCGAATTGGCATCCCTTACTAGCTTAAGTGGTAAAGCGCTCGTCCGGCAAACGAGCCGTTGCATCCCCTCGTTTGCCGGACGAGCGCTTTACCACTTAAGCTAGTCGAGGATGCGAAATTCGAGCGTTTTAACCGAACATACGTCGATATTATATCTTGAAAGGCCGGCCGGCTCTACTAGCTTAAGTTGTAAAGCGCTCGTCCGGCAAACGAGGGGATGCAGGTTCGAATTCTGCGTGAGGAGAAACATTTTTCTTGGAAAAATTCCTCCTAATGATTACAGTTAAAAGCAGAAATTCATTAATTTATTAATTTCTTACTGTAAAAAGCTTGCAATCTGTAAAAATGTTTATAAACGTATTGCTGTGGTTAGACAACCCATTTCACTGAGTGTATATAAGTTGCATATTTTTGGTTATTTATTGATTGTTTTCTTTGCTTAAACAGCTGTTGTTCAATTAACTGGGAATTTTCACAAATTTTATGTTTAATTTGTATAAGTTTAGTTAAAGAGTTTATTGTATCATTTTAATTTTGTAGTGTTAAGATTTTTTATTTAATCCAGACATTCAAATGTCTATTGTTTGCTTGTGTTGATTTAATGCAGATTCTATTAAATTTTGTCGTTGAATTGTAATACGCCTGCGTTGTACAATTTTAAGAGAAGGATTTTTGTAAGTAAAACAGTTGTAGAGTTTTTGTCAGGGACTTCCTTATTCGACCATTGACGTGAGCAGACGTATTTTTGTATATCTTTGTTGTCATTTTGTAATTCATTTTGATATTATAAAATTCGCATTAATTGTCTTTTATTTAGTCCATCAAGGAATTCATATTCTGATAATTGTTAATATATTGAAATGTGCACATTATAGATATAAGATCAATTATTATTTTTTTTTAGGAAGATTTAGTTTAGCTTCATTATAGTTTTAAGGAGTTAATTTTCCGTTATTCAATTTTGCTGTTTCATTTTTAATTATCAATCACCTCGTTTGGGTGAGTAGAAGCACTGTTCGTGCATTTAGTTTATTTTAGTTTGTGATACCACGTGGATAGAAATTCCTGAACAAACAAATCTTTTGCTTACCATAGGAAATAGCATTGTCTTATTTTAATTTAGAGTTAAGTGCAGTTTTTATTTTAGGCCAGAACCTTCAGTTCACGGTTTTTTTTTTCTGCACAATCTGTAATTTAACACGTTGTTGAAATAAATTGTTTGTTAATTTGCGTCTTTGGGTAAAAAATTCTGTTCTTTTATTTTATTTTATTTTAAAACCTTTTCAATTTTTCGGGTAATTAAGAAAGTCTGATTTCATTCACCCACAATTTTCGTGGTTAGATCCAAGTTTTAATTTGTGAAGGTAACTTTGAGAGTAATAGTTCTTTTGCGTTTGTAAATTTTATCCGTTGAGGTAGCTAAATTTACTTTTTTCTTTTTCATTAAAAAAAAAAATCAGTTTTGCTTTTTTCATTTAATTCAATCAGTACACAGCAGTATGTTAATGGATAAACTGATTCCGGCAATTAAAGAAAAGTGGCCAAGGAGCTCCTCAAAAAATATAATCATACAGGAGGTTAATGCAAGACCACATTGCAATATTGAAGATAAGCAACTACGAACAGAGTGTTAGAGGGACAGTTGGAACATTTCGTTTACTTTTCAACCAGCAAATAGTCCCGATTTGAATGTATTCGATCTTGGTTTCTTTTCGTCTATTCAATTCTTACAACACCAGCGTTTACCTCGAAATATAGACGATTTAATGAACGATGTCGAAGAATCTTTCGAAGCGGAGACTAGACACACATTACACAACGTGATTATCAGTTTACAAATAGTTATGAAATCGATTATATATTGTGATGGAAACAATAATTATAAGCTTCAACATATTAGCCTGCCTATTATTCGTCTATATTAACATTTTGTAACTTATTTTGAAGAATAAATATAGTATTTCTAAAATACTAAAATGGCTCGCTTATTCTGGAAAAAATAAAAATCGGTAGTGGCTCACTTATTATGAAACAAAGGTAGTAATTTTTTTTTCTCTCTATCCGTCACTATTTACGAGTTACCCTCCAGTGAAACACCTTGTATATAATCACTGGACTCGTCCTAGCTCTGATTCTCTGCGCCCAAACCGAACATAAGTTTAGTTAAAGAGTTTATTGTATCATTTTAATTTTGTAGTGTTAAGATTTTTTTTTATTTAATCCGTTCATTCAATTGTCTATTGTTCGCTTGTGCTGATTTTATGCGGATTCTATTCAATATTGTCGTTGAATTGTTATATGTCTGCGTTGTACGATTTTGAGAGAGGGGTTATAATAATTATTAATATAATATAATTAATATATTAATGTAATACGTATTCTTTAAAATGGGATGTGTCTTAACATTTATACTAACCTCACAAACATAAGGTCTTTCGCCGGAATGTATTCTCTCGTGATTCTTCAGATGTGGACTCTGAGAGAACTGCATACCGCACACATTGCACCTATAGGGCTTCTCGCCCGTATGAATTCGGGAATGATTCTTCAGATAGGCGGCCTTGGCGAAAGCCAGCCCGCAAATGTTACACTTAAAATTCTTCTCGCCCGTATGCAGACGCTTGTGCGACCACAGCGACGAATACCTCGAGAACGACCCGTTGCAGATGTTACAGTGGAACGGCTTGTCGACGTTGTTCTGTTGATTCTTCGCGCCGCCAATGAAGATGATGCCGGAACCGTTGCACTTCGTACATTTGGTGACCGAAGCAACGCCTCTCCTCTTCACGGGGTGGTTGTTCTTGACGCCTATCGGGATGGAATTTTGGGAGCCTAAGCTGGTGGTGGTCTGAGTGCCCGTGGATTCCTCGAAATTTGACGGTTGAGGTGTCGGGGGCGGTCGCCACTACGAATATTTGCGGCTGTATGGCTTCGGCACTTAAACATGTTTCGCATTTGACCTGGAATTTCAATTTTTAATGTAAAGATGGGAGATAAAATATGCCATTGATTGTTATTTATTGGTAAATCCTTGGTGAGAGTTGCTTAGCCAAAAAATGCAATATGACCAATTAAAAAAAAAACGTTTCAATGTAACATTTTGACATTCGCTACAGCGAGATGAGATATAATAATAATAATAAACAATCTTTATTGTCCAACAGCGTACCATTAACAGGACAACAATACATTAATAAAGAAAAATCATATACATAAATTAAAATAAACAAAATATGCAACCAAAAATGCAACAAAGTATAGTATGTAAACATAGGCATATACAGTGTTGCCAACTCGTGGGCAATTTCCCGATTCGTGGGAAGTTTTAAAGTCGAAGGGAAAAGGGAAATACAGTCGCGAGCAAATGTTATAGGTACCTTTGACAAAACTAATGGGTTTCACGTTTCTTGCATTTTTTTTGTGACAGATATTTCAACGTTTATATAATCGTCTTTATGGTTACAGTAGTCTTTATAGATACCTTTTGTAAATGTATTATTTTTTTTTATATATTTTCAAGTCTTCGAGATGTCACTTTCCCTCTCCCATATAAAAAGTATTATAGCTGTACTAAAAACATTCTAATATGCAACAAATTAATAAGATCCCTTAAAATACTACATATTTATAATGCATTACCTATAAGTTTTTATTTTCTCATTTTTTACTGTGATATTCGCCCAAAATTTAGGGTGCCTATAACATTTGCTCGTGACTGTAACATGGTATTCGTGGGAAATTTAATTTTTTTTTAGCAACGTTGTGATATCCTAAAATAAGACGTATTTACCAGGTACAAATATACAAGCTATGCTCTTCCGAAGTTCCAAATACGCTCAAGGTCGCGCAGCTGCTCCCAACCGCGTCATCAGCGCGTGTTCACGTTATTCTATGATATTTTCGTTGAAAATTAAGATTCAATTGTGATTTAAAACACTTTGAATGAATACCCCATTTACATGTGGATTTATTATGTACATTTATCCATTTCTATTTATTTGGTAATGAGTAATTTTATGAAGTTTTGTTACTTCAGTAGAATGGTGCGACTATAATAGCTCACTAGTTCAGCTCACTAGCGTCATCACGAGATGCGCCAGATCCATATCTTGTATATTGGTACGTGATTGGACCCATGGTTTTGTGCATTCGTGGGAATTTTGTTTAAAAAAAGGAAATTTTGATAGTTCTCGTGGGAAATTCTATGCTTAAAGGTTGGAAACACTGGGCATATATAGGAAATCATTAATGAATACTTCACACGTTTAACTGTAAGTCTATTGAAAAACATCTCACAAACACTTGTTTGCGCTTTTACACATAACTGTAACTGGAACTCTGGCTGGCACGTTTGTGCGTGTTGTCGGAAGGAAAAATGTCTCACTGGATCTGGCAGCAATTCGTGGCACATTAAGTTGTATTTTTGATAAAAGGTAAGCGCAATCGATTTTGTTGGTGATTAATTTCTGTAGGAATAGTGCCGCTTGATATTCACGCCTAGACGCTAACATTTCAACATTAATTTTATTCATAATATTTTGTAGATCGGCTCCCCTAGGAGGATATATTCCATGCAATTTACACGATATAAATCTCAAGAATCTGCGCTGAATCCGTTCTAAGCTTTGGATGTGTGTAACGTAGATGGGATACCATACTATACTGGCGTTACAAAGCCTAAAGCTTTCGATGCTGACTTACACATACATCTTCAACATGTGGCACCAAAGACAGACAAGAATCAAAAATTACACCAAGGTCACATACTGCAGCCTTGCCACCAAAGGAATGCCGTCAATCATGTAAGTATGTATATTTTGGTCGGTTCTTTTTGTAAAACTTACTTTAAAACATTTACTAATGTTTAGACTAACAATAAGTTTGTTGATCTCACACCATCTAGATATTATATTAAGATTACGTTGCAGGGCTGCAGCATCGTCAGGGGCCTCTATTGCTGAGTAAATTTTGAGATCGTCTGCGTACGCCAAGGCTGGAAAGTCCAACAATCGTCGATATATAATAAAAACAACAACGGGCCTAAATTAGATCCTTTAGGCACTCCAGATGTTATTTTGTATTCAGAAGGAGAAAAATCCGTTGTAGCAAACGTACGCAGATCTATTTGTTAGATAACTTGTCATGAATTTCAAGAAAGAAGGTGAGAATCCGAACGAACTTAGTTTTGGTAAAAGAGGAGGATGGCAAACCACCTTTCCGGAAACACATTTGAACGCAAACTTAGTTTTATTATTATAGACAGTGGTTTAGCAAGAACACGACAACAATCTTTAACAATAAACGACGGTATTGAATCATCACCAGCAGTACTCTTATTTGACAGTCGAGACATCGCATGAAGCAGACAATCCTCCGTTACTGTAGGAAGTTGGATCGTTGGGAAGTAAGAAAAAGTTTACGCATATATACAATGATCATCGGTTTTTCAGACAGAGGCATGTGCAATATTGCATTGTACAACTGAAGTAAATCAGACGGCTTATGAAAATAAGCGGATCTATATTGCAACAGACAGTTAAGCGATACTAACGGCACTAGTGAATCCCAAGATACAATCAAGACTGGTTTGGGAATGTATTCGAGGACTGAATAGCCTTACAAACCGCAGTAAAATCACTTTATTGTAAGTGCCCGCATATTCAGCAATCGAAGGAAACGAAAAAAAACCGATGAGTTAGCAAGAAAGGGATCATCTGCTTCATATTATAGGCCTAGAATCTGTTCTAGAAGTGCCTAAAAAGCACAGCATGAGAGCAGATAAGCAGTTGGGTCAACAGGTTTTTTTTCCAGGCGATACAGCTATAGAGGGGAGGAGCATAAGCGTATTAAGGAATTAGTGAGTAGGGAATCTAGGGATGCAGATGATTTAGGTTTTTCTGATTCTGAAATAGAGGTTGCTTTTAGGTCGATGAATCCATGTAAAGCGCCGGGTATAGGCGGTATTACTGCTGATATTGCGTTAAGGGCTTATGAGATAGTACCGTATTTTATCGCGAAACTGTTTAATAAATTTTTACATAGAGGCATTTTTCCGGTTTAAGATCAGAAAAAGATGATGGAGTCGGCTTTTTAGGCAGAGGTAAAACATACGCATACTTCCAGGCATCAGGGAAAAAAAATCAGTAATACATGAGTTAAATAAATGAACCAGGTATTTCAGAATATAAGGGCAGCAAAATTTGATTATACTCAGACTTAATTGGTCATTTCAAATAACAAGCGATAGCTGACCGATTTACAGTAGACTGGCGATTATGTAAACTAATCACATTTCACATATTTCAGCGTGTCACATAAAATAGTATTCACATAATTGCGAGGCTACTGTATTATATTTTTGTTATTAACAATCATAGGGAAGTTATTTAGTTAGAGTAGGAATATTTCAATTGTTACGGAATCCATATAGTACTTAGAATAGGTAGCCTCGTGTAGTACCTTTAGGTGAAGCACTGGGTTAGGATGATTTGTAATTATTTGGGTTTTGCATAAATAAAGTGTATAAAATACAATGATAAATTACGTTAGTGTTGTTTTATGAAATATCGTCAAAAGTCACTGTATTGCGTATGCCATAATAAAAAATGTGTTATCTTACATTTATTATTATTATTATTATTATTATTATTATTATTATTATTATTATTGAATGGCCTTGGTATCACCCATTAGCCACCTGTTGCTATCTAAAAACCCGAATGAACGAAAGTTTATACAAACACAAAATTTTCACACCCGGGGTCGATCGGGTGACTAACAGTAAACAAACAGGTAGACCCCTAAGGATAAAAAGATTATATCCACAAAGCATCAATTACAAAGGAAAATTCACAATCAAAATTTTAATACCTGCCTCATTTAAAAAACTATGTAGACGCTGGGAGATACTGACATTTTGTGTTGTTAAAATACGATTAATATTCATTGGTGCCTGAACTCCCATCCTTATAAATCTTTATATAAGATATTACTTTTAATTATCGTTTCTGGACAGCCAAATAATATATGATTTGTATCAGCCCGTTCTGAGCAGAATTTACAAAAGTCTGTATCCACAATCTTAATCTTTTTAAGGTGTGCGGGATATCTACCATGATTAAATGCTAATCCCGTAATTTGAGCATCCATATTTCTCTTAACATATACGCCATCTGTCCAATGCCTATTTTTAATTTTCGGATAAATAAGATAGTAATTGGTGGGTCTTTCCTGGTATGCTATCTGATATTGCCTTTCCCACTTTAATTTGCATTTTGACTTAAGTTCTAAAACGGCGTCCGTGTATGGTACACTGTGCTGGTACGGCCTACCACTGTCTCTAGCTTATTTGGCAAGATTATCAACAATTTCGTTACATACCAAATTGGAATGGCTTTTTATCCAAATGAAAATTATGTTTTTACCCATATCAGTTAAAGTTTTATATAAAGAGATTATCTCACCAATATAGGTAGACGATTTCATATTAATATTTTCAATGCTTTCTAATACACTCTTTGCATCGGTGAAGATCAAGAAATTGTTGTTATTATTTGTTGATACATTTTCCAGCGCAGTTATAATGGCGATAGCTTCTGCTGTGTATATACTAACTTCTTTTAGTAAGAGAGTTTTTGTTTGTGTATGCGATACTGGTATGTATATTGCACATCCCGTACACCTGTCATTTTTTGAACCATCCGTATAAATATGTATACAATTCTTATATTTATTAACTACTCCATAATAAATGATTTTATTCTGAATGAAATTATTACTGAATGGTGGATATATTACCTTTGGTATGCAAAGAACATGATCAAATGGAAAATCAAAGATTACAGACGATTTACTGATCATTATATTTGAAAATAAACTAGCAGTGTCCGCAAACGCTTTAGCGATAGGCGGTGAAGTTTTCTTTGGGCAGTATTTTCCCGTTAAGTCATACATGTTTAATCTACAGAAGCGATGAAGTAGATGATTGTTCTGTAGTGCTCGAACTTTTAACACAAGAATCTGCCTGTTATCAATTCCCGCCGTAATACTTTACATTTAATTAGAATTTATACTACTATGTCCCAGCGTCATATTTATAGGACAGATCAGTGTTGACTACTACCACCTCTGTTTGTTAGATTTATTAAGTTAGAGAATTTCGTTTCTAAAAGTTACCAGACATGAATAGCGGGAACGCTGTCAAGTAGTGATGTTGTAGTGCTTGTAAAGTTAATGTATCTAGAAAGTGTTCTATCTTAAATATTAATAAAACAACAAGTTATACCACTTTGTACAATATTCAATTTATTCAGTACTACACGAAGAACCCCATAATCAAAAGTCGCCATGCAAAAGATAAATATTTAAAACATTACTTTTAGCACAAAAATTTACACGTATTCCAGTCGCTTCTAGCAAAGAAGAATGGTTTTTATGAAAAAAAAAAAAGGTAATTTATACCGTAATGGGTGGATAACATTTATTTCACTGTTTAAAGCAATAGATAGAACAAAACAATACAAACCTTCATAACAGCTCTCTTCTTATTAGTATCCTGC
Organism: Protaetia brevitarsis; assembly: GCA_004143645.1. Lineage (NCBI taxonomy): Eukaryota > Metazoa > Arthropoda > Insecta > Coleoptera > Scarabaeidae > Protaetia > Protaetia brevitarsis. The sequence goes on from RXPK01000214.1 coordinate 2,375,827, forward strand.
GGTAAAGGGGCACCGCACGACTCGCAATTCTTTATCTTCAAGGTGTTCTGCTGTTGCGGAGGCTGTTGATTCTGCTGCTGTTGGGCCTGTTGCTGCATCTGCTGCTGGGGTTGATGAGCCTGTATCTTGTGAGATTTCAGATCCGTCTGCGTACCGAAGGTTAGACCGCACTCTTCACAACTAAACCTAATTCTGTCGGCGGAAACTATCTGTATCTGTTGAGGCTGCGGTTGCACTTGGACCGTTATCTGTTGCGGTTGTTGCTGTTGGTCCTGCGGCTGCTGGTGTACCCTTTTGTGATGATTCAATAGAGACAAATGGGCAAACATGAGTCCGCAAACGTCGCACTTAAACGTAATGTTACTGATAGTGTTCATCTGATTGACCAGAGCGTAATTGTAACTGAACGGCTGCGTAATGTAACATTTATCGTCCGATAGTTGGGACATGTTAACTGTGGAATTGTGTGGTTGGTCTAGTTTGTGTATCATGTTAACGTTGGCGTAGCAGAAGGAGGGGAATTGCTGTTGCTGCTGTTGTTGCTGTTGCTGCTGCTGCTGTTGCTGTTGTTGTTGGCCCTGTTGGTTCTTCTGCGTAACATCTTGATTCTTATCACCTTTGTCAGTCTGTTGTTGACCATAAGGCATCTGGGATTGCTGAGTTGTCATCGAATTTGGATCGAACATCATTGTCCACTGCAACACTAATTCATCAAATAATAATAATAATAATAATAATAATAATAATAATAATAATAATAATATTTATTGATTAAAGACACAATTGTGTATATAATAAGTCAGGAAACACAATTAATGAAAACACAATTAATGAAGCCACCACCAAACTTAATCACAAAAAAATTACAGAACAATAAATGAATAATCTTAATAATAAAATACAAAAACAAAAAAAGGAATTTATAAGCAGAAAAAAGAAAGCAAAAGAAGATCGTATTACTCTCCGAAATATTCAGCCACCGAGTAAAAGAAATGTTGTAACAAAGATGCTTTTAGTGACTTTCGAAAACTTTTATAACTATCATGACATCTAATTTCGTTGGGTAAATGATTAAATATGTTTATTCCTAAGTTATATGTGCCTTGACTTATAATATTCATTGAGCTAGAAGGTAAGTGCAGTTGATCTTTTATTCTAGTGTCATAATCATGAATTTTCGCATTGGTCGGAATATTTACTTTTGATTGGTATATGTAACACGACGATTCAAAAATGTATAAACATGAAAGAGGAAGGATTTTATATTTTTCAAAAATTGGTCGACAGGAATCATAAAAATGAGCTCCAGCAACACTTCTAATCACAGACTTTTGCGCTAAAAATACTTGATGCGCACTTGCCGAGTTTCCCCATAAGAGTATACCATACTGTAATCTAGACTGAATTTCAGCATAGTACAGTGAAATTAAACAATCCACAGATACCACCTGAGACCTTAAGCGTTTAAAAGCAAAAGCTTTTTGGTGTAATTTTTGCACAATACTGTCACATTGCTCTTTCCATATCAACGTATGATCAAAAATAACTCCTAAAAATTTAGTACTATCACAGCACAATAATTCTTTTTTGTTTATAGTTAAATTGTAATGTTAGATACTCTTTTGTCGGGCATGAAATACCATGTATTTTGTTTTTTCTAAGCTTAAAGAGAGTTTATTTTGCGAAAACCAATTGCATAAGTTATTTAATAGAGAATTTGTTGTGTTTTCAGTAATATGAGTATTTATATTAGGAGCAGTTAACATTACGACATCATCAGCATAAATCGTCAGGTATATATTTGATAGAAACAAGACTATATCGTTTATGTATAAATTGAAAAGTGTTGGACCTAGCACTGAACCTTGTGGAATTCCAGAATCCGTGGGGTAACCACGATGATTCAATCAAAGTATCATTTCCTTCATTGTGTCTGTAACGTACCTTTACCATTTGCATTCTGTTGTTAAAATATGAAGCAAACCAGCGCCCAAGTACACCTCTTATTGCATATAATTCAAGCTTTTGTAACAAAGTTTCATGTTGTACACAGTCGAAGGCCTTCTGTAAATCGCAGAAAACACCAATAGCTGCTTTATATTGATCGATATTTTTTAAGATATTACAATAAAACTCAATTAATGCAGTGGAGGTAGATTTTCCCTTTTTAAATCCATGTTGATTATTACTAATGATATTATGTTTATCAAGAAAAGAATTTAAACGGTCTAACATACAGTATTCTAAAATTTTTGAAATTACAGATGTCAAAGCTACTGGCCTATAATTTGAAATATCTGTAACTATGCCTTTTTTATAAATTGGAATAATAGTAGCATGTTTTAAAACTGTTGGAAAAATTCCTTCTGCGAGAGATATATTTATTAAGTGAGTTAATATTTCACAAAGGTATAAGTTAAATTCTTTAATCACCGAAGCAGCAAGACCATCGGGACCTGTTGTGTATTTATTTTTTAATTTAAATGTAATCTTGTACACTTCGTTTAATGAAAAAGGAAAAAGAAACATTGAAAACGGGTTGGCTTGTATCTTATTATCATAATTAACCGTACCGATCGTGGCACAGACCCGAGAGGGTGTTGTTTGAAAGAAAGAGTTAAAGTGTTCAGCAATACAATAAGGATCTGTTATCTGTGTATCTTTTATGTTAAGTGTAATATTACTTTCTGATAATTTAGGAGAAGTTACAGATTTCTTCACTATTTTCCACATGGCCGAACTTCTGTTTGCGGCGCTACTTATATAATTATTATAAATATATAAATACGTTATGGTATTTTGAAATTTGCAGAATACAAATAGTCATGAACGACTATGCTCTATTTAAAGGAAACTTTTACAAATTTATAATACTTCGGTATAATACAGGATGTTTATAACAACTTTCTTATTTTAAATGGCTGATCTAGTGAATTTATGACATCATTTGCCATCAATTCGTATTAGGCTTTTCTATTTCTAAACTCAATTATATTTTGAGACATTCACAATTTTGTTGAATATTTGACGTTTGCACTCCTTCAAATTAAATCCAATATTTTACAACAGATTCTCGAGTACATTATTCATATTTCAGTTACGAGTAACAAAAATACACGTTCTCTTTTTAATGATAAATATTTTTAACATGTACTATATTACTATATAAGACAAAAGTCTTGCATCAGATTTAGATGGAGATACACATAAAGAGAGATAAGTATAGACCATCTATGAACTGTCCGAGCGTAGCACGTGTTGTCTAACGTCGGCGCGTGCCTTTGATGTTAAGAAAATAGCAAATAAAATAAAATAATAGACCGCTGACAAAAATACATATTCACCTTATTTAAGCGTTTTTTTTTTTTATGAGAATGTATTCTGAAATAATTTCAACATTATTTTCGTCCTAAGAGCTGTTTTACACGCACGAGAATTTTTACATGAATCATACCAAAAATTATCTCGAAAATTTGGTGAGAATTTTTCTAAGAAATTTTGTCGCTACACTTTTAGGTCGTTTTACACAGGAATAAAATTACTTCCATTTGCACTTCTAAGTTGTAACCTAAATCTAAACAATTATGATCCATATTTTGCTGGTTTATCGGTTAACTGCTATTTATTTAGGATTTCTATGATAACCATAATCAAATAACAATTTAATTTAACAAATGCCCCTGCTTATAACAACAAATATCGTAAAAATTCCGTTTAAATTTATTCCTGTGTAAAATGACCTGAAAGTGTCGTGAAAAAATTTCTTAGGAAAATTCTCATCAAAATTTTCGAGATAATTAATTTTTGGTATGATTTACGTAAAAATTCTCGTATGTGTAAAACGGCTCTAATAATATATTTTATGAGTTCGTATTTTACTAAATATAGGGCGAGTTTTTCATCTTGAAACAACGGAATATCTCTAAAACACTGCATGAAATCAAAAAAAGATAAGATAAGATTTGTTATAATGTAGGGCGTTCACTGAATGGTGCGGAACTCGATCCCCTACCTCACCTTCCCAGAGTGGGAGGGGGGACAACTTTGAACTCTTAAATAGAAACCCCCATTTTGTATTGCAGATTCGGATTCTACGCCATCAAGTATGTACTTTTTGTTTGAAACTTTTTTTCGGTTCGTAACAGATTGCACTGTAACCGCAAAAAAAAAACATGATTGTGAACGTCTAGAAAAAATACACAAAAAAAGAGAAGCAAGCAAACATGATTTTGTGTTTTTTTATTTTAACATGAACTAATATTTCAAAAAGCCACCTGTTCGAAACTGTGCCCCTTCACTTCGATACATTTATTTATTCGCAATTGGAATGTTACTCAACGATACAAAACCGTACTTTATTCAGTACTTGACATGCTGTGAATACTTACACATTGTCCGATCCCCATTTAAATTATTAATTATTAATCCAATACAAATTAGTTAGTGTTGAATATTTGAATAGTAATGGAGGCTATAACATTACAAGAGAGAATTGAAATGATTTACATATATGGAGAAAATGGTAGGAATATCGATGATGCTGTTAATCTTTATTCATAACGTTTTTCCCGACAAGGTGCGATCGCGCGCTTCTTTTTACCGAGTCGTTCAACAGTTCTCTAGCGAAGGAACTGTACAGCCAAGAAAACGTAATCGCCGAAAAACAATTGCTGGAGAAAATAATGAAATCGCGATATTAGCTGCAGTAGCTAATAATCCGCACATTAATACTCGAGAAATAGTTCGCGGATCAGGAATTTCTCAGTCCACTATCTGCCAAATATTGAAGCGTAGGAAATATCATCCATTAGAGTTTCATGCATCAAGAACTTCATGGCGATGATTTTCAAAATCGAGTGCGATTTTGTCAATGGGTGCTTCAACGGATACAAGATAATCCCATTTTTTTTGCTCGAGTATTATTTTCTGACGAGGCGACATTCACAAATCACGGTACGGTAAATCGGCACAACTTGCATTACTGGATTATCGAAAATCCCCATTGGTTGCGCCAAGTTGAACATCCACATCCTTGGAACGTAAATGTTTGGTGTGGAATAATTGGCAATAGGCTTATTGGTCCATATTTCATCGATGGAAACTTAAATGGTGAAAAATATCGAAACATCTTGCAGAACGAACTTCCAGTGTTACTTGAAGATCGTCGCTTGGACGTACGACAAACAATGTGGCTCCAACATGACGGTTGTCCAGCATATTATTCAAGAATAGCACGAGAAGTATTAGATCGAGCCTACAATCGTCGATGGATCGGAAGAGGTGGCACAGGACAATCTGTTACGAATCGAAAAAAAAAAAGTTGCAAACAAAAACTACATACTTGATGGCGCAAAATCCGAATCCGCAATACAAAATGGGGGTTCAAACAAAAAGTTTCATAATTTTGCTTCAGCGGAGACGTGGCTTAACACCCACACAAATGTTGAATTTTATTGAAAAGAATATACGCGGATGTCAAAAATTCAAATAGATACAAATGATAAAATTTATTATATCGATAAAAATTATATATACCATTCCATTTAAAGTAACAAACTTGGCATAAACACCCTGTACATCAGAACTGCTATAAAGCTGACTTTATATATTATATTTCCTTAAGCAAATCATACTTTATATTGTATATGATCATCTTATCGGTTTCAAAATTATATTCATATTAGAAGTTAATAATAGAAAATTCTAACAGGCCAGTTCGATGATACACTCCCCTCCCCCCTCCCTCCATATATTTATTATTATTATCCTAAATGGACGCATTAGGTGGCACATCCCCAGCCTAAAAGATTAGTGGGAACATCTCCTGTCCGAAGCAAAGAGTGCCAACAATAAAATACGAAAAAACAATAAAAACTAAAATCTATTCTTTACTATACACATTTTAATTAAAATATTTGTAGTGCTGCTCTTTAGGTTAAAACTCAAAACAATTTACTTCGGAATCTGAAAAACTTGAACGTAATTTACGAACCGCATTTAAACTACAGTGAAACCCCTGCTAACGGACATTAGAACAGATACTGCTCTTTCCGGAAAAATTTAAAGTGGCCAAGCCCGGAAGTATAGGAAATCAACGAGTATATAACGAACCGGTTTACAAGAGGGTAAAGGCCTGAATTCGGTGGTGCGTCTGGCGACTGCAGCCAAATGTTCGTATATAAAATACATAAAAGCAGTCTTGCAATTGCAATCGCAGTCGCAAACGCAGTCGCCAGACGCCCCACCGAAATCAGACCTTAACGGAGGCGCACAGTCTAATTTTCGTCCCCAAGATATAAATTTCCTGTCCTCCTGAAAGAATGCGATATGTTATGTAAATGCGTCTCTTGGCATTATAAATTGAGATAATAAAAACCTATGGAGAAGAAAGGAGAAAATAAGAAATACTAGCAGGCCAAAAGTATCAAACAAATGCGTACCAGGAGTAAAACAAAGAAACTTTTTAAATACACTGCTATTTGTATAATTTATCTGAACCACGACCTCCTTGATGACTTTGACAGTTTGCTTTATCCACCTGTCGAATCATTCAGATTTACATTTTACATTGAATTGAATTACACCAGATTGCGGATGTCGCTACATCTGCATGACGTTTGAAAAAATGAGAACTACTTTCTTGACACGTCAAAATAATAGTAATGAAGGGCACAGCTGATGGCAACCGGGTTTATATCAAAACTAAATAATACAACACTATTAACCAAATAATTAATAGTTTCGATTTTTAAGCGAAGCAATAAACCGGTTATTTAAAACAGTTTTAGTAAATATTAACTTCAGTACTTGTCAATATGAGTTCATTTAAATTAGATTGATATTTTGCTGTTATAATCTTGCCAACCGAAGGATGAGTATTTTTCCAAAAAAAGTCCGGCAAGTGGCGCCAACAGTGAACATGTGCAACTCTTGATTCGACGGGCTGTATAAAGCAAACTGTCAAAGTATTCAAGCAGGTCGCGATCTGAACAATCTGAGACGATAACAGAATGCCAAGAAAAAATTTAAGTTGAGTTGCTTGACTTTGACATTTGCTTTAAGTCAAAGTCAAGGAACTGAGATAGGCAACTATATAACAGGTAAATAAGAACAAACAGCTATCAATTTTATATGGGCAGAATTACCATCTTTTCTGAGTTCGTTTTAGCCAATATGAAGCTAGGCTCGGCTCTTGTCAAAATAGTTCTTGACTGCTCTTGACAGTTTTCTAAATTTTTATAACCTATGAACGCACGTTCATACTAGCAACTGTGACAAGAAACATGTCAACCTGAAGCCGTGTTTCTGAAGCAACATTAAGAAACTGTTTTATTCCTTATAAAAAGTTTCATAATGTTGCGTCAGTGGATACTTGGCTTCATAGCTAGCAAGTTTTGAATGTGTATGCGCAATCATCATCTTTTCTGAGTTCGTCTATCTAATAGCATGTCAACCTTAATAGTCAAATTTAAATTTCCCGCCACAATTTTTAGTGAATTCAACGTAAAGACATTAAAATAACTACTAATGTACTACAAAATAGTGGGTAATTTTATGTTTCAACGTTGACGTTACTGAGAATAATTGCGGAAAATTTAAATTTGGCTATTAGAGGGAATAAGCAAGCTGAAGGTCACGAATTTTCAGAATAAGGGTGCCGATGCTATTTGTCCGTTCTTGTTTATAAATAGGAATGTTTCTTGTAGAAGTATATGACACAAAACGCTGATGACAGATGATAATAAAAGGTGCTTTTGTTCGTGCCAGTGATTATGATCAGGATTCACTAACTACCAATAAACGAAGAGAATTTCAAAAATACGTAAATTCTATTGGAGAGCAAGTAATCATGGTTCTGAATCATTGCACGAACGAATGCAGCTCTTGACTAAAGTGACAACTTTAACGTCACTCATTAAGAATACAAGTGTACCATACTATTACATAAAATATTTGATTAGATACGTAAAAAAAAGGTATTCGAATATTTTAACGATTAAAAATATCTACTTTTTTCCTAATTGACATTATTAATGTTTACAAAAATAAAATCAGTTTAATTCATAACTAAATCAATCGAGCACTTTAGCTCCAATATAATGTATTTTCAAATTGTACATCAAATTTTATATAGCTATACATATTTTTTTTTTGTAGAATCAATAATTTTTTTTATTTGCCGCATAATATTGATAAGTGAAGAAATTATTATTAGATGTGCATAAGTAATGAAATACTGCATTTTGATACGTACTATGTTAAAAATAAAGTTTTTTCTCCTTAATACACTGCGTTTTTACAAAAGTGGGGAAGCATAATCATATTCATAAGCGTTTAAATTTTATGAAATCACGGTTGTCATTGTCATCCGAAGCCCAACAACACGTATCAGAAAAGAAAATCGGCATGTATTTGCCGATTTTCCTCTACGCATCTCTAGCATTCTAGAAGACAAAATGAAAATGCCTATACAAGAAAACTTCTTTAGAGCCGCAGCGGGGGTGCGGCCCTAACGGCCGCCACCACCACCGATGCTGGGAATATTCTAACGTACGCGAAATTTGGACGCGTCTCCTTTCCCGGCGTCTCCAGCGTTATTCGAAAGTTTTTCCTTTCCAGTGAAATTTATCTCTTTTTATAACAAAGACGCTGATAACGTTAAAATGAAATAAGGATATAAGTAACAAAGAAAACGCTTACATTTGCTCTCACTCAAGAGAAGCGTCGTTCTGACGCCGATCTTTTTCTTGGCGCTTTTCGTCGGTCGCGGCGGGGCCCTGGCTCAAACAGCGGTCATGGCCGGTGCGGGAGGCGTCGGGGCTCGATGGGGCGCTAAAGGGAACGCATGGGGCCGGCGGGGTGTCCGCAAAAATTCGAAAAAACACTTGTGTCTATCTCACTTTAGAAAATGGCCGACGACATGGCCATCTTTGTTGCCCTTGCTGTGTTTATTTGTTGCGTCGGCGCGCATGCGTCGAATACGTCTACATCGAATTTCTAATTATTACGAATTACTCACCAGCTGTTACATATAATCCAATTCGAATTTACATTTTTTTCCTTGTAAGTAATTTAAGGAATGTGAACATACGATTCTAAATGACGACGATGATATAATGTTGTGACGTGTGTAAAAGATGACGACACACTTTTTTTACGGAAGTTTTGTTGCTGTTACTATTTTAGAATAATCGTCATTGCCTATATGTTTGGATTCTTCTAGTATCTTATTTATTTATACATTTTCTTTATCAAGTATTAAGTCATATACCAAATTGGTGAATTTCTTATTATCGTTGTAGGAAATTATCAATCATTATATGAAAGTTATTTATCTTTTTAACTTGAAAATAACTTGCAATTTATTAAAAGCAATTTGGAAATAAATGAGTCGTTCTCCCAATAATTCTGATTAGATTTTCGATATTGAAATATCGACTTTTTACTTATTAAGTACAGCAAATCTGTTAAGTGTATATCTAATTTTGAACAAATTTTCAGTTTTTAAATGAGATTTTGAGATTATTAAATTATTTTAAATTTCACCTAAAATTATTTCATTATTATTATTATTTTAAAAATTTAATTTGTAGCAATTCCATACTATGTGAAGCAGAGGGTGAAATGCGCATGTATATAAACTATTTATGGCCCTTTGTCCACATCCTTTTTGTTCCCTTTGGATTATATGAAGTTTCAAATAATTCGATGTAAGTTGAATACAAAAATGATTTTCGAGTATTGCCAATATAAAAACTGCGAGGATCGAAATTCCCCCAAAGTGTAGAAGGTTGCGTGTGTTCGGTTGCGATGTCGGATATCGGTAGCGGGGATGAGGGTTCGAGCTCGCAGAGTGAGTAATCAGGACAGACAAAAAAATACGGACGGACACGCGGACCCAGGACCCGAAAACCACTGGGATCGACGTCCGAACGCCGCGGACACACTAAAATCCCATTTTGACGTTTAACATATGACAAGTGAGACCAAGATGGCCGTGTGTTACTTTCTCCGTGCCTTTCCATCGGTAGTTTAGCGGATTTCGGGTAACCCGGAGCGGTGATCCGCACCACCGCGACGTTCCACACGGTGCCGGGGCGTTCGGACGAAAGATCCCGACCGCTAGACAGGTCCTTTTCAACCGGTAAAAGCATATTTTGGTGCCGTTAACATCGAAAACATTGTCTTAGGTTGTTATGACCTTGGCCAACCCTATGTGGGTTGCGAATCGCGTGAGTTTTCACAGTTTTCCAGTTGAAAATGAACCCCGTCTGGCCTCCACGGGACTATGTCTAGTTTCTGTCCGGACTTGCTGACATTTTTTTAAAAAAAGAACACAGCGCTGCGAACACGACGAATTCGCTATTGCTTGTTATTAGTTGTTTATATCCTCTTTTGTGAATAGAGACGGATTTTTGTTTGACTGATTCTTTCAGAATACCACCAAGGAATGGATCAGGGAAACGCAGAGTACGATCCAGGTGAGTGAAAAGTTTAATGTAGCGCCAGAGTATGTTTGTCGACGATTTGCGATAGTGTCTGAATGAAATCCTGTCAGTATGAGTCATTGCACGTATTCTTGGAAAAAGTTAGTTGTATAGTAGTGTAAGAGTGTGATTCACGCGCGTTGGTCTCTTACATTATCGTTCAGAATGCGGCGAGATAGCGGGTTCAAACGATGGATTGGCCATACAAAAAAATCCTCTACTGGAGGGATCCAGGTATTACAAGGAAATTTTACTAATATTTCCGATGTTTTCACGATCTTCCTTTAAGGTTATGTTAAACGTATTAACGGCGATATCTTTTTAGGTCAGCAAGGGCAGATGGAACAAGAGCTGGCGACGAAAATGCTTCAGATCCAAAGCAAACGCTTCTACCTCGACGTGAAACAAAATCGAAGGGGCCGGTTTATAAAAGTAGCCGAAATTGGAGCAGACGGGAAGAGATCCCAGATATTCTTAGCCTTATCGACGGCGGCGGAGTTTCGAGACCACCTGTCCGCTTTTAGTGATTACTATTCATCTCTGGGACCCCCCAATCCGGACAACCTGCCCGAAGATGGGAAATTGAAGAGCGAAATGATGCTTAAGGACAACCGAAGATACTACCTCGACCTCAAAGAGAACTCCAGGGGTAGGTTTCTGAGGGTATCGCAGACGATAACCAGGGGAGGACCACGTAGTCAGGTTGCCATACCGGCACAGGGCATGATCGAGTTCCGTGACGCCCTCACCGACCTGCTGGACGAGTTCAGTGTGGACGAGGCGGCTTACAGGCAAGAGCTGCCCGAGGGAAGGCACCTTCACGTCGACAACAAAAATTTCTATTTCGATATCGGACAGAACGCCCGCGGGGTATACATGAGGATCAGTGAGGTTAAGACCAATTTCCGGACCGCCATCACTGTGCCGGAAAAGAGCTGGCCCCGGTTCCGTGATATTTTAGCCGATTATTGTGACAAGGTGAAACAGCAACAGGCACAACATCAGACGGACCACTCATTGGTGAGTTATTGATTTCATTTCATTTAATGAATCTACCAATATGCTGTGTTCTGTGAAAGAATCTGAAGGATTGTTTGGTGTGTTAGTTTTGGGAGTTGGGATCAGTTTATAGTGTGACTAACTTTTAGTGCTGGCACTATTGCTGTCTTGTAGATGATACATAATAGAATTTATTAAATAAATCAGTTCTATGTTTAAAAAGTTTTCAAGTGTTCCAAAACAGTTTGAGAAAATCAGAAATTGTTTTTCCATTTTCTTAGGGCGTCATCACCTTTAGTTTTGTCAAAAAGAATTATTGATTTGATTTTACACCTATAAAATAATTCGCTATTAATTACTACAACAGATTTTGTTTGTTTCCATTCTGGAAGCCATCTGACGTGGAGCCTTAAGGGATACTGCAGCTTCTTGCCTTTTTATATTTAATTCATCATTTCTTTTATCCATTAAATTATATTATCCGTGGCTAAATTCTTATGCTGTAAGAATCTGTATAGATTCCTTGTTGGTGGATCGAGGTAATCCTCTGAGTTAATTTTTGATTTGCCACCAATAACTCGTCTTTTTGCGTCCAGAGCCCCGCATTTTACTCAGAATATGGTAAGCGGTCTTTGTCTTATTAGATGGTGTGCAGTTGGTAAAGGTATCAACTATGTTTAGCGTAGTTAGTTTCCCTTACAACATAATCAACTGTGTTGATCCCAATTTCCTTTAGGTGTGCTTTCAGTGTGGAGTGTTCTGTTAGGAGACCCACTATGCTGCCAAGATGAATCCTATTGAGCTGCAATGGTTCTTTGACTTTCTTCTTAGATAGTCTCTTAATGAAAATGTTTTGATGAGTTTGCCTGGTTATATTATTACACTATTTTTTGTGTTTTTCTTTGAATGAATTTCTTTCAGCGCTGGAACTATAGTGGATGTGTATAAATTAACGGAAAAATTACGTATACAGTCGCGGGCACAGTAATAGGGACAGTGAGGTGTAAATATAAAATATGCTTTTTATACAAAAACTGAAATTTAATACAAGGTGTTGGTCCTCTTCCGCACATTAACGGTATAATGGATCAGCATGTGTACAAAAATATTATGGAGGACATCATGCAGCCTTATGCAGAAGAACATTTACCGGTAATTTGGAAGTATGTTCAAGACAATGACCCGTAACACACTTCCAAGTTGGTAAAAAAGTGGTTTGCAGACAACGCGGCCGATGTTATTGAATGGCCATCGTGTAGCCCGGACTTGAACCCGATAGAACATCTGTGGAATGACGTGAAACTTGGTTTGCGTGATATAAAGGTGTCTAATTTGAACGAACTCTTTACGCTGGTGCAAAACATGTGGAAAAACATTTCTCCAGAACGTTGTCAAGTACTAATAAAGTCTATGCCTAAACGATGTGCTGCAGTAATAAAGGCAAAGGGATATCCAACCAAATATTAATCAATTTTATTTGTCCTTATTTATCTGTCCACAAGAATTTACGTTTTTTTTTTTTTTTTTTTTTTTTTAATTTATTTACAATGTGAATCACATACTGCATTTTTTTTTAGTTAGGTTTTTGTATTACTATTGTATACAACTATGCTATTTCATATTTGATATAAATAATGTAATATAAATTTCAGTTTTTGTATAAAAAGCATATTTTATATTTGTTACTGTGTCCGCGATTGTATATACAGAGTGTCTTACGAGGAACTGCATCGATCTATATATGAAAGAGTATATATTGGAAAATTCTGAAAATGACGCAGCCGACGTGAGCTATTAAACTAAAAGATTTTTAATAATCTGACGCATCTGGTTATACCTGAAATGGCTGTCAACTTTGTTATTTTAAATGAAATGTATTAATTTTTTTAATTCCTCATTCAATTTTAAAGTAAGTTTGATAAAATAACTGTTATTATTTTCAACTATATTTGAAATATTTTGATTTTTTTTTTAATTTTTGACAGACGAACGAGTGCATTTGAACTTCTATAAATATAGAGGTATTTAATTTGGGAATTAAACATTTGCAGAACTGTTGAGTGTATAGGGTACCATTCGAAACCGAGTGAATTTTCTGAAAATATTATACAGCGTGTCTCAAAATTATGGTTAAACTTTCGAATTGAGTCAAAACCGTTTTTTTTATTGCAACTGCCTATTTTTTCTTTCTCATCGAACTGCCCTGACAAAAATACAAGAAAAAAGTCATATTCATTACGCATCTATAATGGATATCTTTTAAGATAATTACTAAAATATGTATGTATGGTGTAAGAATGTAGCTTCAGTAGTTTTTTAGAATGTCATCCTACAAAAATTGAAAAACATAAACCTACTGTTAATAATGCAAATATGGAAATCGTCCTTCACACATACCCAACAATGCCTTTAAGACAAGCTGCACCGGAATCAGGATTATCTAGCTACTCAATATACAGAATACCGCGCAAACATAAGCTTCGCCTATACCTTTTTTCCACGGTTCACTAACTCAAAGATACTGATTTCCCAAGAAGAGTGAGTTTTTGCGAATTTATTTTAAGATGGACTCAAGGGAATCCCTATTTTGGACAACATTATCTGGACGGACACAGCCAAAATCACGAAAAATGGTATATTTAACCGGCACAATTCTCATTACTGAAACCATTCAAACCCACGCTTATTTCGAAAATGGGAAATTTCCAGAAAAGCTGCTTCATCAATGCTGAATTGTTTTGCGAATGGTCATGACTAAGTCAGATATATCTAAGGAGGATAACATTTTAAAAAACTATATAAGCTACATTGTTATACCACACACTCATATTTTACTAATAATCGTAAAAAGTATCCATTTTAGATGCGTAATGAATAGAACTGCTGAAAGGAGTACTATTGCAGTAGCGTCGGGCTCGGGACTAGAAATCTATAATATGGTACATCACTTTAACGCATTTAACGGGTGCTGTGTTTTACACACATAAACACTGTACGATAAAATGGTGATTTTACAAACAATACATTTAATAATAGTGCAAATATTTTCTAATCTCGGAAATCGGTTAAGAAATTTATTAACCCTCGTCGAACATAATAAAGTACGTCATCGATTCTTCATCATCAATCCAGGCTGGAATTAAAATACTAAAACCGTACTACCGTGTTTAAGGAGAAAGGTATTTGTTTTTTTTTTTTTTCTGGAAGCACTTTTTACAACTTTTTATAATAAAAACTGTACACTCGCTCAAACTAAACGTTTAGTAAACATCCAGAAAGCCATTTGAACTTCGAGAAGAATAGAGAAAACTGTATTATCTAGAGGAATATGACAAAAACAATACATATGTAGCAAAAATGTAGATACGACCATTATCCTTAACTCGACAGCGTACGTGTATGAATCCATACTCCCACCGTTTTCATAATACATACTGCTGTGAACTGATGGTCCAAGCATAAAAATAAAGAGAAATTAAAAATGACAAAATTAATTTAGCTAGCTCAGCAAAAATGAATTCAAAAGGGCGCCAGAGATACTTGAATCTCAAGGGTACTTTTATTAAAAAGTAATAGTGGGCGGTTGCAAAAATGACTTTCATTAAAATTCCAAAAAGAATTGAAATGGCAGATTCAAAAATAAAAGAACTAGTGATTTTAAAATGATATTTACAATCATTAACTTTATTTTTAAAAAAAAAGAAAAAAAACATTTGATACAAATTTGCAGGAGAAATGAAAACCATAAATATAGGATTCTGGCATAAAACAAACCTGCATAAGATTCTACAATTAAGAAAGGACAATGCAAATCCTTTAGCAAACAAAATGGAGGATTCGTTCTAGAAGGACTTTCTAGTACCACAAAAATCCACGTGGTTTTAAAAAATTCAAAGCAAACTAAAAATTTTAATTCAAATAACGTGGAGAAATAAGCAAAATTAAAAATGAAATAAAAAACAAGCTCACAGCTTCACTTCACCTGCCCCGAGGTGATAAAATTAAATTAAATTAATAACTACAAAAAAAAAACGGAAAATTTAAACTCTAAACGCGCTTACTTCTAGAACGAATAATTAAAAAAAACCTTACATGAATTGTGCACAACTACATAAAACTAATTTAACTAAAGAATTACAAGATAGACGATTTTACAACCAAAAACGAGCTACATCTTAACTGACACGGAATACCATTAACAGTATCCGAAAACAACACACCTAAACGCGGGCTCGTCTATCTGATAACTCTTCCGGAACTCAAGGTAACATCGCATATATTTGAAATTTACAAACTCGTGCGGTGAACGCAGAGCGCAACTCTAAGAAAAAACTAGTAAATAAACTAAACAATACAGGAGTACGCAAAATGTACAAATAAATGATTTTAAATATACAGAATCGTCCAAAAAGAATGAAACTAACAATAAAATAAAAATCTTAACAAAATAAGAATAGTGGAACTCTACATTGTTTTGACAAGGCTGATAAGGAATAAATAAAAATACACATTTAAATTTCCGAAACCCGGGGTGCCAAACCACAGCACATCTCCCAATTACTAACGGGAAAACGAAAGTGTCAACGAAAATTGAGTTTTTCCGCTTAGAAATTGTCAGCACACAAAAAAGCAATATTCTGAAGTGTCTCGCACTAAACAAACAATACCGTATCTCCGCACACAGGGGTGAAAACGTCACTTCCGGGTGATGAAAACTACCCGGGGTCGTGGTGGGAGTGTCCAACATACCATCCGGTTGATCCAGTTTCGAACAGCAATCGGCATAGCAGTCGGTTATGGCAGACGATGTGGCAGTCGGTGTGGCAGGGTGGGTCTGCATCATGAAAGAACTTCTCCACTCCATGGATGTACCTCTCGCTTGTAACTCCAGAAGGATTACTCGAAAAATAGAAACATTCTTTTAAATTGTGCTCCAACATGGCATCAGGAACGGGATTTTCCTTAAATTTGACAGGGTTTGACTTGACTTCAAGAGAGTGTTCATCATCATCGACAATAATGGGCAACTTATTTTGTAAGGATCCATTTTGGTTGGTAATTTCCTCGACGTCCGCTTCATTCTTCTCATTCGAATTGATTTTAATTTGATTTTCGACATCTGGGGATTCGATGTGGGAATTGATAACTTCTTCTGGGAATTCTTCTTCAGAATAGTTGACTACTTCTGGGAATTCTTCTTGGGAATTGTTGATTATTTCTGGGAATTCTTCTTGGGAATTGTTGATTACTTCTGGGAATTCTTCTTGGGAATTGTTGATTACTTCTGGGAATTCTGCTTGGGAATTGTTGACTTCTTCTTTCTCTACCTCTAACTCACCAAAAACCTCAACCTCGACATCCTCTTCGGATCCAACATCTCCAACAACTTTTTCGCTACCTTGTATATCATCACCTCTAACTTTTCCGCAACCTTGTATTTCAAACTTAAAACTATCATCACAATATTTCATTTTTTCATCATCCTTTTCATCATCATTTTCCATTATCTCAACATCATCATTTTCATCATCAACATTTTCATCATCAACAACATTTTCATTCTCCTTTTCTCTACTTAAATCATCGTCAACATTTTCCTCTCTCTACCTATAACTATAATATTATTTCCCTTTCTCTACCTACATCATCAACAACTTTCTCTCCCTTTCTTTATTCAAAACAACAACATTTTCATCAACTTTATCTTCCCTTTCTTTACTTAAAACATCAACATTTTCATCAACTTTATCTTCCCTTTCTTTACTCAAAACATCAACATTTTCATCAACTTTCTTATCAATTCTGTCAACCTCGAGTTTACTACCAAATACTACTTCCTCTAATCTTTTTACACAATCATTTTGCTTCTGTAGCAATTCTTTATTCTGAGCAATCAATTCTTTTTTAGTATCACTCAATAACCCTTTTATCATTGCCATCATATCATTCATACTCTTAATACTTTCCTTATTGTTAGTCCTGCTTCCTCCATCTCTCTGGATCTCCTTTTCGTCCATCCTTCCCTTTTGTCCTGCCACAACCGACTCCTTCCTGCCATGAGTTCCTTGGCTCCGCCAACTCTGGTCTCCAGGAACGTCCACTTCCTGATCCCTCGTGGTCCTGTCCATCTTCATACTCGCAGCGGTGTACATAAAAAGTTTATAAACACACGAATATCAGCCTTACCAACGCAACGAGAAATTCTCACAAATTCAAAACACGGGATCCTCATCTTACTAATTACAATTACAATCATATCGTGCTTCGCACATTGGGATTGCCATAAATATATGCTCAAAAACTGCATGAGAATTTACAATTAAAAAAAACAACAATGCAATAATGTCGTGCCTCGCACGTTGGTCGCCATAAATTATATGGTGACTGCAAGAGTTTACAAATAAAAAAAAAACAAAATTACGAAACATGAATATAAGATTCTGTACAAAAATGCAATAAAATCGTGCCTCGCACGTTGGGCGACATAATTTAATTGTGCAAAACTGCATGAATTTACAAATAAAAAAAAATTATGAAGCATGAATATAAGAATTTTGGCAAAAATATAAACCTGCATAAGATTCTACAATTAAGAAAGGACAATGCAAATCCTTTAGCAAACAAAATGGAGGATTCGTTCTAGAAGGACTTTCTAGTACCACAAAAATCCACGTGGTTTTTAAAAAATTCAAAGCAAACTAAAAATTTTAATTCAAATAACGTGGAGAAATAAGCAAAATAAAAATGAAATAAAAACAAGCTCACAGCTTCACTTCACCTGCCCCGAGGTGATAAAATTAAATTAAATTAATAACTACAAAAAAAAAAAAAACGGAAAATTTAAACTCTAAACGCGCTTACTTCTAGAACGAATAATTAAAAAAACCTTACATGAATTGTGCACAACTACATAAAACTAATTTAACTAAAGAATTACAAGATAGACGATTTTACAACCAAAAACGAGCTACATCTTAACTGACACGGAATACCATTAACAGTATCCGAAAACAACACACCTAAACGCGGGCTCGTCTATCTGAATAATCTTCCGGAACTCAAGGTAACATCGCATATATTTGAAATTTACAAACTCGTGCGGTGAACGCAGAGCGCAACTCTAAGAAAAAACTAGTAAATAAACTAAACAATACAGGAGTACGCAAAATGTACAAATAAATGATTTTAAATATACAGAATCGTCCAAAAAGAATGAAACTAACAATAAAATAAAAATTCTTAACAAAACTAAGAATAGTGGAAACTCTGACATTGTTTTGACAAGGCTGATAAGGAATAAATAAAAATACACATTTAAATTTCCGAAACCCGGGGTGCCAAACCACAGCAATACGTATATCATCGCCGCCAATGAGTGCGCACTCGTTTCTGCAGATTTAGTAATGGATATGGCTTTTTTGTATTTTGCAAGGGAAGTTTGATGAGGAAAAGGAAGATAGCTAGTTGTATTAGAAAATATAAATCTAATGTTTTCGGAAAATGCATTCGGTTTCGAATGCTACCCTATGCGGTCAACAGTTCTGCAGATTTTTAATTTTCCAAGTAAAAAACCTTTACAGTTATAGAAGTTCAGATTCACTCATCCATCTGTCAAAAAATTTAAAAAAAAATATTTGTGAAACGGTTGAAAATAACAACACAGTTGTTTTATCAACCTTACTTTAAAATTGAACGAGGAATTAAAAAAAAAAATGGTAGTAATATATAGCGTTTCCATTAAAAAAAAAAGTTGACGGCCACTGTGGTATAAGTGGATGCGTCAGATTATTAAAATGTTTTAGTTCAACTACTGCGAAATTTTCAGAATTATCCAAAGTACAATCTTTCATATATCGATCGATGCAGTTCCTCGTGAGACATCCTGTATAAATAGCGATGTTCTTGGTGCGTCTTCTTAATCGAAAATCTTAATATCTTATAATGTACTCGCAAGACTAATATGAAAAAAATTACATTTGACAACAGTGGTGTATATTACTTAGGTTTGTATTGATGTGGGCGGTAATTGAAGGTGAAGGTGCATTGAAGGTTGCCCCAGCTAAAGGTACTACATGAGGCACTTCCTATTCTAAGTACCATTACCGTCACTCATAATGTCCGGTCGCAGTCTATTGTTTATTTATCTGAGAGGCGCGGCATGTATTCTACTTTTACCATTGATAAATTTATATTCGGTTGGTACCATTTCTTTTCAGTCTAAAACTTTTTCTAATCAATAAATTTAAGTATAGTAGAGGTCTTACGCAGGTGGACTCGGTTATTGGGTAGGATATTTGATTTGAAAGTTATAGATTTATGTTTGCTAATTTATTTGACAAAAAAAAATCAGTTTTTAAATAGAAAATATTAAGTTGTACTTGATAAATTAAATATTTAATATTTGATATAGCGCATTTTTTAATACACTAGCAGTTATATTCGGTTGGTACCATTTCTTTTCAGTCTAAAACTTTTTCTAATCAATAAATTTAAGTATAGTAGAGGTCTTACGCAGGTGGACTCGGGTATTGGGTAGGATATTTGATTTGAAAGTTATAGATTTATGTTTGCCAATTTATTTGACAAAAAAAAATCAGTTTTTAAATAGAAAATATTAAGTTGTACTTGATAAATTAAATATTTAATATTTGATATAGCGCATTTTTTAATACACTAGCAGTTATTTTCTCTTTAATATTACGTCTTAATGAAGGATTTTATATTTGTGTGATTAAAATGCGCACCTTTCAGTAATTTTCAAAGTTCAACTATTGTACAAGGTGGCGCAAAAGTAATGTCATAATTTGAATTGGCCGCCATTTTTTGCAGATGGTGCCAAATGTCACTGTGCTTTGATATTTATGATGTAGATATATAGAGAATTAGTTGTCAACAAGCTATGGAGCGATACACACTTCAAGAACGTGGAATTATTGTTACTGCTTATTTGACAAATTTTAAGTCTGTTGTTTTAACGCAGTGTGAATTTTGCCGTCGTTTTCTTAGTCGTCGTGTTCCATATGCTCGAACGTTTAAATGTTTGGCCGAGCGCCTCGAAAGCGCCCCCGAAATGCAAGAAGAGCCATTGCATCCCCCCAAAGTGACTGTTTGATGCGGCATTTGCAGTGAAACAGTGATTGGGCCTAATTTTTTCGAAGACGTCGATGGCATTACCGTAACCGTAAATGGTGAGCGTTACAGGCAGATGCTGAACGAGTTTTTTTGCCGCAAGTTGCTGCAACCGCTCACACAGCTCGGGCAACTATGGAAATTTTGAGACAACAATTTCCAGATCGAGTGATCTCCCGTTTTGGAGATTTGAACTGACCGTCCAGATCGCCAGATCTAACAGCACCGGACTTTTTCCTTTGGGGCTTCTTAAAACCTCGCGTTTACCACAACAAACCACGAACCTTGCAAGCCTTGAAAGCTAACATTGAAGCAGAAATCGCCAATTTGGAGCCAGATGTTTTGCGAGCAACAATTCAAAATGCCGTAAAACGAGCGCAGTTATGCATCAACTCTGGAGGTGGCCATTTGAGCGATATAATTGTTTCCAATTAATGTCATCAATTTTACACTTTCAACTTTTTATGAAAACAAAATGGCAGCCAATTCAAATTATGACATTACTTTTGCGCCACCCAGTATAATTCGAGCAAAGGCTATTTATGGTTATAATAGCTTTGTTTGTTCGTGTGCTTGGAGCAATATCTACTGACGTCATCAGAGTAACTTGAGAGCGTCTCAGAGTTCGATTTAAAGATGGTACAAACAAAAACGCTCGATTGCAATATTAATTTTATTATTTACTCTTGTCAGATTGTCACAGCTATTATGAATAGGAAAAGTAAAAATAATTGTTCAAATTAATGAATCTAGACTACAATAAAAATGCGTCATATACTAGTATTTATGTACACTTCTCGTAGGAAAAATCCGGACACCAGCAATCGTCAATTTTAAAATTTCTTGGGTGTAAATGCAGCTTTTAGAGGATATATTCACTTATCAAAGCCATAAATCACATAAATGTATAGAGAAAAAAGGTTTATATATAGAATAAACAAATCGGAGTTTCGGTGGCGGCGTTTCCTTTAGAAATACCGAATACGGAAATATTCATGCAAAAAAAAAAATTAAAAAAATCATTTAGAAATATAGTATATGTTTTTAACTTTGATGTTATGCAGAGATAATTGTTTTTTAAGAAAACATTGTTTATGAGATTTTAAAAATACATTACTTGTTAGTGCTACTTTGATACTAGTTACTTACTTTAACAATAGACAATATGTCAATCAGCCTCCTGATTTTTAGGACAATGTGATTTTTACAAATTTATTGATTACACTATTATTGTTTAGTATTCTTAAATATTGTATTACTTTAATGTTTTCGTCTATCTCTTAAAAAAAATACCAAAAACAGTTTTAAGATTTAAAGCAATTAAGTTCGCAAAGAATTTATTTTTTTGTATTAACTCTCCGTTTATTGTATTTTCAAGAAATATATCTTAGTTATCGCCTGCGTAATCCAATATCTTTGTTCTATTTTATTGAAACACTTTTGGTCTGTAGCACAGCTCCCGGCAGTATAAATGAGAAAATATTAAAATTAGATGAATCAAATCCAAAAACAAATATTTTAGCACTAACTGAGATTGACGAACAATATGCTTTTCTTACGATGTTTGTTATGTATGAAAATGCAACGATATTGTAAATAATTGTTAATAAACCTGTGCTACTTAAAGTCAGTTTGTAAACAGACCAAGCGTTGTCCATATTTCAAGAAAATGGAACGACATTGGATTACACGGACCATATCTGCAATATGTTTCTTGAATATACAATAAACGCAGGGTTAATAAAATAAATAATTTCTTTGCGAACTTAATTGCTTCAAGACCTTAAAATTCTTTTTGGCAATTTTTTTATACATAAAAACTTGATAGTAATGTAATATTTAAGAATATTAACCAACAATAATAGTTAATACATCAATAATTGTGTAATCTATAAATCTATGAAAATCACACTTTCCCGAAACTAAGGAGACTGATTGATTGTCTATTGCTAAAGTTATACTTGCGCGCATAAATCGAACTAAGTGATATTAGCCACTTAGCACTTAGCACAAAGCGGCACTAACAAGTAATATAATTTTAAAATTCCATCACCATATGTTTTCTTAAAAAAATAATTATCTCTACATAACATCAAATAAGTTAAATACATATACTATATTTCTAAATGAAGTCGTCTATTCAAGAGGCTTTTTTGTTGTTACGTATTTTTTTTTTGCATGAATATTTCCGTATTCGGTATCTCTAAAGGAAACGCCGCCGCCGAGACTCCAATGTGTTTATTCAGTGTATAAATCTTTTTTTCTCTATACATTTATATTTCTGTTTAAAGCTGCATTTACACCCAAGAAATTTTAAAATTCTCAATTGCTGGTGTCCCAATTTTTCCTGCGAGAAGTGTACCTACCAAGTGAAGTTTTTAAAATATAATGATCGTTCTTTACCAATCACATTGGTATCATTATATTATCTATTTCGTGCATATTTGATGCAGTTATAAATCGGATTACATTTACAAACGACAGTTTACAACACGGTGTTAGTACGATTAGGTTATGTTGCATAAATTGCTCGTAATTGCTCGACGCCGGATCGCGAGCAGGAAGAGGAACCTCTTTGTGATCTGGATTTGCTTGCTCTAAACAAACATGCACAAATCATGCTCTAAAATACAAACAAATGCATAAAATTCCTTGGATCTGCTTAGATCAGACGAACAAACAAACCTAATATTATATAACAATAATAACTCAACACTACAGGCCTTGAAGGCCCTGTGTGTCCGAATGGTGACCCAACCAACAACCGGTACCGTATATTGCTGCTTGACTTTCAAGATTGACAATGATGCACCCTTCCTTTTCAGCCGTACTGCCGGCATAGTATTATATAGCTATTTTTTATTTTGTCTTTCCACTAATTTATAGTTCTAGGAAAATAAAAGAATATTGCCACAACTATTATACTACCTGAACACCTACGACCGCGGATGAGATAATCGTCCCGAAAGATAATATCCTTGACGGTATGCGACAAAGATGCCGCAGCTTATTCGGCTTAGACAGATTCTTTCAGGGAAATTCTCTTCTGTGATTTCCGCGCAAGAATTAGCCATATTAGAAATATTTTTTAGAATCTGCGCATGCCCAATCCTGGATAGATTTTTAATTACGGTACTTGTTTATGGTATTTTGTTCCAATCAACTACTCGTATTTTCCGTCACCGGATTTCATTGGTACTCATACAATATACTTAATTATTTATTGTCATAGATTCAAAAGAATATCGGCATTTGTATACATTATTATTTTAATAAATGTGTGTGGTAATTTTTATAATCAATATCGTTACTGCTCTTATCAAGGTTTATTTAAACATTTAATCAATAATTAATATATTATTAATATAATAATTAATTTCTTTCAAAATTTATTATTGCTTAAGATTTTTTAGTTCGTACTTTAATATCGTGGAATTTAGAATTTTAAGAATTATATCCTATTGAATCTTAGTTCTAAAATTTCTGATTATGTAACTTTCTAATATTATTTATAAAGATGTGATTAAATAATATTAAAGAGAAAATAATCGTTAGCGAATAAAAAAATACACCATATTTCCCATTCGATAACACCGCGTATAATGAACATACTAAATATTTAATTCATCAAGTACTGAACTAACATTCTTCATTTGAAAACTGCATTGGTAAAAAACAAATCCACCATTTTCGAAGTAAATATTCCACGGAATAAGTGAAAAGTTTGTTTTATTCCTAGTATTTCTCCTTCAGATATAATATCAAGCGAGTTTTAGTCCTTAGAAAAACATTGTTATCATTTGCCGATTATCCGAGGCCACCTGCAAAAGGCGTCTGCTATACATTAATTTATTGGCTAAAGGAGTTTATAAGGAGAAAAGGGCGATATCTATCAAATTGCATTTATTAATGCTAAAAGTAGGATATAGACCGTGCTTTCCCGATACACTGAGTACGGTAGACTGTGACCAGGCCCTGGGTCTACGACAATGACCGGGCATTATGAGTGACGATAATGGTATATACTATATGGGTCCCATAATTAAAATGTTGCTATTCTAATTAAATAATTTCCTTGCGATTCTTAATAATAATAACAAAAATATAAACAAATAACAAGAAGAAATAAAAAATAAAACAAAACATTTCCATTAAAATATTATACTTTCTTCTTGTCGAAGAATCCTCCGTTAGCTTTCATTATGGCCCGGACCACTCTGCCACGAGTGTTCTCGAAGTTCGAAGTTCTCCCCAATCAACCGCAATCCTGGCGTTACAGCATTTTATTCCAATATGCGTCTATAATCTTCCTTGCACATGAATTTTTCTGCGGTTCAATTTCTATGAGTTTCGCCCCACTGTAATCGTTTTTGGCGGTTCCCACGACGGAGCAACGGTTTTCTTGCCGTAACGTGACTGAATAAACTGGGCTTCCCTTAAGCGGCGTTTAGTTGTTAAAGATATCGGTCGTTCGTGTCTCCTATTCATTTCCGCTGCGATTTCGGGCGCCGTCAATCGCCGATTTCTCTTGCCCAACACTTTAAAGCATCGATTTTCCGCGAGGGTTGTTATCCGTGACGGACCTGGCCGATTCTGATCTTCAAATGCTCCGGTATCTCGGTAGCGACGAATAGTGTAATGGATTGTAGATTTTGTCACTCCTAATTTTTCTGCTATCACACGCGCAGAATGTCCTTCCTCGTATAATGTGACAATAGTCGATCTCTTTTCTACACTTATCGGCTTTCCTTTCGGCAGTATTTAAATACTATTTTCACAAGCACCACAATTGAACAACCGTATCGTAACTGGTTTACTAATAGAATAATTCACAGTAAGTACAATATCAGTTATTCCCTGCTATAGTCGGAGACCTCTAGAAGGCACCCACGTGAAATTTTACAACCCTGTCGACCCACCCCTTTATCGTAAACATGCTTGTCGGCGTTCCTTTAAATATCGTTTGTAATCGTTTTTTTACCTGCTATTAAGTTGAATTAAATTTTCTCTTTGACAGGCTTATTCTAATGACTATTTCCGTCTTAAATACTATGTTGTTATGCTTACTTCATTGTAGAAATTTTTAGAATAATTATAAAGATATATATTGCAAGAAAAATATTTTTTTAAATTTATACCAGTTGTCCTAACCTCAATGGCCGGCAATGTACATATGTCGAAATCATCTGGTCTGATTTCATTGCCAAAAAGTGCGTCTTCTGTTGTTCTGTACCAATCCTGGACATCTGCCACTTAATAGTTCTTGCAATCTGAGATGCTCCATTCTTGCCTCCTCCATTATCACCAGGTGGAAAAGAGGGAGGTCTAGTAGGCATTCCATTGCTGCTGTAGGAGCAGTCCTCATTGCTCCTGTTGTTCCTAAACGCACTAGCCTCTGTATTCTTCTAAGTTCAGTTATAACAGTTTGCTGCCGCAATTTTACCCTCCATACCAGAGATGCATAAGTGATCATAGGTTTGACCATTGTGATGTATGTCCAGTACATGATATTTGGTCTTAATCTCCATGTTTTTCCATCTCAGCTCTTCTAGTCAACATGTGTTGTCTCCGCGCTGGTTTTAATTCTGTCGATTCCAAGGGAGCTTAGAATCAAAAATGATGCCAAAATATTTCACTTCCTCTGACAGTTTAATTTCTTCACTCTGGTGCTTTAGTGGTCCAAGATCGTCTAACATCTTTCTTATCGTGAATGTTATTGTAGTCGTTTTAGAGTGAGTGATGAGAGTGAATGACAAGATCATCTGCATACCCCAAAGTTTCGTGTCCTTCATTGTCCAGTTTTATTAGCTAATTAGCTGGTGCACATGTAGATTACTTTTTACTTACATTTTACATAAAATTTGTTCTCCTTTCTTCATCTTCTATTTTTGATTTTTCGTGCAAATTCCAGCAAATATCCGCTAACAGAGTATCATTTTTTTTTCCCCACTATACCAATATTCGAATCTTGCCTTTACTTGGTGGAAGCGTTCGTCATGCTCATCTGAATCGGCTGGTGATTGTGCAGCGAATTTTTCCACACGTGCATGTAAACAATTAATTTTTAATTACATTTTAACGTTAATTCGCCGAAAAGCAATGAACATGTCTTGAATGTAAAGGCGTCAGTTATCGGAACGATGAATCTCGAAAATATCCACTTTAACAAAATCTCATGCCGGGAGTTCTGAGTCACTGGGGGCATTTTCAAATGCTGTGTCTTTCATCAAACGTCGAATATCAAACCGATTAAGGGTGGGCAAGATTATAAAAAATGTCCACTGTCAATAATGGTAAAATTCATAATTCTTTTAAAAAATAGATGTCTCTGTAGGTACCATTTCTAACGTTCCTAACAAAAAATATTTATGCTTATACAAATGGGGTGGTTATAGAGAAGTATTTGACGAAATAAGAGGGGATAGGATAGAACGGCAATGGTGGAGTAAGGGGCGCATAGTATATTTGAACCGATTTGAAATGTGTAGCATATCTACTATTTCCAACATATTTCCAGTGTGTCGAGTGGTCGGGCAGATTTGCAGATGGATACATCGTACAGAGCAGGTAGCGTAGGTACCCAATGCGTACAGCAAAGGAAAAAAGCTATCGGGGATAATGAGAAAAAAACATGTTTAATTTTTGGGGAATATATGGTGATATAGTGAATATTAAATATGAGAAATAGTAAAAATAATTTATTAATTGTTTCGACTGGTGGAAATATGTTATGTTATTTCTTTCACGGTTTTAACATTCGATGTTAAAAAGATGCCAAAAATTATTATTTATTCTTATATATTTGGTAAAAGTATTTTTTACATTCTCAATTATTAAAGAATCGGGTATAGTTATCTTAAATCTTATTTTAAAAAAATACCCCAATCTAACAGTCAGCAGATGGAGATTAGTACCATTACACTTTAAAGTCTATGTCAAAATGATTTTTTTATGACAATTTTTCATTAATAATAATTGGCACAAAAAAATATAGCGGTGAATGTGTTTTTTTTTTAATAAATAAAAGGGTATTATGTATATTTTACATTGCAAGTAACTGTGAACTGAGAAAAAAATGCCATACGCTTTATCGCACTAGTCACTCACGGTGTTTACAGTTGACCAGGCCAAAAAAGGATTTCACATTCGGTAACTGATTGAATACAGCTAAAATGCGTAATGTCAAAATTTTGAATTTCCTAAGCAGTAGTATGAGTCACGTGAATAAAATTATCCGCTAATAGATAATTAATAAAACATATATACATCAAACGCACTTTATTTTTGATGTGTATTCTTTATTTCTCCTTTCCGAATTTATCGGCAGTCCCCATATATTCAACCACGTATTAGTTTCTAACGGCCGACATGCTCCTTGTGTATTTCTGTTATAAATATTTAAATTGAAAGCAAAAGTTATATAGTTGAGTGTTTCAAATTAATGCAATTTCTAATAATCAATAATCAAAAAAATATTCGGGAGAAAGCTTTATTGAATATATATGAACACCTTGAGCGTTCACGTAGGTACCATTTGCAGGGCACTTTTTCAATCTTCTATGATCTTATTTTAAAATGACAAAGAAAATTTAAGATACGGCGGTATCTACTGCTGTTAGCCGAAAAGATATAATTTCTTATTACTATTTTTTATATCCTGTCATATCTATCTCTATTCTCTAAGGCCAACCATTTACAATCCCACAAAAATTGTATACGCAATTTTCCCTGACAGGCAGACACGACAGATAGTTTTTTTCCTTTGTTGTACTAAGGACATCGTAGACAAATGGGTATAGTGCGACCGTTGTCTTCGTCTGTTCAACATACCCACATATCTATGTAGCTCACTCGTATGCCCTGGGAACGCTGTGGTGTATAGTACTATTGCAGTGTTTTATAAGTATTACGTATATTAAATAAAATATAAACAAAAATATAGAATTTATCTTAAAATGTAATAATTTTGCATCATTTATTAGATGGATATTTCATATTTCAATATTCTGTATACGTTTACGGCTCCATCTTACGGCAAAAGGACAAAGGTGGTGTTTTCTATGTAGGGGTGTTCCAAATACTTCTTTGTACATGTAGTTGTAAAAAAAGACCAAGGTCAATCTTTCATTTTGAATATGTTTTGGCATAACCACTGTACGATTTCATTTTCTTTTTTGTAAATATGATGTATGTAACATCATCTGCGGGCTCAAACTCCTACTTCGTATTTTTTATATTAGTTTAAAATTAAGTTTTATTCTTATTTACTTTTTCAACAGTTTAACTTGAGACTCAATAACTAGAAAATATGAACTTATTACTATATTAATTTTACATTAATTCTTCCTTAAAAGATGCAAAACCTGTGAAGTTATAGTTATTGCCGATTTGCAGGGATCTGTAACAATCTTGCCCAGCCTTAAGTATTCCGACTAGTGATGGGTTGCTACGATTAGATAACTAAGACATATGATATAACAATGAAAAGAGATTTTTTTTTAGAGTTTCAAAATACGTAATACAATTGGGTACATTCTATTTAAAATGTTGTATATGTTTGCTATATCTGACACATTAGATGCTCAATTGTTTTTTATTCTAAACCTTCTTCCAAATTTTGTCATATCTCTAACAACAGCTAAAATCAAACAGACTGTATATAGCAGTAAAGCAATATATAAAATGTAGTGATATTTCTTTACGTTCGCAGCTACAACCTGCGTCTGTAAATGTTCCTAAATATGTTGTGTAAAGGGTCTATCGTGTGTCGGTTTGGATCGGAGTCGCGTGCTCTGGAGTGTGCAAATTTTGTCGTATAGGGGTATTTAGATCGTCTTGATGACTTTGGGAGGCGCATGGTGCAGAATGGATTCTTTTTTTTTTCAATTAATTTAATATTAATCCCATTCAGAGCCAGTTACAAACATTTAAAGATAGGTATAGGGAATGCTGATATAAAATCATAGGGCAGGGGTCGCCAAACTACGGCCCGCGGGCCAAATCCGGCCCGCTGCGTATTTCAATCCGGCCCGCGCAAGTTGTAAGTACCAAGCGGTTAATTCAGCTATTGCCGATAGTTTTTCTCACCCACAATAAAGGTTTACGAAAATTATTGTACCGGGAGGTATCTACATCTACTATTCACCGACTGATAGTCAACTGATGTCGCGGTAAATAAGTCCGGTTAATTCATTTACTATGAACGCTTTCGGCGTACTTCGCAATAATGTTTCTAACCTTATTTAGAATTAAATTTGAAATATTCATGAATAGATTTGCGATAACGCTGAAAAAGTGTGTCCAAAGAAGAGGGTTTGTTTTAATCTGTTGACCTCTCATCTCAAGCGACTGTCAGATAAATTAAGAATATCGCAATACGCTTCTTAATGGAGAAGACAAAAAATGTCTAGTGGCTTTGTTAGTTCTTGATGAGTCAACAGTCATTGTTGATACTGTCCAAGTATTTTTGTTTTGTGCAAAGCTTTCAATAAGTCATTGCATAATTCATCAAACACCTCTATCTATTTTGCTTTATTGAACCAGTTGTGCAGTGGTTAACTTTATGGCTCTCGGCGAGTTACCACCGCCAGTTCGATGGTGCAATAGTGGAAAAGTTTTATTGAGATTTTTAGAACTCAGAGAAATTATTAATATTTTTTTAAATGAGAAAGAATTTCTACAATCGTTCCGGCCATTAATAGTAATTATTGCTTCTGTTTCTTATGCCCTCTCAACTGAACTTTCGTCTTTAAATTATTTTAAATAAAAAGATACTAACATTCGTTGAAGTATTACAAAAAAATATGTCACAATTCATTTCTTGTGATCTAGATTGGATTAGAATTCCTAAAAATGGATCCTATTTTACTTCAAAATTTTCTGGTCAGATGTTTTCAAGGTGCCTAAATCTTCAGAAATAGCAGGTATTGAACTACCGAGATGTGTTTCCAAATGCCCTAAAATAGTGGAATGTTATTTTTCTTGGCTTTCTTCATAACACTACTATAGGTTTGTCTTTTTTGTTAATAATTTTTTGGTTTATTGCGTAGTACTTGATTGTTTTATCAATCGTTTATTCCAGCATCTTGTTTTCCTGTTTCTTCCAATGTTACTTTTAAATATTTAAATTTCTCATTTGCTCTATTTTAGTATCATTTATTTCAATTTTAGTTTCAACATTCTGGTTTTCGAGGATTTTAGCTTTTTCTATGTTTATCGTCATGCCCTCTTCTCCCATGTTTCCTTTCCATATGTTCAAATTTTCTTTGTTTTGCACTGTCTGTTATTATTACCACATAGTCTGCAAAGATTCCATTATGTAGCTATTTCAATCCTCTGTAAATTCTTATATCACACAAACACTTTATTAACTTTTTGTTCGCATTTTGCAAAATGCGAACCAGATGAAGATAAACTTTTAATATTTAATATTTACTGTTTGGTTTATATATGGCGTACTTTTCCGTGAACTTTATATAGAAAATAAGGATTACTATAATATTTACTAGCAATAATAATTTATTGTAATGTTATTTATAATCCACCAGGTAAAAATTATTTGACTATTTGGAAAAGTCAATAAATAATAGAATATTTTCAAATAAAACCACTGAAGCCTATAGGGTGCAGAAAAATATAAGAATATACAGGTGTTTTTGAAAAAAAAAACAAGTTTTGTAACTTTAAGATTCTTTGACAAGTCGATAATTTTTAAACACCCTGTATGATACGACGGAAACTTTTTGGTACATTGTTTTCGGTTCAATAAAACACAGAGGAACACTTAATAAAAAATATACACGTTAGAGTTTACAACCTGGCCCGCTGAACTTAATTTTCGTTACGATTTGGCCCTATCCTAAAAAAGTTTGTCGACCCCTGTCATAGGGGATGATATTTACTTTCTAATTTCGAATTAAAATACAGAATGTTCTATTAAAAAAAAAATGAGTTTTCTGCATTTGAAAATGTCACTTTGTTCCTCAGTTTTGAACACCCTGTATGTTAGAATGTAAAATGTGCGTACCGTTTCTTAGAGTATATCTACATTCATAACATAGCAAATTTGGAGTCTCTACTTGCAGTATTAACCGAGATATTAATTTCTCAATGATGCAATGATTATGACTTAAGAAAAGGAAAAACTTAAATAACTCAAAAAACGGCAACATGTAGCTATAGGAATAGCTAATGAAAACTGACGTATTTATAGTTGTAGAATCCAAAAATGAACAAAAAATTAGATCATTCTATTTAAAATAACAAAGTTGACATCCATTTCCGGTCAATCGGAAGTGATATTGTGGTTAAAGTATTTTACATTTATAGTTCCAATCGAACAGATAATGGTGCCAAAATCTCAAATATAAGTAAATAATAGAACATCATAAAATTTTAATGAACCACACACATGATATTTACATGAGAAAATTACTATTTATTTTTCGCTTATTCCCCTTAACGCTTTCTCACATTCTGCATTCTTTCAGGGTAACGGGACGCACCAGGATACAGGACCGGCTTTAAAGTAAAACGGGGCCACAAAACACAAGCATGTCGTCGGTGTCAAACTTCATCTGGAAGTCACGATGATATAGCTGCGGGGGCGGTCATCCTTCTTCTGTAGCCGCATCGCCCCAAAAAAAAAAAGACCGAATGTGATCAAAAAACAAAAAATACATAAAAAATCTCCTCCCCTCTCTCAGTCGACACCAGCCAGAAGCCGTCGCCGAGGCCGCTATTCCACCACCCCCCACCATCACCATCATCGCAAAACAAAAGTGCTTTCACACGTCAACCGTAACGCCCCCAAAATCCATTTTAAACAAAAAATCATCGTCCAATTGCAAGTTGTTCGATTTAATTTTTCTATTTCTCGTTTGTTTTTATTTGCAATACAACTAGTCAAATCTTATTTAAAAGGGCGACAATATTGTTATTATTTCATTCATTTTTTGTTGTTTTTTTTTATTGCTCTCTCTTGTTATTTTAATTTTTTCTCACGTCTGTTATTTTTAATTTTTCGTCTACTTTCGTAGGGATGACTTCTAAATACATGCTTTGCTTTTCGTTGTCATGTACATGTTCGTGTTTAATTTGTAAATGTCTAATTTTTTTTTGTTCAGTCCATTGTACGTTCCATACAAACGTCTGTATCAATTTTGTTACGTTACTATTTTATGTATAGTAGAACTTGTATAATATTTAGTTTCGTTTTGATTTTTATCTCGTTTTCTTTCTTGTAGATGATTTTTTTATTGTTTCTTGTTGTATATTTTATACATAACACTACTATCTATGTGTCACACTGCCCGTCAAAATCAACCCACTAATTAATTAAACAAAGTACTCTTTTGATAACATTAATAATTTTCATCCACATTGTTTAATGGTTAGAAAAATCGTGATAGATATGAATTAACTTATTCTCTTTAAACGCCTCTCGCTTGCATTTTTTTTATTTTTTCTTTTTGACCGGCAGTGTACACATACGTTTTTGCACCACGTGATCATGGACAACAGCACTACGTCAAAAAAAAAAAAGGAAATAATAAAACAAAAGCAAAACACGTGTCTCTAAAATAAAAGGTGCTGTTGAGTTGAACATCATAGAAGATTAAAAAGAAGTGTCCGCTTTATATAATAATTATATATTTAGTGAAGAATGTGGACTTAACAAAAGAAGTTTCCTTTGATTTCGACTTAAATTAATTATCTGTTATAATGCGAACGTTGCCAACTTTTGCTATTATTCAGTCGATTGCATCAAAAAAAAAATGATAAAATAAACAAAAAAAAAAACAGGAAAAAATTAAAGAAAATGTGGAAAATTTTTTAGAAGAGGAGAAAATTATAAATTATTATTAATAACTAATTAATTATAATAATAATAACGATAAAAAAAATATATTGCTGAGAAATGCTGGACATTTTGACAACACATATTCTATTATTATATTTGATTGGATGGTATGACAGGGGCGGATTCATCTTATCTGCAACGGCTGGATCCGTTTCTGTCTTCGAGCGTCACCCGTCGCAGGGGTGCCAGAAAAGGACGGTACCCTAGTACCTTGCCCAGCTCGGGGTCCCTCTAGTACCTAATTATTATAATTGATGAAAAAAAAAATACATATAGAAGCATGGTCCGGACTAGCGCCTTTGTGAAAGGTGTGAGTTGGACGCTAAAAAAAAAAAATAAAAAAACAGGAGCCCGATGCCAGTTTGACTTGAAGATGATGAGATCAAGACGCGCTGTCAAAAAAAAAAATATATTAAAAATTAGGCAAGAGCTAATAATATATGAATTTCCAAAAATAATATAAATTATATTGGTAAATTTACACGTAAGCTTATTATTTCCAACTAGAACAGCCTGTATATATGTGATAAGTGGTTTTAAAAGAGTCTCATCAGCTTTAGATATCGTAAGTGTTTCTTGAGGATAACTACATATTTTAAATGTAACAAACATATAAGAATATATACAGGCTGTTCCATGAAAGTTGCTACCACCAAGATTATTGCGAAATACACCCAACCCTCTGTGTTATACCTATGTATGTTTATGTAAAATCCACATCTGTTAAAGCGGTGTGATTTTCTAGTATGTCAGTATTATGTTATTATTGTATACGCTTTCGTTTCTTCTAAAAATATCAGTTCGAAAAGTGATTTTTTCAGGAGAAAAGAAAAGAATTAACTTAGTTTCTGTCAATATTAATTTATTGTAATAGTTTTACGAAAATAATATCGTTGCTATAATACAAATATGTAATAACTATTTTCCAGCCTAAGTATATTCTCACTTTGCTTGTCGAGTTTTTCAACTTCGTCTGGTCACCTTTAGCTTTTAGCTTATTCGGGGGTATGTCGGAACGTAATAGCAAAACACACGATGTGATTAAAAAGTTAGAATTCCAAGACTTTTTAACGAAATAGTGATTCTTTACACTGCCATTTCTGCGCGTGTAAAATTCCCTTGAAAATTGTTTTGTATTTATATTGCGTGGTATATTCTATAAATTCCAGATATAAGATTCAAAGTAATCTACACTACATATTTTGTAATGTGCGTAGATGTATTATATAGTATACTAAGCAATTTTCACGAAATAACATCCAAGAATAAAATATATTTGTGTTATTTTATTTATGTGTTTGCTTTACAGGTGCTTCTTTTCTTGTTAATAATTAACATAATCTTAGTATTGTTGCTACTTGTTCTCGTTTTGACTTCCAAAATTCCGTTGTTATTCGCCTATTTTCCTCTCATCAAATGAAATCTACTGAAGATAATAATAATATATAATATAAATAATTTGTTATAACTTTTTATTACGCTGTTATTAAATAAAATATTATATTGTATAGTTAATATATTATTGTTTCTTTGGCAAATTCTATATTTTTTTAGGAATAAATTATATTGTAGTTATAAAAAAACAAAATGTGTTACTAACAATTATTATTATAAAATAAATGGAACTAACACATGTGTATACCCATAGATCTGTATAATTAAATGTGAAAGAATACGCTTTGACAGTGCAATCCTATAACATAGAATAAAAACAAAAAGAAAAATTGTCGGCAAAATTGTAATAAAACCGTTAAAAACGAAAAAAAAGTTAGTGTGATAGCAGCTTCTTTTCAAACTGGCGTCGGTTTAGTTAAGGCATTGTGTTCTCAAATTCATTGGTAATAGATGTTTATAGGTAGGCTTACTGGACTATGTCGTTGTACGTTTCGTTTACGAGCGTCCGTCTTCGCTTCACGTACCACCGTAGAGTCTTCTTTGAGTGTGTAGGTAGGGCGGGGCTTCGAATACGGGCGTCGGAAACCAGGCGTGACGACGAAGTCCGCAACTTGTGGTGTTTAACAGTTATAGGAGGTTATAGTTCGGTAAAACATTCACGGATTATCAGGGTTGCGCTGTAGCGCAACCGTACACTCATTATTTATATTGAAATGTTATTTTAAAACAATTCAGTTACAAAAAAAATAAACAATTTGTAAAAAAAATGCCCAGTAGTTTTGTTTTTAATACCCAAAAATACCTACGCATGTGCCAAGCAGTGACCATTAGCCTGGGGAGACGAAGTCTCCCCTACTATTTTTAATAAAATATACAGTTTTCTACCAAACACCACATGAAAACAGAAAATATGGAATCACAAGAAAATCGTTGGAAATAGGTATAGGGAAAGCATAGCGAATCGATGCACAATTAAATTCTGCATCCGATATTAATAACATAGTTTCACATTTGAAAAAAACAACCTTTTCAACTTTGAAAATGGTGTAATTGGTCATCAAATTTTTGACACCCTGTATGCGATAAATAAATTGTCAATGTGGATTTCGAAAGTACCATTCTTATGCTTTCATCCACTCTAAAAGCGCTTACCACCAGTCCAAAATGGGTAACAGGCGCAGTATTGAAAATAAGGCTACATATTTCAAAATTTTTAAAATAATCAAGATATCTCAGAAACAAATGAAAATAGGTATAGGGAAACTAAATGCAATACATCATGAAATTTTCTTGGGAATTCAAAAATAAGATAATATACCGGGTGCTCCATTTAAAATAAGGGGGATTAATGGCGACTCCGATATAACCGGAAGTGGTACGACCTTGAAAATATTTTAAAATAAGAGAGCATCTTGACTAACCCTGAAGTTCAAAAATTCAGAATTCTGAGTTTCTTCTAACCACGGAAACTTCTAACGAACGGTTATCGTGAGAAATATGTATTAAAATAATGTTTAAGCATTGGCTATATACTAAAATAAAGTAATTTTGCAAAAAAATAATAATAAATAGTTTACTTATTCATTACTTAATTTAAAAATGCAAACAAATTTCCAAAATGCACGAAATTTTACTGTGCGTCCAGATTCGCTGAAATCGATGCATCTCTGTAAGTTCATGAGCAGTTTATACGGTGAATATGTATGGTCGAAGGCTTGCCCTCTAGGTGAGATCGGCATGTTATTGGTCGCAAAACGTTGGCACACAACTGCCCATGCGACTCCCAGTAATATCAATAACTTAAGAAGCAGGTAAGTTTTGTTAGGTTATACACAGAAAATGAACGAAATAAGAAGCTGCGAAAATATTACGGACTGGCTGGCAGGGGCGGCTTCTCTTAAAGAGCCATGGGGCCATGGCCTCACCATTGCAAACCACAAATTAATCATTAAGGAGCTTTTATTTTCTCTAAAAGTACCGATCAATACATACAGACACACATTTAAGTACAGAATGAACGTTGCGATTCCCATGATTTGATGGACCAAACGTGTTTTGTAGTTATTTATGTAGACAAGCGGCGAACTGGGGCCACATCGAGATTGGCCCCTGATTTCAAATGTTTGTACGTATCCCGTGGAAATAGCGGAAGACGGGGTTGTCGCAGTATACGCAAAAATTACATTGAAGTTGGGCCAGCCGTTTCGTGGCTCGCTGCCCGCTGGTTGATCGAGTCATCTCGTCAGTGCTCGGCACTGTGTGGAAGGATCTCCCACTATCACGGTAGGCAAGCGTGTTAGTCAGACGCAGACGGGCCAGTCGCGTACGCACGTCGGTTTAAACACTTCCCCGCAATAAAAATTGGGTTCAAGAATATTTAATATTCATTAATTATAGTAATAAAGTATAGTATTAAGTACCTTTAGTTTGAATAGTTCTTTTAGCGAAATATTTCAACCTTAAAAACATTTATTTTATACAGAAATTAATAATCTGGCAAATGTTTAAAATTTACATGTATTTATATTTATTCTGCTATTGAACAGGAGTCGCCTTTTAGATTAAATATTATGTCTCACATGTAGGCAATATTTTTGCAATAAAAATACTTGCTTCCAACCAGTGCGTCATCTTGTTGTAACTGGCGCAGGTGGAAAAGGCAAATCTGGAAATTATGTAATTTCGACAATAACATTTTTATAACTCAACAGCCTAAAATATCAGTTGTTTCATCTGCAGATTCTCAAATAAAGTTGTTAAAAATATTAGATTTTATAGATTAGATATAGATATTTTGATGTGTGTCAACTGTTTAACGGACAAGATATGGAAGTGCAAAGTAAATAATTTAGGCATAAATGAATTTGAATAGACTTTTTAGACAATGGAAATAAATGGAACGATAGCGTAGGGATATAAACTACGATATAGGAAAATCGTGCCACTAAATGATAAACAACAAATAGTACGGCAGACAATTATTGTACCTTACATAAATGATTACTCCGAAGTATTTTACCTACTCGCATTGTTGGATAAGGTACTCACCGATTATTAACAGAATACATTTTGTTATGTATTTGAGAAGTGTCGAGTACATTTATAACGTATGTACTTTGTTTCAGTCAATAAGTTGTGCTTCAAACTACTTATCGCTAACAAGTAGCTATTTAAATATTAGAAAGGAAATGTGTTTGTGATACACTGTCGTAGAACTAGTTATAACAATTCGTATTAAAAAAAAGCAAATGGCGATTCAGAAAATCGGTAAGAAAATCAAAAAGATACTGCTAAATAAAAAAAATAACACTTAAAAGTGGCGTTTTTATACATAAATGCAATTGTACCTTACATAAACTGACATGAGAAGCGCAATTTAATGTATTTATAAGTCCAAAATTATTGATATGCTGAAAATAACAAAAATACTGTTGTGTATATTTAAGCTTTTAAAATATGTTCGGAGGTATACAGGGTGAGTTTTTTATCTTGAGACAACGGAATATCTCTAAAACACTGCATCAAATCAAAAAAAATCTTAATAAGATTTGTTATAATGTAGGGGGCTTACTGAATGGTAAAACACACAATAAATAAAATTCTCTTTTAATCGGTTACGGCGATTACCGTAGAGTGGGGCAAATTCGATCGCATGGGGTAAAATCGATCAATCCTGATTTTACGGCAATTATTTAATCTGGGATCTATGGAAGGCTTAAGAAAGTTTTTGCAACACAGTCATTTAATTAAACTTTGTTTATAACATAGATAACTAATTGGCTTTTTAAGTATTGCATTAAAGTTTCCTGTGTTAAAAAAATAATTTTCGATAGAATGACAACGAGTAATATTTCATACAGACGGAAACAAACTACTACTGGGAATCCCACTAGGACTAAGCGAATTTTCGAAAAGGGATAAGGTGAAAAGAATCAATTGTCATTCATTCTTCACCGTTTCTTTTTTTGACTTTATGAAAGTGTTGGAATAACAAGATAGTAAGGGGAAAATTAACACCTCATGGGGTAATACCGATCAGTTTTGAAAAGTAAAGACACAAGAGCATGCTCATAGACCAACGTAGAAATATGACATACTCATGTTTCTACGTTGGTTTTATGAAATTATGGTGAGAAACTATAAAAAAAAAGTATGGTCTGGCGGGAGACAGCAATATAACCCAAATACCTCCAAAGCGCTATCCAGGACAGTAAAATAGAGCACTTCATCCATTATGAAAGCATCAGAAAATAATGGGGTGCCATATTCATTACCCTGTAATTGGTGAAAGCTGTGGGGGGATGCGAAGGCATGAATTATCATTATTATTACTTCAGAATACTTTAAAGAACCGGTAGTTTCTAAGGAAGGGAAAAGATCACTTTCGTATTTCTCCAAGTTGACGAAATTTAGGAAATTTCCAAAAACCAAATTATCCAGCTGGTCATAAAAGGGGAAGCTACGTTTTTGAACTGAGAGGGAAGCGCGTTGAATGAAATTTTGTTTTAGTTTTAGTTTATTGAATTACACAGGTCAACAAAAAAAAAATTTTTTTTTGAGTCTTGTATTTAGTGATTATTTTCTGATTATATAAATCGAAAGTAAACAGGAACTCCATTAATAATAAATAAAGTTTGCTTTGTACTTAATATAATGAAAACTAAATATACGGTGGTTTTGCAAATTTTTTTAAAAGCCGTTGCATTTATGATGCAAGAGAGGGGTGAGAGGGGACTGTGGGTGTGAAGTGAGAGGTAGAGAGTGTCTGGCAGTATGCGAGTGCGCTTTCTAGAGGAATAACGTATTTTATGTGTCGCGAGGCCTAAAAATGTCATCGAAAATGTGTAAAAACGACGTGGACTCTTTTTGCTATGTTTGTGGTGAGTTATGAAAGTGAGAGCCAAAAATTTAGTTTATCATCAAATAAGAAACTTTGTGAAGCCTATGAAGCTTATTTTAACATGCCCGTACGAAGTCAGAATAAAATATGGGCGCCTCACTTCTCGTGTAATAACTGCAAAAACACTTTAGAAGGTAAGAAAATACACCTTATATTTAAAGTACATTTGTATACCTATTTACATATTTTTAAAATATACATTAAATGCGTCATTTGTTAATGAATGATATTAATTTTTTTTCCAGCCTGGTAACGAGGAGAAAAAAAAAGAATGAAGTTTGCAGTACCAAGATATGGAGAGAGCCAACTGATCACATCAATGATTGCTATTTTTGTGTTGTTAATCCACGTATGCGTCGTGCTGGAAAAAATGCCAAGAAGATCCAGTATCCAAACCTACCATCAACGTCTGCTCCAGTACCTCACAGTGAAATTTTTCCAGTTCCTTGTAGTCCAAACGTGAAGACTCAAGAGATGGTACCGCTATCACAATTATCTGATAATAGCGAAGGCAGCGAGTATGTAATCGCGACACCATCTATTGAACCCACATCTCATTGATGCAGAAGAGTTTAATGACTTAATAAGAGATTTAAACCTTCCTAAATTAAAGCAGAAATATTAGCTTCACGGCTAAAACAGTGGAATTGCTCAAGGACAACGTTAAAATAAGTGACCAAAGAAAGCGTCATGAATGTTTTGCTGGGTTTTCACGAAGGAAGACGGACTGTGTTACTGTAATGATGTGAAAGGTTTGTTTGATGCAATCGGAATCCCTAGCATTTCTTCTGAATGGCGTCTTTTCATCGACAGCTCTAACAAGAAGCTTAAAAGCTGTTCTTCTTCATAATGGGAATAAATTTCCATCATTCCTCTGGCTCATTCTGTAATGCTCAAAAAAATTACGAAAGCGTTAAAATGGTTCTTCAAGTTTTAAAATATGAACAGTATGCCTGGCCGTGATAGGGGATTTCAAAATGGTTGGTTTTCTGGTGGGAATGCAAGGGGGATACACTAAATATCCGTGTTACCTTTGCTTATGGGACAGTAGAGCCGATGCACTTCACTACCAGCAGCATTCATGGCCTCAACGGAGCGAGTTTCAAATCGACAACATAATGTAAAAAATAAACCAATTGTAGAGCCTGATCGTATTTTAATGCCTCCCTGCACATAAAATTAGGACTCATGAAGCAATTCGTAAAGGCTCTTCGTCAGACTCCGAAGCCTTTCAATATTTAAAAACATTTTTCCCAAAACTGTCAGAGGCTAAAATTAAAGCTGGTATTTTCGTCGGTCCACAAATAAAGAAAATAATGGCGAGTGAACATTTTCTTCAGCTCCTGAGTACTCATGAAAAACAAGCGTGGCTCAGCCTTAAAGCAGTCATTCATGCTTCCTTGGTAACAAGAAGGCCGAGAATTATGACGAGCTTATTTCTAATATGCTTGATAGCTTCAAAGTCATGGGTTGCAGAATGTCACTCAAGTGCACATGCTACATGCGCACTTGGATAATTCAAAGATAACTTGGGTGAATATTCAGAAGAGCAAGGGAAACGCTTCACCAGGATATAATGAACTTTGAACAAAGATATCAAGGAACAATATAATGAGAACATGATGGGTGACTACATTTGGATGCTCATACGAGAAAGTTCTGACGATTACACTTAGAAGACTAAAAGTATTCATTTTTAAAGCTACTTTTGTATCATTTTTTGTATTTTTATGTTTATTTGTGCTGTCTTTTATAATAAAAATTAATTAAAATATATAATTCATAACTTGTTTTTAATTTTAAATATGATTAACATTGAAAAATAGACCTTTTCCATAAATGTTGAAATTTCGTTCTGGTATCTACAAAAGCAAACTTTATTAGATAAAAATATTTTTTCTTTCTTTAGTTTGGCATAAGTAATCAAAATCAGAGGTACAGAACTCAGACTCAAAAATCGTGTTGACCTGTGTTATTATAGTTTATGTCAATTTTTATCTGTTTGCCATTTCTATAATACATATTTTCTGTTATTTCCGTAAAGTTTCTTTTTTTAATTCCAAATTTTTGTGATTGGATTTACCTCCTGTAGCTTTCAAATCGGTTTTTATAAGAAATAGATGGGTATTTGAAATTTGCCCCTAGTTATGGGCAAAACCGATCACGCTTGATGTATTAACAAAATAGTGTTATAATACATTGGGTTAATATACATGATGGTATGTGTAGCTAAAAGATGTATGATTATATATAAATTTTTTTTCAATTTTTTTCGATCAATAATAATAATTGCAGTTCAGAAATAGTACATAAAACTGATCGGAATTGCCCCACTTTACGGTATCCGACCAAAGCGGATAGTCGGTCACGACAGTTAACTGGTTGGGGCAGTTAACTGGGTCACGCCGGTTATTCGGTTATGTGTATACGGTTAACCGGTTATGTAATCTGTCGGGTTGCAGAACACTAGATGTGACGTCAAAATATGTTTCCACTAACAGTGCTAATCACTATTGTAGCCCTGGTAGGTGAACATTCTTATTGCCAGATGGTGTTTTTTTTGTGTTTCTCGTCCGTTTCAAGGTTTTTTTT
Organism: Protaetia brevitarsis; assembly: GCA_004143645.1. Taxonomy (NCBI): domain Eukaryota; kingdom Metazoa; phylum Arthropoda; class Insecta; order Coleoptera; family Scarabaeidae; genus Protaetia; species Protaetia brevitarsis. The sequence goes on from RXPK01000214.1 coordinate 2,418,191, forward strand.
TTCCGTTTCTCGATTCTCTTTCTTAACAGATTTTTGTCTTCTTCCCACTCTTTTCCCTTCATTTTCATTTCTCGAATATTTTCCTGAAATTCTCTATTTGCCACATTGTAACTAAGCAGTATTCACAGCCATTGTCAATGGCATTTTATTCTTACAATCTCTATCATACTACCTGTTACTTATCTTTTCTATTTTCTCCACTCATGCACGCTTTTAACAACACATCTTTACTAAATAGATGGCAATTGTTAAAAAATACGTAATTAAAACCATATTTTTAAAAATAAAAGTCCGGTTTAATTGATCTCCTTAAAAGCTACACATCAGAATCATAGTAAACCTAAACTATTTACTTTAAATACATTCTTAAATTACTTGCGTTGCAGCACTGTTCGTAAAATACACAACGGCGCCGGAGATATTGACGAAAGTGGCCAGAAGGAATACCGGCGACCACTTCCCGTTAAACGCCGTCACCAAATGGGCGGTTATTGGTCCACATAAAACCCCCGGAATCGTTGCTATTGTATTTGAGATGGCGAAAGTAGTGCCGGAATGATTCGGTGCGATATCCACGTGGTTACTCAGATGTCCGGCCGAATTCGAGGCGCTGAGTCCCATGGATACACTGACTAGGACTATAGCGAAAATCAGGTGATCCATAACGCAAAAGATCGCCAAAAATAGTGCCGGGCCCATCAACCCGATGCAAGTCATTAATCTCCTAACGTTTAAGACGCTCCAACCTTTTAACGTAAGCAAATTATCGGCAGCGTGACCGCTGGCGATGCTGAACAACGAGTTGAAGATGTAGGGAATCGCCGTCAGACTTATGCTATGCGCATTCGCGCCTAAGTGAGTCAAGTATGTGGGCAGCCATTGCATTATGATGTAATTGCACCAGTTCATGGCGAAATGCGCTATGCATATCGCCCATAGGGGTTTGCAGAATAGGAAGTCGGTCCATCTTATGGGAGTGGTCTTAAATTTCTGCGTGTGTAAAGGAATAGTCTCTTCGATGTGTCCCCAAAGCCCTTTCCGGATAGAACAAACTCCACAGAAACACCCACATGATCCCAAATGAACCGAATAAATAAAAGCTGAACTCCCATGACATATGCGGACACACCTGAAACAAAATAATAGCGATATTTTAACTCATCAGTTCTTGTCTGACAGAAAATCACAAACAAAATAGATGCGTCATGTCATGTTATAACATTACGTAATACTGTGTCAAAGTATAGTCAAATATAATACTAGTATACATATGGTCAAAGACGTATAGTTCCGCTGGCGTACTATAGAGCGGCGGGGCAAAAGACGTACGAAAATAAGCATTGGACCAAGCGAACTATGTACTTGATATGAAAGTACTTGAGATTACAGCTGTGGGTAATTCAGAAATCTATTCCTCAACTCAAAGATTCTATTAATATCAATCTGGGGCTCAAACTTGATATTGATCTCAGATTCTAAAAACTCTATGCCAATAGAACACTTCTCAAGACAAACACTTGGAAGTTGCCAGGTGAAAGTTTAAATCTCGCTCAATCTGAGTTTAATTTTGTATTACAAACATCTTTCTTTTATAAGCATTTCGTCTAAAGTAATAAATAACAACAATATTCCGGACTTGAAACAAAATGATATTGAAAAACTTGTATGTTTTGGAGAATGTAGGCTGTATATTTTGGTTTTGGAACCAAAATTGAATATAATTTGAGTGTTGCTTTTTTGAATTAACATTATTTGTTGACCTACAAACTCAACAAATGTTACTTTTAAAAAGCATGTGCATACATAGGCTATGTACCGCGAATGATTTGAAGTAACCGCTACCGTGGTTTCGGTTAATATCTGGTAGTTACAGGCTCCCTGAAAATACGGTTATTCACGGAACAGAATAAACAACACAACATAACCATAACAGATTAGGTACTTGTAGATACCTGTAATAACGATACTTACCACAACAAACCAACTTCTAATTCTGGTAACTGCGGTTGCAACCGTAACTCACCATTTTCAGTAACTGAGTTCCGTGAATTACAAATTTTCAGGAACAGGTGATTTACGGTACGCAAAAACGGAGGTCACCGCAACCACGGTTGCTGCGGTTCGATTCACGGTACATACTAATACTATCTGTCAATGAGGTAACATATCTGTGAGATATTTTATATGAATAATAAATGCAGTGTGATGTAATCCGCCAGCCTTTATCATTTCTGTTATCCAACTGCATTAATGCTAAATGGCTTTAGATCAAAATCAAAGATAGCAATGCAAATTACTTTTAATAACACAAAAGCCAAAAATTTAAACTAATTAAATGTTGTTAATAGTTCAGTTGAATATTACAATATCAATTTAATTCTACAAAATCCATTGCTCTTATGGACAATATCTTTTCATAATATATATTTTATAACAATGCAACCCACATATCTCTCAGTAACAATGCTCAATTGTGATTGCGAGTTAATTATGTGACAATCTTGATATAATAGATTAATTTGTTTATACATCCTTTGCAATTGAATGGATTACAATGACTAGGACTATGTCTTATAAATAAATATGAAAAGAAAAACAACTTACAACTGAAGCAACAGTTTGACCAACAGAACCACTGGCAATTAAATAACCAAAAGCTCTGGACCTTTCTTCAACTGGTATACTATGCGCAAATAAATGAAAAATAGTTGGCAATCCTAAAAATATCATAATACGGAAAGTAATTGATAAATATTCAACTTAAGATATAATACCTAATCCTTCTGCAAATCCCAACACAATTCTACCAATCACTAAAGCTACAAGACTGTGGGCCAAGAGGGGCGTTACAAATGTAGCTATACTCCACAGAAGAACACTGCAGATTAGTACGTTTTTTGCACCTAAACGAGATGCCCAACAACTTCCTATAATAAAATTTGCAGGATAATATATGAAGAACTAAAGGTTTATTAAAAGGTAACACACCTAGTAATTGACTGGTGAAATATCCAAAAGCAAATGCTGATAATATCCAACCCTGGGCGTGTAGCGACCATTTATACACTTGCGCCATCGGAATGATGGCTATAGGCATTATAACTCTGTCGGCACTGTTTATGAAATTTGCCAGACTGCATAGTGCCACTATCCGAGACGTCCGTGTAAACCAATACAATCTCACCATTGTACCTTTGTGAGAATTTTTCAAAATAAAAATGCACACTTAAATGAAAGATCTGTACATATTATTTCATTTATTATACCTTAGAAAATCTATACACTGAGAAGTTTTAACACGAAAATATTTGGTTCAGTTAGCATAATAAATTAACATAATTCACAACCTACTCTTACTGTTTTAATTCACATAATGTCATTAAAATAATTTTAACATTTTGTATTTTGTAATTTTATCATAAATCTACTTCAACTTGACATATGTCAACTTGCCACACGCAAAATACACACAATTAATCAACTGTGGGACGTGAAATGTCACTACATTAATTTCAAGTTATTCCCATTGCTAAATAGGAAATTATTATGATTAATTTTTTATAAACGTGTGTTTATAATCTAATTGTGAGGGTCAATCATTAAGAACAACTTATTTTGTGCCACATATATGGTTTTATACATCAAGTTTTAAGTGCTGTAGTACCAAAACCAAAACAAATTTTGTATACAACTTTAGTGCAGTGTTCATTTACAAAAAAAAAAAATTAAGCATAAACCACAAAGAACACGTAGTTTTAATGGTTTTAACTGCTTGCAACAAGTTACTATTTATATCTAAAGGACGATTATTAATCCAATTCTACTAATTCCTTAATTGGTAAAGCAGGAAATTTCGATTTACATTTTTCTTCAGTTGCCTGTTAAATCGATGGACGCCATGTTTAATTCCATTGTCAAATGTTATTAACTGAATGGAAATTAATAGTATTCGCTGCTGTCCGAAGTGCATTTAACTCTTGGAGAAGCTTAGACTGACTGGACCAGTGTAGATTCACCGTGCTGAAAGATATATGATGGTGAGTTTATTCGCATAAAACATCTCGCGTAGAAGTAGGTGTAGTTTTAGGTTAAAACCTGTCAAACTTGTCATTAGGTCATGTAAACTGAGAAATGTCTTTTTGATGTGTCTTTTTTGCAGAGTTTTTTTGGTTTCGGCCAATCGGCGGAGATCGATATTTACCTCGATGGCCAAGACACTAGGAAAACTGCAGAAGTTAAGACGGAGGATGGCAAAAAGGAAAAGCTATTTCTTTATTATGATGGAGAAACAGTATCCGGCAAGGTATTGTTACCATACTGTAGTTGATTCGTCGTTTAAACGTTTATATTGTTTAGGTAAATATAAGCTTAAAAAAGGCTGGGAATAAACTAGAGCATCAGGGTATCAAAATCGAGTTCATAGGACAAATAGAATTATATTACGATAGAGGTAATCATCATGAGTTTACTAGTTTAGTTAAGGAGTTAGCAAGGCCTGGAGAGATGATCGCACATACTAGTTATCCATTTGAGTTTAGCAGTGTCGAAAAACCTTTTGAAGTTTATACAGGTAAAACATAATTTATTTCTTCCTTAGTAATTAAGTTCAAGCATATAATCTCTATGTTTCCATTCAGTATATTCTCCGAAACCCCCATTTGCTACGCTCTCGAGTACTTTACTTTTACTTTTCCATATATGCCATCTTAGGTCAGTTCAGCCTAATGTATAAAAACAGAATCACTTAAGTCTAAAATTCAAGGTTGAGATATAATTAATTATAGTCATGATAATACTAAATTACAATCCATACAGCTTCAACATTCCTATCATTCTTGCGCGTATTTAAATATCATATTTCCGCACACTTAATTAAATTTGAATTGGAATTTCTCCAAATGTGTGTTGCCGCTTAATATATACTACGTTCGAGCGCCCTTTGGTCTATGTTATCCAATGTGTTTACAATACATCATGTACTTATATACATACGTTGCGCTGGCTCTTGCGGCGAACGATATTCATGACAGGGTATACGGGGTGCGCCATTAATGTGTCGGAATTCAGTTCGAAAACTATCAAGATAGGAACATGTGCGTACACGGTATTTTAAAATTTGTCAAAAATATACAGTGTGTTACAAATTTCCGCAGCCACCTTCAACTTTTTTTTTGAAAGGATTGCTCTATTTCTTAGTCATTAGTTTCACAGCGACTTCAAACAGTTTTTCAATGATATCTGGGTATGTTATGTACACTTCCGACAATTAGTTTTGGTATTTCGCAGATTTTTTTCAAAATTTTAATATAGAAAGTCTAGGCTAGATGGACCATTTTTTTTTTTTTAATAATTTGCACCTTTATGAAAAATTAAAGTAAAAGGACAATTTCTTTAGTATTTAGTAAATTATTATAGAACATAGACAAAACTTATTTAATACATACACACTAAAAAAAATTGGGTAAAATTCCTGTGCGAATTTAGTGCAATTTTGTGCCCCTAAAACCGTACAGGTACTTTACTTTTAGGAGTAATACTTCTAAGCATAGGTAATTTTACCAACGGTTTTTCATCTATTCTGTGTTATTCATAGTGAAATTTCGAAATGTGGTTAACTTTAAGATTTTTGCATGTAGTCTAGATTCTAGAATACTCACAACTATAAAATTTCTAAGGTAGTGATAATTTCCATAGAAGTTTTACTTGTTTAAAAGTCAAATTACAAAGAAAAATTCAGTATTTCTGATTTTTTTTCCTAGCAAAAAGGAAAATACTTGCATTGAACTCTCGAAAGACCCACTTATTGCAATTTGGATCCACAGCAAGTGCTCCCCGCAGTCTGTATGTACCATTCGGGGATAAGTCGATTGAGGAATGCTCGTTCACAAGGTTTCTGGGGGTGACCGTCGATTCGCGCTTGCGATGGGGGGAGCACTGCTGCCGGTTGGAGCGGGAGCTGCATTCGGCTTTGTTCGGGGTCCGTCAGTTGAGAAAAGCAGTTAGCATCAATTCTATTAGAATGTTCTACTTTGCAAGCATAGAGTCGCGGGTGTTTTGGGGTTCGTCTACAGGCGCAAATTCACTGTTCCTATTACAAAAAAAAAATAATTAGATGTATGTTTGGGCTTACCCACATAACCTCATGCAGACCTTACTTCAAGGAAATGCATATATTGCCGTTATTATCGTTGTTCCTTCAAGAAGTGCTATTATTTTATAAAAAAATGAACAGATGTTTGTCGATAATGGCGATGTGTCTAATGCGATGATTACTCGCAATTCACAAAATTTGAGTGTACCGCGTCACAGAACCAGATTGTTTGAACAAAATCCACATTATAAAGCGGTCAATATTTTAACAAACTCCCTCACGAAATAAAAATATGCATTACACGCTCACAATTCAATAGAAAACTAAAAGTCTATCTGCATAAACATTCATTTTACAACGCAGCAGAGTATCTTTCCAGCTGACTTTCAGATGTGCGACATTTGTTTTGTGTGTTGTTTGTTGTTTGAACGTCATTTTTAAATGTTACCGTGACATTTTGCAAAGTTTATATATGTTTTCCACAACAATCGAGTAGAGCATACTATAATTTTAGTAAAGCCAATTTTAATTTAATGTACGAAATGTTGATGCTGAATTGAATGCTGATTGGTCATCTCTTTTTAATATTAATTCTGTACAAGCCTGTTGTGACACTTTTTACAAATAGCTATATAACATTTTGATGCAACTGTTCCGCGGTTGAAAACTCAAAGCGCAACCGCAACTATCCTCCTTGGTATAACACAAATATAATTCAACTGCTTAGAAAAAAGAATAATGCACACAAGCTGTATAAAAAATACGGTACTACATTTCATTACAACCACTTTAAACATTTAAGAACGATTTGCAAAGAACTTATCGACAATGCTTATAAAACCTTTATCAGAAGCAGTGAAGATTGCGTGGCAAGAGATCCCAAGCAGCTTTGGCGCTTCATAAATACTAAACGTGGCCATACTAGAATACCCGGCATTATGAATTATAATGACACTGTCCTTGATACACCCACAGAATATCATGAATGCGTTCGCTGAATACTTTAATAGTGTCTACCGTCGTCTGATGTGAGCTACATTACTGTACAATACCTGACATTAATGATCCTCCAGTATAATATATTTTTTATATCTGAAGATGATATCACTCAATCGCCTAAAAAATCAAAAGACGATTTTTCATGTGGGAGTTGATTCTGTACCAAGCTTTATTGTACGGGACTGTGCAGGGATATTTGTAAAACCTCTTTTTTTACTTATTCAACCTTATTTTGAAGTGTTCAGAATTACCAAAAATATGGAAGACTGCTCGAGTATGCCCTATAGTAAAAAGTGGAAGCTCAGAAAACGTATGCAATTATAGTCCTATTTCTATTTTATGTAACTTTGCAAAAATCTTTGAGTCTATAATATGTGATGATATATATAATTCGATTAGGACTATTATTTCACCAACTCAGCGCGAATTCATACCTAAGCGCTCTACAGTCACCAACTTAGGGTGTTTTACTCAATTTGTTTCTGAAAGCCTTGATAAACAACGTCAAGTTGATGTAGTATACACCGACTTTCAAAAAGCATTTGATCAAGTTGACCATTACGTGCTCTTGTGGAAATTGCGGATTATCGGTTTTTCACCATCACTCTTAGCCCTATTTAAAGCCTATCTACATGGAAGAGAGCAGTTTGTGGAATATTTGCATGTACGATCTGAGACATTTCAACCATCTTCTGGTTTACCGCAAGGATCGAACCTTGGGCCAGTGTTATTTTTATTATTTATAAATGATATTGCTGATGTCAGTGATTGCGAACATTTGATATTTGCTGACGATTTAAAAATATACAAAGAAATTACATCTATCGCAGACTGTGTCAGCTTGCAAAATGATTTACAGGCTATAAGTGAGTGGTGTGCTCGCAACCATTTAAACCTCAACATCGATAAATGTAAAATTGTCACTTACACAAGAAAAATGAATTTTATTAACTACTGCTACTGCTTGAATGATGAAGATCTTATTCGATGTGAAACTGTTAAAGATTTGGGCGTTGTCTTTGATAGTAAATTCTCTTTCGTCAATCACATAAATTTCATAGTTGCAGCTGCTTATCGAATGTATGGTTTTATATGCAGAAACTGTCCCGATTTTGAAAATGTAAGGTGTTTATCCCTTCTTTACTTTGCATTTGTTAGATCAAAACTTGAATACGCATCCTTGGTTTGGTACCCGATCTATCAGATACATATTAATAACATTGAGGCAATTTAGAGAAGATTTTTAAAATACTTATTTTAGAAAATTGATGGTGCTTATCCAGAGAGAGGACTAGATTATAACATTATGCTATCAAGATTTAATTTTGTGTCATTACAAAAGAGACAGATAATACAAAATATAAAATTTTTATTTGGCTTGTTAAATAATAATATAGATAGCTCCTGGCTTTTGAATAAAATTAATTTTCTTGTTCCAAGGTTTGAAACCCGTTACCAATGTATGTTTTATTGTAATAGAAACAGAACTAATGTCTTAGTTAAGTCTCCGGTAGTCACTATGTGTAATAATTACAACGATATTTCGCATTTATGTGACATACATTACGACACTTTTGGTAAAATAAGAGAAGTTATTATTAATTTATAGTCTATTCGTTTAATTTATAGTTTTGTATTCGCTAAGTTTAAGATTTAATAATGTAACTTTCCTGTAATTGGGCTTCCGCCTGTAGGAAATTAATATATTATTATTATTATTATTATTATTATTATTATTATTATTATTATTATATGTTATATTTATATTGACCATTTTATTTACTGTAATGTAATATTTACCTTTGGACGATGTGAATGTTTATTTCTAAACGTATGACAAATAAATAAATATAAAATATCTGTACATCTGTAAATACACAGTTAACTAGAGCAAGAGATTGCCAAGGAAGATTTGCAAGTAAAATATACAAAAAAAAAATCTATATCTCGGAAACTATTGACTTTTGGATAAGGCAAATTTGGCTAAATCTATTGTTAATGAAGTGTACTACCAGGTCCTTTAATATGTAGGTTTAAACACCAGTCACTCTGCATATATTCGAAATCAGTGAAAAGAGATCTTTTATACTGTCTGATAATATACAGGCTGCTTTAATGATGGGCGTTGCGGGTGCTTGAAGAACTGACGAATTAACAAGAATGACTATATCTGACGTAGATAACAGGGGTAATATTATTGTGGCATATATTCTCGAAACAAAAACTGGAGTTTCAAGAAATTTTGTACTGGTGGAGCCACACTAGATTGCAAGTATCTGGAAATATCTACAAATGAGACCTGCAGGTCAATCACGATTATTTTTAACTCTGCGTAATGGTAAAATAACGAAGCAGCCAGTTGGGTATAATACCTTTAGTAGTATGCCTAAGAAAATCGCTGAATTTTTAAATTTAGGAAACCCTCATATGTATACGGGTCATTGCTTCCGCGGAACCTCTGCCACTGCACTTGCTTCACAAGGCGGTGGAGTATTAGATGTAAAACTTGGTTGGCGATCTTCCAACATCGCTGAAGGTTATGTGGAGAATTCCCTCGATATCAAAAAAAAATTGCGGTTACAGATATCTGAATCACAACATGAGCCATGCGCCGGCACTTCTACAAATTCCTCGACATCTGTTCCTGCTGATATCCCACAATTAATAGAACAAACTTGTCGCAATTCATTTTAACGATTCAAATTTTAAAAGAAGGGTTCGCTCTACAAAATGCAATAAACGGCTCTCAATGTTAACATAAATCGGTAATCTAATCTCTTGTATTTAACTTTGTTGCAATTACAAGATTGTGTATCGGTTTTGTTTATTTTTGTGTTTATGACTTTTGTAGGTTAACTTCAATACCTGTAAACCTGAATTAGAAAATGATGATTAATATTTATGGATTTTTTTAAAATATACTCAATCCTAAACCGACAGGTACCTAATAATGAAGCAATTATCTCATAAATTGATTCAGATTGGGTCGAATGTACTAATGTCATCTGTCTGATGTATAGTTTCATCATGTCAATGTCACTTACTTTTCCTCCCTAAAGAGGAAAAGTAGAACTTTCCTCCCTGGAGAGGAAAAGGACAACTTTCCCCCAGCAGGGAGAAAAGTTGTACTTTTTGAAGTTTTTTTCGATCTGAAAGAATACGCACTGTACGTAGGGGTCAAAATATAAACGGATGCCCTGTACACTTTTTGGTTTCTGTTTTTTTTTTGCCATTTAGGCACCCAAATACTCTAAAACGTGCTCCTTTGTCACTTACTTTTCCTCGCCTAAAGAGGAAAAGTAGAACTTTCCCCCAGCAGGGAGAAAAGTTGTACTTTTTGAAGATTTTTTCGATCTGAAAGAATACACACTGTAGGTAGGGGTCAAAATATAAACGGATGCCCTGTACACTTTTTGGTTTCTGTTTTTTTTTTGCCATTCAGGCACCCAAATACTCTAAAACGTGCTCCTTTCCCTCCTGAATTGTGTTATTAAATGCAATAACACAATAATTTTAGATTATTATTCCGTAAGTTACGGTAGTGTTGTAATCTTATGGTTTTCATTTATCGGATTCAAGCTATTTTATTTCATATTCATTTCCTTTATTTTTGTTACAGGTTCTAATGTTAAGTTAAGATATTTTTTACGTGTAACTATCGTACGCAGATTGGCCGATCTGGTCAAGGAGATGGATATAGCGGTCCATACGCTTTCTAGTTATCCGGACATGAATAACCCCATTAAAATGGAAGTCGGCATCGAAGACTGCCTTCACATAGAATTCGAATATAACAAATCTAAATATCATCTCAAAGACGTAATCGTTGGTAAAATTTATTTCTTATTAGTCAGAATTAAGATCAAACATATGGAGATAGCAATAATCAAGAGAGAGACGACTGGATCTGGTCCGAATACGTTTACGGAAAACGAAACGATTGCGAAATACGAAATTATGGACGGAGCACCAGTTAGAGGTATTATACTTATATTTGATGATAATTGCTATTTTTCATTTTGTTATGACTTGTTGCTTTTATAGGTGAAAGTATACCGATCCGTGTATTCCTAGCGGGGTACGATTTGACTCCAACAATGAGAGATATTAATAAGAAATTCTCTGTCCGCTATTTCCTAAACCTGGTACTTATGGATACTGAGGACAGACGATATTTCAAGCAGCAAGAAATTATTCTATGGAGAAAAGGTACATATGTTCAATCTCACTTACTATTTTTAATCAAGAAAACCTTGACTGCCCTTAGGTGTAAGTTGTGTTGATTTTAGTTTAGTTCGTTACTGTGTTGTTTCCATTTTCTTACTTTCCTCCTATCTTATATTTCTTTTTTTCCACTTTTACTATATCATTCTAAGTTTTTCTTGGTCTTCTTTTTACATTCTTTCCCATTGTTTTCGCTTCCTATATCCGCCATTCGTTCCCCTGGCATGCGAAAATCATGTTCATGTCATCTCATTTGTACAGGGTGGGCGAATTTCGATGTTTTTATAGGGTACAGAACAAACGGTAATAGATATAAGAAAACTAAGCAGATGGTTACAATCTCTTTTTTCGAGTTTGGCTTAGTAATCCAAACAGATTGAAGCTAACTTGTTTAGTTCCCGATATACCAGGCGTTTTTCAAAATCAGCCATTTTCTTTCAAACGCTCAATCATGTTTCCCCTCGTGGTTGGCGCTTCTGTATAAATTTCAGACTTTAAGTGGCACCACCAAAAGAAGTCAGGGGAAGTAAGACCTGGCGATCTTGGGCAAAGACACTGGACACCTCTTCCGATCCATCGACTATTGTAGGGTCGATCTAATTACTTCTGTGCTATTCTTGAATAATGTGCTGGACAACCGTCATGTTGGAACACATTGTTTGTCGTACGTCGCAAGGGAAGCTCTTGAAGTAACACTGGAAAGTTCTGCAAGATGTTTCGATATTTTTCAACCATTTAAGTTTCCATCATTGAAATATGCCAATAAGCTTATTGCCAATTATTCCACACAAACATTTACGTGCCAAGGAATATTGATGTTCAACTTGGCGCAACCATGTGGATTTTCGATACTCCAGTAATTACTTGTTTAGTGATTTAGCGTACCGTGATTTGTGAATGTCGCCGTCTCTCGTCAAAAATTGATACTTCGCATGACAAATTCGCACTCGATTTTGAAAATCATCGCCATGAAGTTCTTGCTGCATGGAAACTCTAAATGGATGATATTTCCTCGCTTCAATATTCGCAGATAGTGGCTGAGCATTGCCATTCACCGCGAGCTATTTCTCGAGTACTAATGTGCGGATTATTAGCTACTGCAGCTAATACCTCAATTTAATTATTTTCTCCAGCAATTGTTTTTCGACGATTACCTTTTCTTGACTGTACAGTTCCTTCGCTAGAGAACTGTTGAACGACTGGGTAAAAAGAAGTGCGCAATCGCACCTTGTCGGGAAAACGTTGTAAATAAAGAATAACAGCAGCATCGATATTCCTACCACTTTCTACATAGATGTAAATCATTTCAATTCTCTCTTGTAATGTTATAGCCTCCATTACTGTCCAACATTGCAACACTAACTAATTTGTATTGGATTAATAATTAATAATCTAAATGGGGATCGGACAATGTGTAAGTATTCACAGCTTACTGAATAAAGCACGGTTTTGTATCGTTGAATAGCATTCCAATTGCGAATAAATAATGGTATCGAAGTGAAGGTGCACAGTTTCGAACACCTGGCTTTTTGAAATGTTAGTTTATGTTAAAATTAAAAAACACAAATGGAAAGTGGGCACTTTCCTCCCTGCTGGGAAAATATACTATTTATTGGTGTTTACAAGCGCTAACGCCAAAACTGACAAGGCAAATCAAAAAAAAAAAGTGGTTTACTAATTTTTGACAAATAACATGCAATATTAAAAAATGCATGTTTCCGTTTAAAAAATGAAAGTCTGCCTTGAAATCTCCTTCAAGGTCACGAACAAATAAAAAACTACATACGTCATTTTCAACACATGATACAGAGTAACTTTTATTTGAACATTTTTTAGAAACTATACAGTGAAAGTAGATAACGTCTGTAAACTAAAAGCTGGGACACCTGTATATAACAAATTAAAAATAATTTTTATAATTATGATAGCTCTGTTCTCGCAGGAATCACAAACTAGTCAGACGCGATTCGATTGGCTCAAAGAAGTCCGAAACTGTTGATTGGCTCTGACTAGATTGTGTTTCCTTCGCGAACATAGCTAATAGCACGATTAACTTATGTTGAATGACCAATAGACATATATGATGAGAACAATATCAAATTTATAATAATTTTTTTTTGGTTCATCTTACATTTCATCCAATCTCCACATGTCTTCAATTGAAACTTCATTGTTGGCATGGAAAGTATTTTTTTACATAGCAAATTATATTCAGCACCCAGATCGAAATCCTTTTCATTTCCAGCATGAATTAATGCATAACGTTGACCACAACCTTTCGGCGGTCTGACACCAGTACCTATATCCTGCAGAAATGCTTGTTTAGACGTACTTACTTTGCTATCAGTTCACGCTTTTGTTGCGACGTGTCCAATTTTTAGCCATGATTCATTCATTTTTATTAATTTCTTATTAACATCTTGGGATTCCGTCTTAACATCCTCTTCCTTGATTCTATAACTTTTTATTTCTTGTTTTATACTTTTTCTTCTTTTATTTTGTTTATGTTGATTGTCAATTCCTATTTTCATTTGTAAGAGGTTAGTAGAACTTCCTATTTTTAGTTGTCTCGATACTTTCACATAGCATTACATTAGTTTGAACTTTTCTTGACAAATTATTGATTCCCACCATTCTAATTTATTTTATTCATCACCAGGTGAAAAACAAAGAAAACCCAACTTACAAGCACAAGGCACTCTAGTTGCATCGCATTTAGTTAAAAACGAGCCACACGTCGAGAACAAAGAAAACGAGAACACGACAAACAATCAGCAGCAACAAGGTACCATAAAGGAGGATTTCACGAGAGCCAATAATTCCCAATCGACAGAAAACATCCACAATGACACCTTCGAGAAGAAGGACAACGAGGCCCCGATAGAGAATATGCAGAGGGAGGCCGGTGACGGCCAAATCGACACTGGAGTTAGCACGGGGCAGTGATGTACAGTGAATCACAGTTGGCAGCAGTGGATGTACATATTTGTGATTTAGACTCGATCGAGATCCAGTGTTCTGTGTATATTATTACTGATGATTAATTATTATTCATTATATATATATATTGTTTACAGTTATCATTATTAATATTATTATTGTATATTTGGCAAAAAAAGTACAATATATCTTAAAAAATGTATTTAAATTTTGCAATTATTTACAGCATTGAATGTATCCCTGGAATGATTTAAGCGTTAGTCAAAAAGTCTATGCTGTGCAGACTCCAATTACAAAATTATTTGCAGAAACACAGGCGTGTTTATGAAACAAAATGTGCAAATTCTAAACAGGCAAATTTGATTAGTATTTTGATATTGTGTAAGTCAGGTTGAACTCTAAAGCTATTAGATTATTTTTTTATTAAGATTAAGAGATTAGGTTTCTCCAAGAAGTACTGCTCTTAATTCTGGCTCCCTTAGGTCTTACGAGATTCTCTACGCCCATTTAAAAGTCTTGTCCTCACCAGGCCGTCGGCTTGGCACAAACATATGAACTGTTGTTACCCGTCTCCTTCGCAAGTATGCAAGTCATTATCAGACTATGCTGCTACATATGGCTTAGGCATGACATGATCCCACTCCTCTTTTAGATCAGGGGCACCAGTGGCGGCTCGTTAGGTGTTCACAAAATCAAGAACATGCAAATTTTAACTAAAATCCAATCATTTTTTTCGTACATGTCCTTCTTAAATTTTCTTGTAAAGTCTCGTAAATTTGCCCTTTGTAGTTTGCGTTAAATTAAGTTCTGTTTTGTCTGCCCATACTTTTAACTTGAATTTTTTTGTTCATAACTAAACGATTAAAATTGTCTTTCAAATATTGCACAGTAAAACTGTTCGGTTCATAGTTATTATTTTATATAGTTTAGTGTTTACTTACAATGACTACTTTGTTTGTTTTGTGTGCTTTAATTTCTTTTTACGTACTGTATATTTCATTTCATTTTTTTGTTTGACGACTGCACCAGATGCCATAGGGCGGCTTTCTTGTCGGCTTTTGGCAGAGGGATTTGTAACGACGCGGCTAGTTTTAACTGCGGCTGGCGCTGTTGCCAATTTATTTTTGTTTTTCTAAAAAACATCAATTATTATTTGTATCTTTGAGGGAATGTTACGCTTTTTGGAAAACAGTTAAAGATTTACGAGTTTTAGTTTGTGATTTATGTGCGGGGGTCAATTAATTGCTGTAATAATATATTGTCTAAATTGTGCTTTTTTTTTACAAAGTTAAATTTAAGGATATTTATAAATTAACACTATGTAGGTATATTAAATTGTTACAACTGTTAAAGTTAAAAAGTATACATTTGCAAAAAACACGTTACAATAATTAAACATAAGTCTGACAACAGAAATATTCGTATTTTACAACAGCAACCCGTACGTGACCGTCTCGTTTTCTCTACGTTTCTTAACTGCCCCCTGGTGATCGTTGCGTTTCTACCAACCCTTGCTCATTTGAATTTTCGCGCTAACACAACCATGATTATTGTGTTAATTATATCTACTTTTATCATCTACAATTCTTTGAAAATCTTCTTACGAGTAAATTTTTCCAAGACCCATCCCATATGACCTGGGATGAATTGTGACAAAAGGTAATTTTTAGTGATGAAAAACGCTTTAGAATGGTGCCGACGGATTTCATTACTATTGGCATGATTTACGCAAGGAGACTAAAACAATTTCACGAAGATATGCTGGAGCGATCGATGTTGTGTTTATTGAAGGCTCATTAACTGCTGCTAGATATTTACACTTATTAGAAAACGAAAAACCAAAAATTGAAGAAAAAATCCGTAGGCAAAATTTCATCTTCTTACAGGACAATGCGCCCTCACATGGTGCTCGCATTGTGAAACAATGGTTTATTGATTCAGAAATAGTACAATTACCCTGGCCAGCGTTATCACCAGACCTGAACATTTTGAGGCTGGCTATCAGTAAAATTATATCCAACCACGGACGACACTTCAAACCAAACCCACTGAAGAAAACTTTAGAGCGCTTAACCAAACAATTCTGTAGACTACGTACAGAAATTTGTTATAAATCATTACCAAACAGACTTTTTGAAGTGATAAATAAAAATGGCAGCCATACTCATCATTATAACCATTTTCCTGTGAGAGCTTTTTGAATTTATCAAATATGCGTTCATCACGTGTCCCACTACCACGCGCATATACGGGAGAGGGAGAGAGGGTTATTATCCCCTTCGCTCTCTCCCATGAACGCATCGAAACCTACTTTAATCAAACACTTACATTTAGAGACAAACATTCGTCTTTTTTTTTCCTGTTTTTTTTTTTTGTGTATTACCTCTCCGCGATGACACTAATTGAAATTGGTTATCTAAAAGAGCAGAATTTTTTTAGTTAAAATATAACCTATAATAACTCAAGTTGTTATATCGCATTTGGGCCTACTTTTTCAAGTAACAAAGTTTTTTACCCGCAACGTGCCGAGTTAAACCGGCTTTCCTTCAGCGGCGTTTAGGTTGTTAAAGATATCGGCCGTTCGGCCGTTTCCTATTCATGTTTTCGCTGCGATTCTCGGGCGCCGTCAATCGTGATTTTCTCTTAACTCAACACTTTAGGGCGTCGATCTTCCGCGAGGTGTTATCCGTGACGGACCTAGGCAATTTCGGTGTTCGAATGTTCCGGTGTCTCGGAAGCGACGAATAGTGTAATGGATTGTAGATTTTGTCACTCCTAATTTTTCTGCTATCACACGCACATAATGTCCTTCCCCGTGTAATGTGACAATAGCGGATCTCTTGGCGGCACTTATCGCCTTTCCTTCCGGCATTTTAAATACTATTTTTACAAACAGCGCAATTGAACAATCGTATTGTAACTGGTTTACTAATAGAATAATTCACAGTAAGTACGATATCAATTATTGCCTGCTATAGTGGACCTTTAGGGGACACCCATGTGAATTTCACGACCCTGTCGATTCACCCCTCTATTGTAAACATGCTTGTCGCTTCGACGTTCTTTTAAATATCGTTTGTAATGGTTTTATTACGTGCTATTAGGTTAAATTTAATTTTCTGTTTAATAGGCTTATTCTAATGATGATTTCCGTCTTAAATACTTTGTTGCTACGCTAATTTTATTATAGAAATTTTTACAATAATGTTAAAAGTATTCAGTATTGAAAAAATGGATTTTTTAAATTATACTAGTTGTCCTAACTTCAATATGGACAATGTGTTTTGTGCAAACGAATGTGCAATTGTAGGAATTAACTTACACTCCCATTGCACTCATGGATCATGCAATTGATTTCACATTTAGACCTTGCTCCATCTTCATTGATTCACTTGAACGAACCTACTGAACATAAGTTAGGTAACTACTCATTGATTGCTGTATTATTTAACTGTTAGGTAAAAGCAAAACTATAATTTTGTAGAAATTTTTTTATTATCACTTTTGTTAAATAAGAATTAACAACGAGAAGGTTCATGTTATTGTATATACAAATAAATTTTGGGGTACTGTTTTGTAAATTGTCATCACCTATTATAATACACGAAATAAAGTTGAAAATTAAACTAGAAATAATTTATCTTAGCTTTCATTTTTCCTCGCGTTAGCTGTACGGATATTTCCCTTACAGTCTCAGCCAATACATAGCATTCCTAATTCTGTTGTAGTCAGGTAGTTGTTCAATAGGTCCAACACCCGCTACAGCCGGACAACGATCATAGAGGTATTTGTAGCAGACATCCCTCACGTTTTTGGCAGTGATTGATTCGATGCGATAGGTTAGCTCATGCGGTGGAATCCTTCTGCCATAGCAAAGTAATTGGCGACCTATCAGAGACGAATATAATAACAGACGGACGTATAAAATAACCTCACTTCAGATAATTACCTATATCTTCACAGACAGCTGTTGTTGTATCCAGTTGAAGCAATGTGTTAGCAGTGAGGAGTGATTTTGCTCTTTCGACTTCTCCATCTGTCAAACTGGTACATATCCGCATGAATTCTTCTTGACGTTGAACACCATATCTTCTAATTTTAGTGGATCAGCCACGAAGTAAATACCCCACAATCCGGTGTCCTACAAAGAGTAAACGATTATTATTCTCATAGTCCGTCAAGGCGGAAGGGATGGCCTAATTTGTAACAGGGATGGTCGTAGCTGTAATTGCGTGCACCGCTTCAGTATACAAGCTGATGCAAATTAAGTGCGCACCATTGCTATTTCTGTTATTATTGATTTTAGTTTTAATACATATTGTCTTACGAATAATATAGAAGTTATGATGTTTTTAATTGATGCCAAAGATATGTAAAATATTATAGTAGGCTTCTTTCACTTTAAGTCAAAAAATAGATATGTTGTTTGAAAACTGGCAAAAGCGACTGAGCTTAAATCTTTTACACGTTTAATTATTAAAAAAAAGTTGGTTATTTCATTTTGTGTTGTGTTCTTACTTCTAATTGTTATATTACATTATCATTAGTAGCTTGAACAGTTTTCGTTATATTTAGTTCTAAGTATTAGAGTAATATCTCACCAAGGTATTTCCCATTGGAGAAATGCGATATGCGGGAAGCATACACGGTAGCGGCAAAAATTCAATAAGGACTGTCAAATATTATGCCAGAAAAATCCTTCTACGACAGCAGCAGCCAGATCGACGTACTTTCGAAAACTTGACAAACAATTTAGGCAACACGATTACTTATAACTACAGCTTCTTGTTTCGCGTGCGCAATTTCGCCCGGTGTGTCAAAACTTTCGCCCAACGTTTCGCGTCAGTATGAACAGCGAAACCTCCCAAAGAAGCTTAGTATAGTTACACCGGCCGGAAAAGCGCTACGCAGTGTTAACACACGAACGTACTTATTAGAGAAGAAATCAACGATAGGTAGAAATTACAGTTTAGCATATTTGAAGCCCATCGCGAATTTTCCATTAGAGATGCTGCTAAGGAATTGGGTTTAAGTTCAGTCAGTTCAAAGAATTTAAAAAAAAGCATAAGTATATCCCATTTAAGTACCGAACTTCACAAACATTACAATCAAGAGATTCAAACAGGAGGTTGGTTTTCCTTGAACGAAATTTTTGTGATGAGAAATTGAATGGAGCACAATGTATTTTATGGAGTGATGAAACAAATTTCTCCAATAGAGGAATATTTAATAAGAAGAATGTACACTACTGGTCGCAAGAAAATTTATTAATAATGCGTCCACATACTACACAAGTTCGATTTAGTTGTAATGTCTGGTGCGATTAATTGGTCGAGACAGTCGTTGGTCCAGTGTTCTACAATGGTACATTGACAGGAGAGAGATATCTGGAATTTATTCGTATCGTTCTAGAAGATTTCCTTGATAACATTAATTACCTGATGCGCCAAGAATTGTAGTTTCAGCAGGACGGTGCTCCGGCACACAACTGCCGCATAGTTCATAACCATCTGGACATCATCTTTGCCGATAAGTGGATTGGTACAAATGGGCCAATTCGATGGCCAGCACGCTCTCCTGATCTTTCATCTTTAGACTTTTTTCTTTGGGGTTATTATTTAAAAGATCAGATATACAAAACCCGGTACTACAACAACGTGAACGAATTGCAAAATAAGGTTAGGGAGGTTTTCCGCCAATTAGATAGAAGGATAATCTTAAGAGTTACCCAGAATGTACTCAAGCGGGCACGAAAATGTATTGAGAATGAAAGTGATACCTTTGAGCAGTATTTATAAATTATGCATTTACCTTTTCCTTTTCAATTTATTTCAACGACATTATTTAAAAATAATATGTTAAAATAAACATCAACCACAAAGACATGTATAGTTTTGTTAATAGTGATTTTTTATACTGCTCTACATTTTAACACATAAAAAACCATCATCTTCTTATTATTCGTTTTAAGACAATATTGTATTGATACTTTTGCGTCATAAATTAATGGATTTGCGGATTGTCTAACCTTATAACAAGTGTTGAAACTTTGGAATGAATGACAGAGATCGCCTTCGGCGCTTGCTCTAGCTAGAACGGTGGCGTTCTGCTTTCCTGAGGCTTGGGAACGATCCCAAGCGCCAAGCAATGTTGTCGCTACCATCAATGTGAGGGTATCGGGATCCGTCCAGCCTGCGCCTTCAATCGCCAGAGCTACATGAGCCAGTGGAAGTGAGTCGTCCCTAACTCGGACTTCCGAGCCGGTGAAGCGGCACGGTGACAAAGATGGAACCTCGCCAGGGTAGTTGTTATCTAACACAATTAATTATTTGGATTAAAATGGTTAACTTGTCGTGAAAGTACGGCTTACTGATTTTTCCAAAGTTCTTTTCGACGAGATCGACTAATTCTTTATGATCCACGCCACCGGCACCAGCAATAACAATCCTGCTCGCTTTGTAATGGTTATCCAAGTAAGCTCTCAAATCGGCGCTGGTTATTGATCGAATGTTGGCAGTTGGCCCTGTAAAAATAGGTTTCAACTAAGTTTCGAGTATTTCTGCATTTGAATGCGTATTTCAACAAGAGGGCATTTCCATGAAATTTAAAATTCGTTGTGAAGATGGGCTAAAATTGGTTGGGGACATATATTTTTCATTTCCCAAGTTTCTTGAAATGTTAAATTATTTAATCATACCTTATGAATTTAATCTCTAATTAGCGGTAATTATAATGAAGAAAACACAAAAGGATATGTTACTGTATAACTGTAAGGAAGAACAAAAATGGCATGGCGGTAAAACCATTTTTAAAATGACACTCTTCAACCGATGTCTTTCTTTACCGCTGTTATATTTAGG
This sequence comes from Protaetia brevitarsis, assembly GCA_004143645.1. Classification (NCBI taxonomy): domain Eukaryota; kingdom Metazoa; phylum Arthropoda; class Insecta; order Coleoptera; family Scarabaeidae; genus Protaetia; species Protaetia brevitarsis. Next base: position 2,439,305 of record RXPK01000214.1, read on the forward strand.
TATCCTCTTATGATTTTATATATAATTAAGTTTGATTGAAGCGTCGCGAACTATAATGCGATTTAATAAAATGTATTGATAAGATCTACAATTCGTGTCATTACTCCTCTCCAACCTACACCTACAGTCCACATCCAGAAGAAAACAGTCGTCATCCTAGTTTTAAAACATTTTCTAATTGTTACATAGTTTTTATAAATCTTTTTTTTTTTTTGTAAACTGTTGTGTAGTTAATGAAATAATTAGAGTTTTTAGCGCCTAGGGGTATGCAACCCACTTATCACCCTAAGTGCGCAATGCGCAGTTGCACTGTTTTAGTTTGCTCTCGTTCGTTGTTAGCACGTAGTACCTACATAGATACACTGTTAAGTTTAAGTTATATGCAAGTGAGCGATCGATGTAAAATCAATAAAGTTACTGTCGCTTATATCAAGTTTTATTGATTAACATCTCAACAACATTATTCTTGTCCTTCGAAGCGGATCCTTCGACAAGAAGAAGGAAAAGATTACGCAGAACCTACGATAACCTGTAAGTCAATCCATGTTCTATTCCACATTCATACCATTCATTTACGTTCAATTTTTTGCAAAGAATCTGTTGTTTTTTCATTTCTATTGTCTTCATGCATGTAAGTGGTTCGATTTGAATACGATTATTCTGAGATACCTTATACATTTGCCAAATTACCGATTGCAATGGAAGATATCAAAAATTAACGTGCGCAAGCGTGGGTAATAAACAACGCGTAACGAATTTTGTCAAGTATGTTGAATCTATCTCACAATTAACAGATAGAAGCGTTGCTCAACTTAAAGAATTGGAAATTAGGTTAGGTAACGTCAGTCACATATTAGATGAGTTCGAAAACATTCAGCAAATCATCGAGACGTTGCTCAGATGAAGAATTAGCGGAACACCAAAATACAGAGATGAGATAACAGACACATTTTTAACAGCTCAAGCGCTGGCAGTTACAATGGAAACCCGCCAAACACAACACGTGACACATTCGTTGAATAGCATTAATTCTACTAATACAACTCTACCTAATACAGTAATGTCAAATATAACACCTTTAATAGCAGTACAGGTTCAAGTAAAATTACCTACAATCGAATTACCCAAATTAATGGTGACTACACAAAATGGTTAGAATTCAAAGACACGTTCACATCTCTCATTCATGAAAATTCCCAAATAAGCAATATTCAAAAATTTCACTATTTACGTGCATCTTTAGGCAAAGAAGTTTTAAAAATCATACAATCGTTAGAATTTTGCGACACCAATTATGAAAAGGCATGGGAATTATTACACAAACGGTACAATAAATCACAATTACTAATTCATAGTCACATTAAGGCCATATTTGAGTTGGAAACCATAACCAAAGAAAATGCTACGAGTTTAAGGGGAATTGTTGATACAGTTTCGGAACACATTTATGCATTAAAGAGTCTCAAACAATCTACAGAATATTGGGATCAGATATTAATATATGTTATTAGTACTAAATTAGACAGGGTGACACTCAGAGAATGGGATCATTTTAAAACAGATTTGTCTACTTTTCAAGAATTTGTCGACTTTCTGATTGGTCGCGCAGATGCATTGGAAAGTTTTGAGAGCAAAGCGAAAGGTAAAGAACAAAAAGACAAAAATTTCACTCACAAAAAAGTTTCTATGGTAGCTTCGACAAGTTTATCGTGTAATTACTGTAAGGATGCTCACACTATTTTACCATTGCGCGCGAAATTTTTAAATTACCAGTCAATGATCGTTTAAACAAGGTTTTAGAATTAAAACTATGCAAGAACTGTTTATGTCGCGGTCATGATGCCAAAACATGTCGATCTGGTACATGTAAAAAATGCAAGTTTAGACATAATACATTGTTACATTTTGAAAAACAAGTTGAAACAAAGCAAGAAGAAAAACCACAAGCATCGACCTCTCAAGTATCATTTTCCGCCCTCGGTGTCAATAAACTTGTATTGTTATCAACAGCAATGATAAATACAAGCAATTCATCAGGTAATACAAGGTCAGCTCGCGCATTACTTGACAGCGGATCTCAAGTTAATTTCATTTCAACACGACTTTGTAAACAATTGAATATAAAAGGTATTTCAACAGATATATCTATCACAGGTATCAATAAAATGACTTCGAATTTAACTCAAAAATGCGAAGTTACAATTTCTGCAATGAACGGAAGTTCAAAATCAACAATTTCATGCTACATACTAGCAAAAATCGCAGACAATTTGCCTAATCAAACAATAAACATAGATTCATGGGAAATTCCTTCAGATCTACCATTGGCTGATCCACAGTTCAATCAGTCCAGCGAAATAGATATACTGCTCGGCGCAGATATATTCTGGCATGTAATTTACGATCAAACTTACAAATTACCAAAGGGCCTCCCAACTCTAAGGAACACTGCTTTCGGTTGGATCGTATGTGGTTCTTTAAAGCAGTCAACTGCAACAGCCGTGTGTAATTTCACTACAAGCAACACCTTGCATCAAGATATCAAGCAATTCTGGGAACTTGAAGAAGTATGCATGGACAACAAACAAAGTTCTGATGACGAATACTGCGAGCAACATTTCAATTCAAATTTAACACGAACTGCAGATGGTAAGTTTATGGTGAAGATTCCACTTAAATATCCTCCAACATTGCTCGGGAACTCACGAGATCAAGCATTAAATCGATTGTCGAAATTAGAGAAGAGACTACATTCTACGCCAAATTTAAGAGCACAATATGCTTCATTTTTACAAGAATACTACGATTTAGGTCATATGTCGTTAGTATCGCCAGAAGACAATAGCGCAACGCCATTCTATTTACCGCACCACTGTGTATTAAAGGATGAAAGTACCACAACCAAACTTCGGGTGGTATTCGATGGTTCTTCCAGATCTGATAGTGGATGGTCTCTGAATGATCTACAATATACCGGTCCTGCAACTTTGAATGATCTATTTCATATAATCATGCGTATCAGGCAATATCGTTTCTTGGTAACAGCAGATGTGGCAAAAATGTACCGCCAAATATGGGTGCATCCTGATGATAGGCAATTGCAAAGAATATTATGGCGAAATCATAATGACGAACAACCCCAGGAGTACACATTAAATACCGTCACATATGGCACTAGTTCAGCTCCATATTTAGCAATCAAATGTCTCCAACAAGCAGCTCTTGATAATCAACATGAATATCCTGAAGCAGCACATACAATATTAAATGACTTCTATGTAGATGACCTCATCACTGGTTTCAATTCAGAGGAACATGCAATAGACATTTGTCAGCAAATTTCAAACATTCTTGAAGAATACCATTTTCATTTGCGGAAGTGGCATTCAAACAGTAAGATTATCACAGCTAAGCTAATTCACAACGGTGAACCCTTAAGCGAACTTCCATTAGGTCATGACTCTATTAAAACGTTAGGGATTCACTGGAATAGTCAATTAGATGCTCTAACTTATAAATCACTTTGCATTTCTCCTTCACAAGAAGTTACAAAACGATATATACTATCATGTGCTTCTAAGATTTTCGATCCATTAGGACTCATAAGCCCATACGTTATAACAATTAAGATCATGATACAGAAGCTATGGTCATGCAAATTAGATTGGGACAATCCAATTCCCGCAGAATTTTCTCGGGATTGGTTCGCATGGTTCAATGATTTGCAACATTTGAAGAAAATAATCATTCCTCGTCAAGCCTTAATACCAAACTCTACGTCAATTGAACTAGTTGGCTTTTGCGACGCATCACAACAGGCATACGCATGTTGTATTTATGCACGTTGTACTGACGAAGCTAAAAACGTCACGGTTGAACTATTATGCTCAAAGACGAAGGTAGCCCCTCTGAAAGTACTTACCATACCCAGGTTGGAGTTACTAAGTGCGGTACTTCTAGCAGAACTCATGACAAAGGTGTCAAAAATACTTACCGTTAAACATGAAGTATCCTTTTGGTCGGACTCGAGAATCGTCCTGGCATGGTTAAGGAAAGACGCAAGGCATTTACACACATTTGTAAGTAACCGAGTTGCAAAAATACAAGAACTCACCGATCCGAACAAGTGGCACCATGTGTCATCAGCAATGAATCCAGATATTGCATCGCGAGTTCATTAATTCAAACTCTACTTACCACACAATTATGGTGGAAAGGCGCTCCATTCTTATCTTTATCCAAGGACGAATGGCCTTTTCTAACAAAAAATGACTTACCTGAAAGGGTACCGGAGCTAAAGAAAAATTATGCATCATTTATCAATATCAACCAAGAGTTATTCCCATTTCGAAATTACTCTAATTATAATCGATTAAAGCGTACAATAGCATATTGTATTCGATTCACAAGGAATCTGAAAACACCCAAATCTCAGAGAAAGATTGGCTGTCTAGACACATCGGAGTTGCACGATGCAGTAAAGGCGCTTGTGAGGTGGGCTCAGAAAGAATCGTTCACACAAGAAATTATCGACATGGAAACAAATTCAAAACGCAAATTACGAAATAATTTATCATCACTATCGCCATTTCTAGACGAAGATGGACTCTTACGTGTAGGTGGTCGACTAGTAAATTCAGGTTTACCTTACGACAGTAATCATCCCTTACTTTTAAGTGGAAAGCATCATTTAACACGATTGATTTTAGAAGAAGAACATAAACGATTACTACACACTGGACCACATCAATTATTGAGTCATGTAAGACAACAATTTTGGCCCACATCCGGTTTACAAACAGCTAAGCACATTATTCGAAAATGCATAAAATGTTTTAAATTTAAACCTAAGGTTCAGTTTCCCATCATGGGCAACTTACCCAAAGAGCGCATCACACCAAGTTATGTATTCGATAACACAGGTGTCGATTTAGCTGGTCCATTCTTGTTAAAAGATCGAAAGGGACGCGGTTCAAAATTGTCAAAGGCGTGGATTTGCATATTTATATGCTTATCAACAAAAGCAATGCATATTGAACTAATCAGTAGTTTGTCTACGGATACATTTATAGCATGTTTTCGGCGATTTATATCCAGACGAGGCACTCCTTCTACCATGTGGTCTGATAATGGCACCAACTTTGTTGGTACTAACAACCAATTAAAACAGTTTTTTAAGTCCGCAAATTCAGACATTTCAAACGCCTGTACACGTGAAGGCATTCAGTGGAATTTTATTCCGCCACACGCACCTCATTTTGGGGGTTTATGGGAGTCTGGTGTAAGAGGTATTAAAAGGCACTTGTATAAGGTCATAAATAACACACATTTAACGTTTGAAGAGTTCATTACTGTTCTTGCGCAAATTGAATGTACTTTGAATTCCCGACCTTTGGTTCCATTATCCACGGATCCTAATGATTTCGCACCCCTTACTCCTGCACACTTCCTAGTAGGAAGATCATTAATTGGCCTACCAGAAGCGAAGTTGACAGACATTCCGATGAACCGTTTGAAGAGATTCGAACTACTTCAACAATTACATCAAAGATTTTGGACAAGATGGTCAAGAGAATACTTGCATCATTTACACAACGAAGTAAATGGAATATTCCTTCGTCATCCATGACCATTGGCACATTAGTGGTCATCAAAGACGACAACCAACCTCCCTGCAAATGGGCAATGGGACGAATTATCAAGACACATCCTGGTGACGACGGAGTGGTTCGAGTGGTGTCCTTGAGGACTACAAGAGGTCTCATCAAACGCCCGGTCACAAAGATTTGTCCGCTGCCGATTGAAAACGAAAACATACACATTTAAATTATTGTATTTTGAATATCTTGAACAATTTTAAAATTGTCCAAGGGGGGGAGTATGTTGTGTAGTTAATGAAATAATTAGAGTTTTTAGCGCCTAGGGGTATGCAACCCACTTATCACCCTAAGTGCGCAATGCGCAGTTGCACTGTTTTAGTTTGCTCTCTCGTTCGTTGTCAGCACGTAGTACCTACATAGATACATTGTTAAGTTGTTAAGTTATATTGCAAGTGAAGCGATCGATGTAAAATCAATAAAGTTACTGTCGCTTATATCAAGTTTTATTCGATTAACATCTCAACAACAATTATGTTCGAAATAAAATCTTTAAGAAAGCTTATCTGACACTATGAACTAATAAGAATAAATTAGGTAGCTTAATGAAGTAACAAGGTTACATAATTAAATTAAGTTAATAAATGACTAATGCCTCGAAAAAGTTTACCTAAAAACGCACACAAAAACTTACTACTACTACTACTACTACTACACACGCGAAGATAAACATCTTTGTTAGAGGAATTATATCTTAATAAATCACACCCGGTCAGTGTGGGAATATACTGTTGTTACACACGGAAATATAACAGGAGCATAACTCACTGTTCCGTGTCTAAATATCTTATAAATAAACCTGTTTATTAAATTATATCATTGGCACTTTCAGCTCGTGTGGGTAGTTCATTGTGCAGACACTTTTCTCGTTCGTGAAAGTATATATTTTGAAGCCCACTTGAAAGGGCTTTTTAATGTATAGAGTACGTGTGCATATAAATGGAAATACGAGGTTGCTGTCCGTATAAGAAATGAATGATTAATAATTTTAACGGCAAACAATTTATTATAGTATAATTTTATTTATGAGAATAAATGTTAGGATCAAGTTACCTGCTACAATGGTCACATAAATAAAATACGAAGTGTGCGAACACATGATGAAAAATTATTTAATTTCACGGTGTAAATTTGTCAGCTAATGGCAAAAAATGCCAGGTTTTAAAATTCTCACAGAAAGAAAACAAAAATTGTTTCAATTAAACATAAATATTTGGTTATTAACTTCTAAATAGTTTTAATTGCATTAAGTTTACAAGCAAAATACATACATATCAAAATGACCCAGCTTTATATAACCAAAAGTTCATTTTATTCAATTTTATGTGTCATACAGTTTTCTGTATCTCACCTGCATAAATCACTGTGAGACCTTAAGCCATCTAACAGACCTACAACAACTTGTTCACTTGTACTTGTACAGATTCGGATTTATTCATTCGAAAATCCAAGCCCCGAAATAGTCGCTGCGAATTAATTAAACTTTGGGTTGATGTCAAAATAGGACGATTACCTGTGTATCTGTTATATTAATAAAGTAATCTGTTCATAAGTATGGAATTTTTGCATCATCATTTTAGAAATGTAGTGAATCTCGCAAAAAATGACACATTCCGACGCGTCGGTGGAATTTTTCACTAAATGTATAATCAGTTTCTAGGCTATACTTGGAACTTCACTTGTGTCCCTTACGCAACGAATAAGATTTGCGTTCTTCTGGTTGATTAAATGGGTTGTTAGCAGAATAATTTGATAATCTGCTGACGTTTAGAGACTTTTTATTGGAAGATCGGCAGGACTTTGATTTAAAGCTACTTACGAAATTTAAATAGACTTGATAGATAGAACTCTTGTATTTAGTTAGAGTAAGAGTTGCTGATCGTCGAGATGAAATCGAACAGTGTGTGTAGGTATTTGGACTATTTTCATCGTCTACATTTGAATAGGATGTTACGAAATTGGCAATACCTGGTCCTCTTCAGGGCTACTCTGGTGAAGGCAGTAGCACCACTACGGAAAGGTCAGGGTCAAATAATCTTATAGGCGATTGGAATTATCCAACTGGGAAGATTTGGGAGGCAGTTTACCTGTTTATGAAACCAATTAAGTTCGACCCTTTCTTCTACTACCTGTGGGGAGACAATTTACCAACACCCTATTATTTCACTTCTGCATGTGAGCTTTAATGTTTTTTTTCTTCTTTTTTTTTAGTAAGTAAGAAGTGGATCGTGTGTGAATCCTAATTGAACTGCTGGATGGTAGCAAAGTATTGGAATAGATTAGATTAGGTGGCCATTTAAGACATACTTCTAGGTTCCAGCTCTACTGTTATTCCACATATACTGGAAGACTTTCTGTAATTTTGCATTCTTAGTTAAAGCCAGCGTCTTAGAGAGTGGCTGCTTTATGTGGCTATGTCCTATATCAGTCTTTAAGACATAGAGGTGGCGCAGAATACGTTTTGGTAAAATCCACAGCTAGGCATTCTCTGCTGAACATATGGTAAGCCTATAACTATTTAGTATAAAGTGATTGATCAGTAGTTTTACTGCTACTTAAACTGTTTTTCTATCTTTACCTAGCAGGTCTTTTCGTCGTCTTTGGTTTTTGACTCATCGTGTATCCATTCGTTAATAGAGTTAATGACTTATTATTTGATAAAACTGAAGAATGAACCAGGTTTAGTGAAATGTTTTGACTTTCTAACCTAATATTATTTTCTCTTAGGTGTTCCCCTCATTCAGAGCTGATTAGATTAGATTAGATTAGGATTGGGGTGGCCTATCGACCTGTTTCACCGCGACCTCTTCAGATCTATTGTGATCCCCTTTTTTCCTAGAGGACGCTCTCTAATTTTGCCCTCTTAATTAGGCCTATCATCTTTAGGAGCGGCTTTTTTATGTAGCTACTAGCTGTGGGGTTCTCCTCCCCCATTACTAGAAACTTTGTCCTCGCCAGGCCTTCACATTGGCACAGCACATGAACTGGTGTTTCTTCCTCCTCTTGGCAGTATCTGCAGGTTGCATCATCTGCTAGGCCTATGTTGTACATATGCCTATTCAGTCTACAGTGACCAGTCAGCAGACCTACAATCATTTTGAGTCTTCCCGTCTTTATTCAGTAGATAGGCCTCTGCTCCTTTAGGAACTCTTTTGCCTGCCTTTGCCCCGGTGATTTTTGCCACCACTCTCTGATGTATCCATTCATTGCTGGATTTTTTAATTTGCGATTTGGTAGTGCCGAAAGAGGGGTCGGCTCCAACGAATGGCCTTGACGAACCTCGCCTGGCCAGCTCGTCCGCCGCCTCATTTCCTCTCACGACCGAGTGGCTAGGGACCCAGGCTAGGGTTACGTTCCTTTGGGTATCCACCTCATTTAGGGCGCTTACACAGTCCCAAATCAGCTTAGAGTCCACACTTGTAGAGCTAATCGTTTTAAGTGTGGACTGACTGTCAGAGAAGATAGCGACGCTTTTACCTGGCTCGGTACATCTTTCTATCTCTCGGACACAGTGATGGATTGCAGCAACCTCAGCTTGGAACACAGTCGTGTCTTTGCTGAAACTTACCGAAAGAGCCTTTTTAGGCTTCTTAGCGTATATTCCAGCTCCAACGCCGTAGTCCGTTTATTCAGAGGTGATACTCGGTTTACTAATATTTGGGGCGAGTTGTCTTAATATTCGCGTTAATGGAAAAATGCTCGAAATCTCCAATTTTGTGTCGATTACTTATGAAGATCATGTTAAGTTACATATAGGGCGTAAATGTATTCTAAAATATTTCTAAAATTGAATTAAGGTAGTGAAACAGTTAAGGATATTTTCCGCAGAAATAGTAGTTAAGTATTTATAAATAAGAAATGTTCTTCTACCAGAAATTATTAATTGAGTATTTTTAAGATTCTACCACCTTAGCAAATATTGTCTTTTCCTGCAAGTAGCTGAAAATTAAAATACTTTTCATAAATAGCAAATATACCCGAAAAATGTTTTTCTGCTCCATCCTATTACGCAATCTCAAACCAGTGCACAGAGCAGTGGTCTGAATTTAGTTGAAAACGAAACTAGTTATTCTTTTCATTAAATTTACTCTTGATTAGTTGTAGATATTAGAAAAATAACAAAACTTCTCTGCATTTTACAAGCTTGTAAAAACATAATTTTATCGATTATTTTATACAGAATGCTATAGCCATAGATTCCATCCAACATTAAATTAGACATATGTGCATCTTATTGTACGAGCGATGTAAGAAAACGCAGCTATACTGAATAAAATCGATCTATTCTCACTCCCAGTTACGATATAATATGATGAAATATTAGGTAGATAAGGTGAAATTTTAATCCCGTTTTAATTTTAATCCATTAAGCTTCGTGTGTTCTTATTGTTAGTTGAAAAACAATGAATATGCTTGCTTATATAAAATAAATGATGATTTAGTCAATTCAAATCAAATCGTTACTGGAAGGAATGCGAATAAACTTGGTACTAAACTTGGTGGAGTTGCGATTGTTTGAATGTATGAGTCAGTACTTGTTTTCCAAATCACTTATTCCGCTAAAAAGCCAATTCATGCAGACTTTCAGTCCGTGTCTCTACTTTTGTGACAAAATAATACGTCGCGGTTACGTCAATCTGGAATAGGATCATGTCAATTCTAGGTTTTCGGATCATTCGTGTATGCACATTAATTTATTGGGCATCTTTAAATGTGCAGTTAAGTCGGATTTCATGAGACCACTATTTATCTTATATATCTACTGTTAGTTGAAATTTCTGGTTAGTGCAGGAGGAGAGCCTAATCGTATAAAGAAGAGTTTATTTGGATGAAAGAAAACTACGTTAAACATTTATCACGTCTTCTCTGAATGGTGTAATTGAAGTGAACACGCCTACGGTCAATCGTATCACAATTATGGTCGTTGTTATGCCAATTTTATTCAGCTTTGCTTCAGTATGCGGTTTCTTCGACCAAAGATTAAACATTTACAAGGTTGTGAAAAATTTTATATTCGAGTATAAAAGTAAGATTTACGATTCTTAACTTTATGAAAGTTTAGTGGAACATGCAGCTGACTGCAGTAAGTATGTGCTCATTTCTCATTTTGAGTTAAAGCAATGTGTCTTCGATGCACTGTTTGTAGCGTAGGGCATGAATTACGATTATACCTAAGGCAATAACTCAAAGATAATTAAGTCGTGATTACGCATACGGCAATTACTAATAAATATCATAAATGAATAGCTATTTAATAGTGTCGTTATCTGTAATGGTGTTATTGATTGTTGGTTAGTGCTCAACGTTAAAAGTGTACCCTGCTTTTTACTACAAGAAGATTTATCTGTACCAGTAGTAAACATAAGTGAGTCAATATTCTCGAGTAGAAAAAAAAATGATTAAAGATGATTTATTACCTAATGCGTCGGGCGTGGCCACTCGACTACCATAGGCGAGATTATCGTAAGGCTGATTTTAAATTCGCCTTCAGAAAAACAGAATATAATTATTCGATTATTAGGTATTTCAACGTAGTGCCGTGAGTGCCGTGACTGCCAGCTCTCCGGTCATGTGGACGTTAATATTTACTTCGGACAACATACAAAATAAAAGGGGTGTCCAATTTTTAGAAGCGGGTGAACTTTCTCTATAATCATGCAAACGTATAACGTTCATTAAATAGAAGGAATTAAAAAAAAAACCTGAGAGGTGAGAGATTTTTATTGCCGAAAGTAATAAATACAAAAAAAAAATGCATTTCTCGTTTGTATGAATCGCTTTACTTGCCTGCTAACGATTCATGCTTGAGCGAATAGGAATAGAGTTTTATTCTAGTGTAAATTTTTAATTAGATGTGTAATGACAAACAACCAAAATGTCCGGTGTAAGTCATCATCTGGGAATTACGTTTTGTTTGAGTATACTCCGGTGTTCTCGCTGCGTGTCATGCTTTTCAGGACTAGTTTACATTTAGCTTGATACTATTCGGTAAATAAGTAAGTAAGTCTCAAGAAGTCAAATGAATGTTGTGGAGGACTACATAGTTTCACGTTAGAAAAAACAACTGTTGCATTTATGACCAAATTAAAACGGGCAGTGATGCGAGGACTCTCAAACTGTCCTTTGACAAACCCTTCAATGCTATTTTCATTGGACAGATACGGGTAGAGAGCAAAACAGAACTCAGGGATTCAGAATCATAACTGGGATGTAGACTGGTCAAAAAGGATCACAGGTTCTGGAACTGGTAGATACGAAGAAAATCAGCACCATATAAAATATATAGCATTAGGGCAATATACCACCATATACCAAACGGAAATGTTAGACATACGTGCGTAGGGTGCTTGGTAAACAACCCAAAGGCCAGCTGATTAATACCCGACCAGTGGCTGATCGTTCCCCTTCTACTGGGAATTGCCTGGAAAATCTAAATACCTTAGATAAATGAAACAAAGTTATTTTAGTGTGGGTGATGGGGCATAAGGGTATACCAGGCAACGAATTTACAAACAAAATGGTCTGAAATAATATTCAGTGGACTGAATTGGGTGTCGCGATAACCAATGCTGTGATACGATGTGCAGCAGCTAACAATGAGTAGATCAACACGAAAATACAGCTCATTAGAACTGTAACAGATGCATACTAAATGTAAACACACCGTAGGACAATAACAAGTCTGCTAATAGAGCACGGCCGCCTAACAAAAGTACCTGCAAAAAATAGGCGTCTTTTAAGATGAAGCTATATATAGGCCATTCAATAAGGAGAAGGATACAACCTACCACATTGTTTGTGAATATGTAGCGTTGGAACAAGAGCGACTCCTGTCGCTAAGAACATCAACCCCTCAATAGATCTGCCGAAAGAAAGTTCACTACAAGAACTACTAAACCTAGTCAAAGGGACTAACTTGCTTATGTAAGGAGGGAATATAACAGGCTCTAGATCCCAGTGTTAAGAAGATAATAAGAAGGGCTGATCTGTACTCAATGTCCAAATGAAATTATTAGTGATCGAGTATGATGTTAATGGAAAGTAAGCTTCCTTTGCAAATTATATTGCGTTTGAAGTCTAAATACAGTGTGAGATTAAAATTTGGACTACAAAGGAAGTGAACTTTTTAAAACCCTTCAAAACGTAGGTGTTATTTTTTAAACGTGTACGGTAGCAATTGTCATTTTTTTCAAATACCTTTAACCGGTAAATAGTTTTCAATGTAAGATATTAAAACTTGTCGCTATATTTATAAAATCTGATTCTTAGTATATAAATTCGTAGCATTTAATACCAACAATTTTATGCACTATAATTTTTCTCTACAACAGTTGCACGGTTTGTCGCAAACTATTCAATGGGTTTTGAAGCATGCTCAATTATAGTTTATAGATAAGGATGAATACTTGAATTAAAAGTTTGTAATAAGATAGTAACAGTAACTTAAACAAGGACAAATGGAGTTTGTTTATTTTAACTTTCAATTTATTAAAGGATAATAAAAGTGGGGCTTACTAGTTTCAGCCATGTTCAATTCAGTGGGCAACTTGGCTGTAAAGATGACTGAAACTAGAAAGCCCATACCTTTTATTACATGTGATTGAGTAATATCCCAGTATCCTTTAACTCAATTTGGACATAACCATGCATTTAATTTATTTGTTTAACTGTTTTGTCATAGGAAGTGTTTAAATACATTTAAGTTTTGATCGATACATTTTCTGTACATCTTGATAATGGATTTCAGAGAATGAAAAATTAGCCGATGATCTACTAGGTTTAGTAGTGCTAGATCAAAAGATTGTGGCAGCCAATTAATAAGGTTTTGGGTACTAATCCGGTTATTTCTGCAATGCTATTCAGTAGATCCCTCTGCTGTATGTGCGAAATGTGTGCGGAAGCTTACGAACAGGACGGTCGTAATAGAAGAGTCTTCCAAACTTAAATCATCCAAAAATTAATCTAGAATTGTTCCGAAAATTTCAATGCTTGCCATCTAAGTGATTCTTTATAAAAATAAGGTTCAAGGACTCTTGCAAATGCCACATTATACGTTAAAACTAAATCGATGTCGAGAAATGACATTATACAACCAATTCTAGGAGACATTACTCCAATAATGCATGTCTTTTTTTTATATAGTATATCCTATAAGTTAAGAGATTGGTCTCGTTACTCTATAAAATGTATTTGTATTTATTATTAAAGTTTTTAATGAACGGCATGTACTTACTTCTTGTTTAGAATAGTAGTGTACAGTGCATAATAGTATTAGTGCCTAAAGTAACTTCAAGTTCAGCACGAACTTTGCGAACAGATTATGCGGGATGAAAGCATCAAAATATGCCAAAACATTAATTTCCGTTAAAGCTTTCGAGGAAACTTCTCAATTTTTGCAAAAAAAAAATTGACGAGAAAGTTTGATGTCTCATAATTAGGAGAAATAAAATAAAATTAATCTCTTTTACCTACTGAATTAGTGAAAAATGTACAATCTGAACATTTTTTGACGTTTTTCATAAAACTACATCATTTGTTATCGCTTTTTTTTTTATTTCAAATCAGTGAAAATATATATGAAATTTCTAATTATCTCTTTATTCATTTGTTTTTTTTTTTAATTCTATTTAGTCAGTAAGAAAAACCGTTGATTTAACTGAATTAGTAGCTTTAATAATAACAAAGTCATCAACAGTGCACCGAAACCCGTAAACAAGCTTTATCACGAGAAAATTACTTTAGGGAGTGAAATACTCCTTTCGAAAATTGATTAATTTTACAGTAACATTTGCGCTTAAATTTTATCTCCATCTCTCATCATTTAAGAATTATGCAGAAAAGAAAAGGAAATTAATCAGTTTTGGAAAAGGTATTTTAGACATTCGAAGTGCACTTCTGCCGAAATAAATGCCGTCGCACACCTGAACACACTTCTCTTTCTTACTACATATAAACTAGTTCCAATATTCGTAGTATAGGTCACCCAATGTAGAATGGCCGGCGACGCAGTAGCATTTGTGTAAGGTGGGGGTAGATAGTACAAGCGCGCTTATTTGATTATAATGTATCATGCACAACCTGCGCTCTTTCCTCGGATGCGCATCTCAGAGGCCATTCTATGTTGGGCGACCTATACATATGTATCTAACCAGCACCGGCATTCACTAAAAAATTAAAATGGACAGGGCTTCCAGTGTTCACCAACTAAGATTATATCGAATTGCTTCCTAAGAAAAGAAGTATGTCTGTATATCTGACCAATCTGGTAGAAGATTACCTTAGCAATTCGAAGATTATGATCTGTAGAAAGATAATAATGGTTGTAGACTAATGTTAGGATGAACGTGATTTCATTCGTCTGCATAGCATGAGTGAAATATTGTAGTGCGAAGACAGAGAGTGAATGAAGCGCGTGTCGAGAGGTAGCTTTCACGGTGAGGACGAATACATGTCGTGAAAGGCGAGAGCAAGCAATATCATTCACAGTATGACTTTTATAATAGGTTACATTAATTACTTTTTTAATTAATGTAATCTCTTATTACCACCTTTTATTTTTTATACAAACAAATAATTTACTGACAATCTGTTCTCTCCCTAAATAGTACATTGTTTATATACAAAAACGTTGCTACACGCTTATTTTGATGTAGGCAATGTGTAGAATCTACTTCATGCACAAGCGCTTCATTCATGCAATGGATGAAATATACTGCTTTTAGTCGTATTATGAGGCGGACGATCAGTCGTGAATGATAATGAAAGCTTTGTTCTCAACATTATGGTAGACTATAGCGCGTCGCGGAGCTCCATCCTGGGATCAACGCTCTGAATGGTTTTGTTCAGTGGCGCCTGGTATTAAAGAGCACAAGGGCACGTCCCCATCCAACCACCTAGATAAACACAGAATGAAATTCGAATGTAATTGAGTGCATTATTTTATTTATTATTTTTACGTATTTTTATAACGAGGGTATCAAAGTTTCCTTCCACACCACAGACACTAGCGCATATGCGAACGCTCTAAACTATGTTCTGGGGCACTATTTCCGATGTACCTATTTCGAGTATGAATCGGACGGCTCCGTTTATCTTCGCCATATGCGCTTATACGGCCGCTTTGGGACACGCAATTTCGTGTCTCCAGTTAACGTCTTGCATTCATTGCGACTGCTTTGTTTTTAGCGCGTACCGCGCATGTGTGATTTCCAAAGTTTGAAGTGACGTTTTTATTTTGTATGTTAGATAGATAATTATAAATAGATAAATAAATTAAATTCGAAAGTGTACTTCCTAATTCTGTTATTAATATATTATAGGAGTAAATTGTTTTGGTTACTAGTTTCGACATATGGCAGTAATTGTCTTTTTCAGGCCTCAGCATGATGGGAATAGGGGATAGTTGACTGTTGCGGTCGGACATTTCTTTTTCCGTGATGTCCGGTTAACGAATCTACTAGCTATAATCCAATTTTAATACACTGTTTGCTAAGGTTTTTAATCCGTTGACTATTATGGGATCATGCTGAAGAAGGCAATTACTACCATATGTAGAAACTAGTAGCCAAAACAATTTGATTCTATAGTATATTAATGAAAGAATTAGGAAGTACACTTTCGAATTTAATTTATTTACCTATTTTTATTTTGTGCCCACCCTCTTTTCATATCTCACGAGCCGCTACTAGTTTTGTTGGAAGATAGGACTAACCTCAATAGGGTAGAGTGTCTGCATTTGCTTATTGTGCTCTTGTGCTGCTAATAGAAGCAGAATATATTCCAGACCTTGTCTTTAAAATTATTGAATATCTAGGCAGGTAATAGAATGAAGGGAAGTAAACCAGCCACGTAAGAGACTTTAGAGGGATTTCGAAAGAGTTTTGATTTCACTTATGTAGCTACTGAGGGGGCGCTGAAATACCCTTTGTTTTGTACTTACATCAAGTATACATCATGGAAAAGCAGAGCTGCATACGCAGCTCTTCTGGGAATCATTCCCAAAATAAAAGAACCAGATAGCAAGTGAAGGCAGATGTTATTGAGTTTTTTTAGTCTCAAGTTGTATACGTGTTTCCAGCGCAGGTTTCTATTAAAAATAACTAGTGCCTGTCGAACATTGGCTGCAGAATAGTCCAGGTGTTAGCAGGGGGTTTCACTTATCCATTTACTGACAGAAGAACAGAATATGCTTTTAAACGAAAAAAAAAAAAAACAAAGAAGAGCGAAGCAAAGACACATTAAATATGTGTGTAGAGCTTGCGGTCTAGGTGCGACATAATTTTAACATTTTCCTAACAAAGGCCTTGTTACCCGATGACTATGATTCAGCCGACGTTATGTCTAAACAACCGAGTATTCTGGATTATCAGACACGGTTTCAGCCGCAGTAGCCGCCGGTGCTTGCGAGGTACCCCGGCCCACGGCAAGCACTTGCCTATTACTAAAAAAAAAAAAAACTACGTGGATTTACTACTTCTACTATACACGATGCGCTGAATCTTAAAACAAATTTTATTAAATTTATTTATGAATTTAATGAATATTATCCAAATATAATAGTTTATTTTTACATATAGCAAACTATATACTATAATCGTCAA
Organism: Protaetia brevitarsis; assembly: GCA_004143645.1. NCBI lineage: Eukaryota > Metazoa > Arthropoda > Insecta > Coleoptera > Scarabaeidae > Protaetia > Protaetia brevitarsis. Next base: position 2,456,562 of record RXPK01000214.1, read on the forward strand.
AATTTAATTATAGTATAGGAAAGCAGAGAGTAGGAAAGAGTACGCCGCTTTAAAATAGAAATAGACATATAGCCGTGTCTCCCACCACATGCCTAACGTTCAATATAGTTTCAACGCTGGCATGCGTATATTATAAGATCCTTATACTAAAATTAAAATTTGTCGACTATTAAACAGGAATATACTGACTATAATATATGTATCTATAGCGACTTTTAACATACTTCTTCTCCGTATAATCATAAGAACCAGAGAAAATTTCGCACCCAGTCATCGAGTAAGTCACGATGAAGAAATTCAATACGCATAATTAGAAAACTTTCATAGAAAGACATGAAACCTATTCATCCTAAAAACTTAATCGTAAGTTCTCCAAATGCAATCTCGTATTTCTTTTGACGAGCTCTTAAGCTCTAAAAGATGGAGATGTAAAATTTCTATAGTAACTCGTCCCTTGGTTCACAATGCCTGCGCAGAGACGACTGAAAGCTTTATTCTAAAATATCTCCCCATTAGGGACTTAAACGTTCTCGCGTAATAGCACCTGAAGCTGCATGCCGATTCCAAACATGCAACAGCGACCTCTCCCTAGCTGTGCGATATAAAATAAATGCTAAGAGAAATAAATCCGATTGGTTGTAGGTAGGCTAACAACAACGCTTTCAAAATTGATTTAGAATATCTAGGGTTTCGATGCTTTTCCATTAACATTCTTCAAGTTTATCCGTAAAAGTTCGTCGCGCGCAAAATACACGAGTCTTTGTTCCATGGACGAAATACGGTTACATTGTATTCGACCGGAATTGCAATGGGGAGACCGTATGCTTTAAAGTAACTAGTCCAACTTCCTTTATGTTAAAATGCTAGACCAAAACATAATTTAATTTTGGATTGTTTGAGTATATGTATCATGTTTAAATTGAATTAAAACTATATATACCTTGATATACTTCACCTGTCTGGTCACATACAAGCGATTCTTTTGTGGAAACACTGTATGACGGCCCTTTATTTCTAAAGTTTGCTCTGGTAAATGATAGGAATCTGTGTACATTTTTGTAGACAGCCGAGGCATGTTATAAAAAAAGGAAAAAACAAACTTACGTATTTCTAACTAACAACTATAGAAGATCAGGGGTCTTTCTATTGTCTTAATTGTCCTGTATTAAAATCTTTAGCAGCAAATATCTAAAACAAACTTAAGGAATAGTACACCAAAAATTTGTTTGAATTAAAGAACAATCAATACTGTTGTAAAGAGGTACCTTCCAACGAGAAAATAACTGTTTATTTGTTTTAAGTAGCATGACTACTACAATAATATAATACCCTAAATATCCTAAACAAAACACGGATTTCTGTCGAAATAATGATTGCCTTTGCAATAATAAGGGAGACCAGTGCATTACTAAAATGCGGACGTGCTACTGGCGTAGAGGGGATTCCTACAGATTCGATAAAGAATGGAAAATGGCAAATTATTTAATAGTCTAACAAAAGTCATCAATGTACACATTATGCAAAATAAGCAAAACTGCAACAACTACAAAGGCATAACGATAACTAATCCAGTAGCTAGGTTATAGGTAAAACGAATTTAAAGAACAAAACAGTTTTAGAGTAGGTCGATTAACAGTTGGAAGTATATTCTGTTTATCTCAGCTTGAGAGAAGAAGCTCCCAGGAAAGAGAATCGTCAGATTACAAGAAGTATATCTACTATTACTGATAGATTTGACGAGAGCGTACGACACCGCACCGATCCAAAAATTATGACAAGTCCTGAAAATGTATATAATATAATAGTATCAATAGATGAGATCAAGGAATTATATTGAGATACCATAGCCAGAATAAAAATAGAAAACAAAATATGTACAAAAATAACACCTTCATAACAACAAAAGGTATGAGACAAGATCGCTGTATATCTCTAATTTTATTCAACATATTGCTGTGTACTGAAGGTATAAAAGAAAATGCAAAATGAATATTACAAAAATGAAAACTTAAATTGACTAGCTCAGCGGATAAATCAAAAGGGCGCAAAAGAACAATTAAACTCAAGGTTACCCTCGCAATTAAAAACTTGAATTTAATCATGAAAAGTAAATTGTGGGTAAAAGAAAACTGATTTTCTTTAATGACTCCAAAAATTGAAAAGGTTTAATCAAAAATAAAAGAACAGAATTTTGAATGACGTTAATAACAATTAAAAATTTATTATATAAAAAAAGAAAAAAAAAACATCTGTTACAAATTGCAGAAAAATTAAACCTTGGACTTAAGGTCCTGGACGAAATCAAAAACTGCAAGAATCTACATTTAAAAAGGACAATGCAAAATCCTTTAATAAACAAAAGACAAATTTGTTCAAGAAGATAATTCTTTTTTCACGAAAATCCACGTGGTTTCAAAATTTAAAATAAACTAAATTAATTTAAACGTGGACAGATCAAGTAAATTTACAAAATTGAAATTTAAATCCAAGCACAATGCTTCTATTCACCCAAACCGAGGTGATTAATTATTGAAATACAAATCAGCAAACTAGAAAACGGAAAAATTAATTCTTTAAACTAAAAATACCTTCCAGAACAAATATAATAACTGATCTTATACCTAGTTTGTGTACACAAAAAATACAACAACAATTATTAATTAACGAGTTCCTTGATGGATGAATTAATATCAAATTAAACGAACAAATCTTTAAGTTAAAAATGAACTACCAAAATGGTAGCAAAGAAAATAAAATTACATCTACTTACACGTCCGGCATCTTTCAAAGAACTGGCGCCTCAAAAGAATAACGTCGTATACATATATCAACAGCTGCGTGCAATCGCAACGCATAAATCGCAAAGAAAATTCTAGAATATACATTTGAACAACATAAACAATATCTACTGGTGAACGCAATATGTACAACTGAAAGAAATTAATTTATACAACAGAACAATTAAACAATTAAATTCAACAATAAATTCAATTAACAAAATTTTATTTAAAAATAAAATATAAATTTCTGAGAAAATTTGCCCGACACATTGATAAAGACAAATCTCAATAAATAAAATATCACTGAATTTACGAACCCCGGGGTGCCAAAACCACAGCAATATGTATATAGCGATGAAACGTTAGAGGGAGCGTTACAACTCTGTATACACTATACTATGCAGACGACTAGATAGTGACTGCACAAGAGGAAAAATGCTTAGAATATATGTAGAGAAAACCCATACAAGAAGAGAAAAATCATCTTGGGATTTAGATCGAGGAGGAGAAGAAGTTAAAATTATAAATAGCGTATATATATAATATTTTATTATTTATTAACACAATTAGTAACAAGAGAAAGAAGTGATTAAACAATTAAGGAATTAAAGAACAGTTAAAATGCTAAAAGGTAATAGGAACATTGAACTCAATGTTATGTCGCAGGAATAGAAAGAAAAAAAATTAAGAGATTATACTGTAGCATATTACAACTTGTGATTATATATAGTTTCGAAGTTTGGCAATTGAAATTGAAGAATAAAAGCAAAATACTTGCAGTTGAACTGGATTTCTACAGAAGACTAGCAAGGAAATCAAAATTACCACACATAAAAAGCGAAAAAATCAGAAGGCAGATGAAAGTAGAAAGGACAGTAGTAAAATATATGGAGATGCAACAGCTGATTTGGTATGGGCAAATAAGAAGAACAGGAGAGGAAATATCCCCAAAATTAATATTGGCATGGATCCCTTCACAAAGAAAAAGCGAGGACTTGCCTCATATTGGCGGTGGCCGTGCGAGTCGGACTGGATACTGTGACGCGAAGGATACCTTCTAGAGTGGTCACTTTGTCGATTGCGGTGGTCCATCACCAGCACCAGGAACATATAAATTCTGAATCTATCCTCGTAAAATACATTCTACCTTGTAGGCATTGGTTATAAGCAGGGGATGGAAACTTGACATTGCGCGCCCTCTCTTGCCGCCGCATTAGAAATAATCAGTATGTGTCATAGTAGAAATCTATATCTTATTTTGGTGTAGATCCGTGATCGTTTGACATGACGAGTTGTGACGTATAGTTGTTGACGATTGTTGCAAGCTACTTATTCTGTTTTCCTGTGAATTCCCAAAGTTTGTTTATGGTGTATTTGCCCTATTAAACATTTAACGTGTGTTTGGTGTTTTATGTAAGCGTTCTCTGAACAATTTCATTCCGTTTTTCATTTTATATAAGTTTTGTGTACATAGGTTACAGACGGTAGTGACACTTTTGTGCTATTTTGTTTAGATAAATTTCGTTTATATGTTTTGTTTATATTATGTATATAGTGTTAGCTTTTAGTTTATTTCTGTGTATTTTAAATGTGTGCAATTAAAACAGCCATTAAAAAATGAAGTTACTTTATTTAAAACAGAATTTCAAAATGAGTAATAACACCAGGTAACACTACTATAATCGAATTTCCCGCCATGAGTGATTAGGTAATGCTAGTTTTATGCGTCGGCAGTAGATGGCGCAATCTAGATTGTATGGTTTGTCAAGTTTCCCATCTTTCTTATAGTTAATCGTTGGTTATAAGCACCTTGTATTGCCATCTACATGTATTCTCGTTAATCATTCTGTAGTAATTTTCATTACAGCTTTTTTTTAGACAATTGCTTGAGAATAAAATAGTAGCGTATGGATAGCAGAGTACTAAAAATGCTTTATAAGGTGTTAGCCAGGTCAGAGTAATAGATGGCTGTGTGAAATTTGGATTACTACCAGTACACACTTTTTTCTGTTTTATTTTTTTTTTATTGTTTACGATCTAAAATTAGGAAGTGTTTTCAGTAATTATTTAGAAGGTATAAAAAATGTGTTAGGTCAACGCAAGATTGGGCTGTATGTACATGACAATAAACTGGGTTAATACAACTCGAATATTTCGTTGTGGTGAGGTAACTTTATAAAAGTATCTTCAACACAAAGTGATATCGAGCTAACATTTTATCGGTTGTATAAACTTCATTTACTGCTATTTATGTACCAACACAATTACTGACACATTATTTTTACAGTACATGCATATGTGGTATTTACAACACAGTTCTAAAGTCGAGTTTTTTTTCATTAAGTTGTTCGTCTTAATCAACCAAGTTTATTCATAAAAATTGTTCGGGATTGGACAGATATTATGGTGACAGTGATGATTTTCGGGCTAAAGCAAATATCTAAGTTTAAGAGTCGAGAAACATCGATATGAAGCACTAATTGACAACTTAATACTATGTTTTCTTCGCAGTGCAGGTAGAGGTGCAGGAGTCATATTTTCGAAGCTTGAAACGTGGATATTTATTCGACAGGCATTTGCAAGCTTACTGTTTAGCTCGAGGTCCCAATTTTATATTCTACTAACAATATTGTCTTTATATCTAAGTGCGTTATGATACCTATGTTCCTTTTTTTCTTTTTTCTGTTATTATTATTGGCATCTACGGGAATTAGGCCCATACGCTGCAGTTTAAAAGACTAAAAATAAAATGGCTGTAGATGTGATACTTTTGCAGTGTAATACTAGATGTAGATTATTTGTAAAAGATATATAAGTTATTAATTTTATATAAAAAAAACAATTTCTGTTTTATATTTAATAAAGGTTACTCTAATACTCAGAATTCGCTGAGTTAAATGACTAAAATTAAACTTAATGTAGGTGTGGAGTTAATCAGGTAAAGACAGAGACACACGTTTCACATCTCGGGGCCTATCGACATGATTAACAGTAAAACACACAAAAATTCGGCCAACGAACAACTACAAGGTGAAACAAGGATGGGAGTATTTCACATCCACCCCTTAAATTCATTTTAATTAAGGTTAAGATTAATAAGTTATCAATACTTTTTCTATTCATGCAAAGCAACGTGATAATATTGGATGGTAAGGGAACACGTTCTTCAACTAATTTATGAATGATTTCATTAATTATATTTGTATGATTTTGACAGCCAAAAAATATATGGTTTAAATTTGTATTTTCATAACCACAAATACATGCTGGTGACTTTATGATTTTAACTCGAGCTAGTGCGCAGGATATTGTCCGTTTCCAAATTTAAGTCTAGCAATAGTTGAGCGGGTAAAACCGGGTTATTTTAGATTTATGTACCAAGAGTTGTTTTTAGTCGAAGCATGTATATATGGATATTGGGTCATGTGTTGAGAATAACTATTTTCCAATGCGAGTCCTGATTTCCACGTAATATTTGATCTTTTGTAATGGATATTATTTCTCCTATACTTAATACAGATTTATACATTATGCCCTCTGCATAACTCCTCTTAGCTAGACGATCAACTACTTCATTTGGTTCAATATTGACATGACTTTTTACTCAGTATATACAGTTTTGACTGATCTTCACCTTAATTCAATTAATATATTTATAATGTATATAATGAATAATTGGATGCATTTTTAGAATAGGATCTCTTTTATGATATGTTCTTTTAAGTTGGTTAAAGTTTTTTTCGAATTAGAGGTTAATACTAAAGGCCAATAATTTCATGTAGAGTTCCAATCATGCCATGAGAACATTTTCAAGAATTTAAAAGTATTTGTGGTTTTTCCTTTATTTTACTTTGAAGAAATGCTCCAAAAGAAAACTTTCTTTCTTTACGAACACGTTTGCACTATTCCTAATTCTGAATAATGTTATAAGTATGCTTTATTAAGTAGATAGTTACTCACTACCTTCTATTTGTGTTAAATATGTGCTATTGAAGAAGTGGAGTGGGGAGGAAATATGGTATACGGTATGTCCACAGATGAATTTCATAATAGGTGGATATACAAAAATTGGATTTGAAATATACGTTTGGGAATGTCGCAAAAATTATTAACGAATTAATGTATTTCTGCTAACTACTGTAATAAATTTCAAGGGGAATTTGTAAAAAATTTCCCCTCACGCAAGATTAGGGTTTCTCTTTTAAATTTCTCAGCGTTTGTAGCTTTTGTTTGCCATTTCATCAGAGACAAAAATATTACCAAAGACAAGAGTCACTTCACCAATGTAGACATTGCCATACGAACATGGATTCTGAAACTACGAGAGGATTACGACAGGAAAGGAATCTGAAAGTTTGGAATGGTTGATTTTGTACTTATTGTTAGATGGGATTTTCCTATGTAATCGAGGACACCTTAGATGTAAGCAAGGCTGGATTATAGTATACTGAATATGGTGTCTAGGATAATTTTTCCTGGTTAGGGTTTCTGTAACATGCATAGTTTTTTATATTAAGGAATTTAAGACTCGGTTCTCTTGGATGATGGTCTGAGAGAGAGTTTAGGTGAACATCGGTATCTGCATGATTGCGGTAAACGGTATGTCTCAATGAACCGTCGAGCGGCGATTCATCGATGCCCATTAGGAGAAATAGAAAAGGAAGAGTTCGCTTACTTTCAATTCTTCTATTTTAGGAAATTATGGTGATTAGATATCGAAGGTATCGTTAGCAGAACTAAACCAACATTTCAGTTTCTGATGGTAGACGTTTTATGTTTATAGCTTAAATACTTCCATCTTAGCAACAACAGCGAAGAGTGAAAAAACCATAGTTACACCTGCAGCTTGTTCGTAGTAAACCGTGGGACTCTACATTTACAGCTTACTTTGTCAATGCGTGATTGAAGGCGACGATACACTTCAACAATTGAGTATGTGAAGAAAAATTTCTTATTGCTGATGTCTAGATGCAACATGGATCTCATAAGAAAGAAGAGAATCGATGGTAGTCCGTGCACAGTAAAAAATAATTGTAATATTACAGTAAAATTACTGCATTATTTTACAGCATTTTTACTGTAATGGCGTTTTTACACTAAACTTGCTGCATTTATTTGGAACGAACTGTAAATTTACAAATATCAATGTAATCGGATAAGTTTGTAACGTACATTTACTTCACAATGTTAATATTACTGTTAAAACTGTAATTTCACAGTAAGAGTACTGTTTAAAGTATCTGGAGAGGGGATGATTCGTGTCTGAACGTGATCCCCAACTCACACTCGTGTTTAGGCGACTTCCTACCCCGCTAGAATGCATTTGGCGTCAACTATTTGCATATGTGTTGAGGTTTTTATTTACAAAAATATGTATAAGTGTGGCATATGCCAATTTGAATTTGCTTTTATACACTCATATGAGCAACATATGAAATTTCATAAAAATTTATCGGGTGTAATGTACACCTACGGACGATCAAAATGTTTAGCAAAATTGAAAAGTTATAGACGTTATCGGGAACACGTGTACCGTCAACATAAATCACGCCCCGTAACAAAATTCTGCTGTTCATTTCAAAATTGTTTATTTACATGTGAGTCAAAATCATTGTTCTTGTTTCATATGTACAACCATATACAGTTAGATGGACCATTGAATTACAAAGTTACATAGCTGTACAGTAATTCTGCAGTAAGAGAACTGGAATGTTAATCGGAAATATTACAAAAATTGCTGTATTTTTACATTCAAATGCTGTAAGTATGAAATTGTAAATTTGCAGCGTCACTGTAAATTTACATGCCCACTTGCAAATTTACAGTAATATTCCAGGCGTAAAAAATACCAGGAATGTTACTGTAATTTTTTTTTACTGTGTGCGTTTTACTGCGTGGGTGTACAAAATGAGCTTCCATTGTTCTTAAAAAAAAAACAACTCGGGCGTCATCTGTTATAGCTCCATTTTCGGCCCAAATTCAAAATAAATATAAGATTTAGTAATTTGTATATAACAGTTATTTCAAACAAGAAAATTATAAGGCGGCTAGAGAGATTAAGAAGACAAATATCGTAGTTAATTTTTTTCTTATTACATATTTTAGTCTAATTCTTTGAATAACAGGGCGCTTCGTATTTTTATTTAGAATAAATTTATATTTACTATTAATACTAAAGTATGATAAATACCTTGATATCAATATCTGCGAATTATTGATCCAATAGATGCTTTCCCTTAATTCTACTGACCCATTACCAAGAAAAAAGTTGCGCAATTGCAATTGACCAGAAGAGAAATTGTTCAGTTCAGCTAAGGAACATGAACAGTTTCGCATTTCTGTTTATGTCAGATAATAGCGGACCAAATAAAAATAGGGCGCACTGAATCAAAGTGCTCTGCCTCAGACATTCCACAGCTGAAACGGTCCTAAACCAAAGTTCGGTATTTCACGCATCGTGAAATAAAGGGGAAACAGTTTCCAAGTGAGAGGGCGGGAATTAGACTCTCCTGGGCGCTTATTTTCTTTTTACTCGGTTCAGAGAATATCCGTTCTTCGTATAAGAACAACAAATGCATTTTCGAATATTATTCGAATGTATCGGCGCTTGGTGCTTTGATGTTGTAGTCGATATGAAGAGAGTTTGTGGTTTTTTTTACGAAATTTGTTTTGCGGATAGCGTTTGAAACGTAAGTACTGTGTATCGTTATAATCAATGCGGTTGAATCTTATATGGTGGAATCGAAATACTCGTGCTGCATTTAGATCGGGTTTGTACTCGTAAAATTACAATTTACAATATGTGTGGGATTGCTTACACCTACTTGGTAAAGCGCTTAAATTTATATGTTAATTACACATATCTGTATGGAGATGAAACTGAATGTCTTTTGGAAACGATAATTGAATGCTTTCTCTTTCTGTACGATACACAAAGAAACAAATGTTTTCTGGTTATCTTTTCGTTTTGCGCTTGCCTTATTTGCACATCTTTCTTCCATAAAATACATACTATATGCTGAACGAATATGAAACAATAAGAATACGACTCATAAACAAGAAATTGAACCTCAAGATAACAGAAGAAAACCAATGTATACCGAAATAAGTATTTGTACTAATGCGGTGTATACAAATCTGTATTAATTTGCATTTATTACTTTTGCATTCATGCTTGAAGTTGTATAACGCCGTATATTACAATAATTTATCAGTGTCAGTTGTTTCAACATATTTTAGCCTTCTCACTTTGACAATACTTATTTTTTCGATAATAAAACAAATAGGTCTTTGGTAGCGACGCAGTGTACATAGGTATTCGAAGAATAACGAGAAACCCACTTAGTTACAGATTAAATAAAATCACTCTAAACAAATATGTTACAAAATTCCTAAACACGGGTGCAATGTAAGGATTACTTACATTAAAATATATTCATTTGGAATCGTCATTTTCATTAAAGGCCACCGGTTGAGTGGTTTCCTTTGCGACATCATCAGGCTCAGATGTTAGACACTTGTAATGGCAAAATTACTAGAATGTATAGAAACTAAATAAAAACACTTACAATTATGTCCAAAAATTGTCATAAGGAATGTAACATGTTATGAAGTAAAACGTGAACATACCTTAAGACGATAATAATTTTAAAATTAAAACAAAAAAAAGTGACAACTAATTAAAATAAGCATTACAAAGATGATAAGTGAGAGATTTGTCATGTTGTTATCCTGTCACCCTAAGATCTCAATCCATTTTGAGTGAAATAGATCCTTTCATTGAAAAGTGAAGTATTGAAAAATTAAGGTCGGAATTGAGTTTCAACATTTGTTAATGTGCGCCGAAATAATTGCAGTTACAGCTGTTGCAGATAATAATGTATATACTCCATTTCTCTCCACCTTGTCTTTTAAATTTATTGTTGAGAATGGAACTCTCAAGATGACGCACGTATATATGGGGAGGGAGATAAGTCTGTGTACATCACTAGGGCGGTCATCAATTTTACAGAAGATGTGAAGCTGATTTTGTCTTTTATGAATCTTAAGTGAATAGTTATTGAAACAGGCATATTTTTTTACGCTAGATAACATAATATGTAATACGTTGTAGCAATGGTTCATTATGGATATCCTAGATCTAGGCCTGATGATATAGTAAAACATCCTTGTATAGTCTGTCCATAGATATAACGATTTGAGTAATGAGCATTACCGGCGATCTTCACTACCTGCTGCAGCTGGTATAGTCTATTCGTAGATTTAACGATTTGACTTATTCACTAGCATTCGAACTTCAAAAAAGAAATGTTTATGCCGCAGCAGGTAGTGGATAATCCTCGGTAAATATCATTATTAAAATAGTTACGTCTATGGACAGACTATATATTGTTTCCATTTTTGTTCCAGTAAAATAAATATTATAAATATTGTCATATATATGTAACATACTTTCGATGTCTCTTATTCTTTTTTACTCCATGTAGAAATAAATAAAATTTTAATTTAATTTTTGTTTCCATTTAACTTTACCTTCAGTAACTTATTGAAATGTATAACATAATATATACCTCAGCACGTGTGCAATTATTTATGATAAGATAATATTAATTTAATTTTAATTGTGGCATCTCATTTATGAATTATAGCCCTTTTAGCTCTGATAATGCTCTTACACAGTAGCCAAAGCTGTTAGCTTTCTTAGGGGTAATTGAAAATCATACAAGTCATATACATACATGCTTGGTTTATTAGTATGTAGGTATGTATATATATTGCTATGGAATCGAAGGTATGGAATCCAATTTAGAGTCATTTAGAACGTGTTTCAAAGCCAAGTGAAGGAGTAATTGAAAAATGAAGCGTGTTTTCGGTTGCCTAATTTACAGGCAAATTTTAAATTTGTTAAGAATAACTATTAAAATGGACAAATTTAGCAACAGGTGCTAAATACTGCCTTATTTATAATGTAAACTTTATTTTCTATGTTAATTCAAGCTTACCTGGTATATTTATGTGTTAGTATTATATTTTGCTCGGAGAGATTTTTCATTCTGCGGGATGTATAATTGGTAAGTTTTGCTGTATTCCCCTCAAACTAGAGAAAATAACGGTATCTTAATGTCGGTTAGCGGTATCTTTCAAAATTGAAGTTGGCTTCCCTGTAAGGGAAAACAATCGAGGGCTGTTTACTGGTAAATTTAGTTTGAATCCTCATTCTGCCTGTGGCCACAAGAGACGACGGTTGTATTGAATTCCTATAACGATTTTTATGCCATACTTTAAAAAAAAATATCAAAGTTCTAAGAAGTGTTTACCTAAAAAAGTATCGATATAACTCCTGAATAATTAAATCCTTACTAAATACCTGCAAAATTGTCAAGAATTTCCTATAAAATTTCCAACGAAGATTCCCTGCCAGTATACCATTTCATGCTATTGACCGATTTGGGGGCCCATCGAACCGAATATCCAACCTGTACCCAGAGAACTGCATCTCCGTCTGGCTTAGAATATCTCTGCTTCGAAACCAAGTTAGTATTCCTTTAAGTATACCTCACCTAAAACAGAAAATAATTAATTAGTTTCATTTCAATATTTAACCAGAAATAAGATTATTATAATTTATGTCCACTATAGATTAATTTGGAGTTAGATTTATATCAACCGCCATTTAGTTTAGTTATTTTAGAAATTTCAATATTTAAGAGTTGTATATAAAAAAATCACTGAGTGGTCTGTGATAAAATAGTTGTTCTTAACAAATATCGATAACACAGATGATCGTTTTCTATTAAATTTAGTTTCTGCTATTTACGGGTAGATATACTTATGATTTTAAATTAATTAAATTTTAATCTGACATCTCCCTAACCTTATAGTCATTTAAAACGCCAGGAAAGTTCGAACACGTATTTTTGTTTTATATAGTATTTACTGATTCCAACATACGTACCTTGTGATCCAAGAGTCTCTATGATGATGAAACCTAGCATTTGGTAACTAAATAAAGATTTAAGCTTGTTTTAGTTTAAAACATTCTTTTATTTGTACGTTTAGTGTTTTTACAACGACTTTCGATAATTACTATTTTTTCAAATTTTAATCATCCGAGAAGGGGCTTTGAGGGTGCGCCCGTTAGGTGAGAAAAAAACTGCCTATTCGTTAGTAAGCGTCCGGAGTACGATTTTGACAGGCGATCTGGTGCTCCTAGAAGCGTCCCGTCCCACCTAGTAGGTAGAAAGTCTTTTCACAGTATTCTTTCACTTATCAGAGAGGTCGCTGGATGAATTGAAACCACTATATTATTTTAACTGTTTTTATAGAAAAAAAAAGAAAATGGTAACGGGACAAGCTAAATAATAATATAAACTGAAAACATAAATCTAATAATAATTAATCGTACTGAACTAAAGAAAATAAAATTTTGAAATCCCGGGCATTTTGTTCTGAAAAACAGAGCAGTATATTTAGATTGTAATTTATGAATTATGCCTTCTGGGGCTCAAGCTACGTGACCTTCTGACGAGGGCAGTGCACTTGTTAAATTATCGAAAAAGCTCATAGTTTAGGTATTAAAAAAGAGAATCTTCTTCTGAAATTTGAGGTGAAATTGTTCCAATATTTCAGCAAAAACTAGCTATGCGTGAAAAAGTGGTACATGTTGAAACCGGATTAGTGCCCAGAATGAGGCAAGAATATTCAAAATGAATTAGAATAATACACCCTTCGCAATAATCTTAGCATATTTGGTGTACCCGAGGAATAAAATGCAAACACAAAGCTAGTACTCACGGCTTTATCGTTCGAATTGAGTTAAGATGATAGTGGTAGTTAATACAGATATTCTCAATCAGTTACTTTAATTACGGTTTACATTAATTTTAGTATTAATTAAATCGAAAAGTCTGACTTGGAACTTACTGTTACATTTATATGCACGTCTATCAGACTTCAATTTTGTACTTATATATTGTGAACCCTTTTATTAAACTTTTTATATATGTGTTTATTCGACGTAAATTGTCGACGTAAAACTTCCATAGCTTCCAGCTGAGCTGAAGATAGGAGTATTCATCCAAAACTAGTAGCCTACATTAAACATTTTTGAGATTGTAAGACTGGTCATTAGTTTTTTTATTTTATTGTTTTTTATTAATATTAGAATGTTAGGAAACCTCAGGATACATATCTACCTATATGACATATTATACCTATGTATGTGTCTTTATTATATTTATGCTGAAACGACAAACGATTTTCAATTTGGGAGGAACATATACTACTACATAAAACTGTTGGATGGATACTTAGCATAATAATGGATACCTCTGCGGCTGGCTACAATAAAGGCATTAAATAATAAACATAATTGACACCAGAAAAGCCGAACCGAAAGCAAATAACATAATATATGCCGAAGACCCACTCCTTCCTGTCAATTACAAGTCACTTTTTCATACACATACGAAATGAAGTCACTCCCGACTTCAACTGTATGGTGTCGAGGCTTAACACACGCCTGCTTACTCAGCGTTCTCTTGTAATTGCCCTTGTTAAATCGAGTAGATTTTACAGAAAGTGCAGTCGGACGACGGCGAGATAGCCTTAGAAACGGAGCGGATACGAATTTTCCTCTAACGCTGAATGAAACTGGGCTTTTAATAAAGGAAACCACCCTATTCATCATCATTTTTGTGGGTAATTTTGAACCGGCGAAAAATAACCGCATTATTAGGGCGCTGATGAAATGGGAGTATAAACCTCATGCTATTTATTTTATTGCATTATACACCCAGGAAAAAAACACTTCTTGTTTATTCAGTCTGTATAAGGAAGTACTCTTGACTTCCTAACGAAAATTTATAATAAAAATAATATTATACCTAACGTAGCTGTAATCGATTTCCACAATTACTTACTACAGAGTAAATCCATTTAGCTATTTTTCATTTGTAAATAGAAGCGAAAATAGCAAAAAGATACTTTTGAAAAAGAGCTGCTTATAATATAAATGCTCACTGAAAATTATATACTGTAGTGGTTTAATAAATTGATATTATTTAATTTTGCCGTTATTAGCTTTACGTTTATTTATTTTAAAATAATAAAAAGGGTATAACAAAAAGAAAAGGATATACAGTGTCTCAGTAAACAGCCAGACGATCCAAGTGATGTAGTGATGGATTTGGCAAGTCACTCAAGGGCATTTTGGGCATTTTCAGCAAAACTTGGAATTACCATTAAAAAAACGTAATTGTTATTTTAATCAGGGAACTCATTTTACTTATTTGAGATATTTATATTCTTATTTATGCTGTTTTTCCACGGTTTCACATTTCGAACCTTTTATAAAATAAAATCTCATGTGTTTTAACTTAAGCGTTTTCTTTATCTTACTGCGGGGGATTTCTTGTCACTCGCGATATTGACTTTAAATGTTTGTTGTTTGATAACATTATTGATTCTACCGCGATTAACTCTTTCTCGGATTCTGTGATTCAATAATCCATACACCAGGTCCAGTTGAGAGGTTCCTGGTACAGTTGTTTGCGAGGGTAAGCCGCATACATGACGCATATCCATATGCATGACGAAGTACTTGTAAGGCTTCTTCAAACGATGCCACCGAAGACTTAATACCTTGCCACCACCTTTCAGCATCACTTCTAAGAAGCATTGACAACTCTTTCAATGAATTTTCATTTGATATGTTAACACATTCCTTGTACACAACAATTGCATCTATAAAGGCGTCTACATTATCATTCAGTTTGCCACTAAAATGTGCCGTGCACTCAGCAAAATTTGAATTTTGACCTACAGAGTTACCAATTTGTAATTCCTTCAATAGTCCTTGTAAAATTTTTGGGATCATTACAATCTGATTTATAGGGTTAGCATCTTGTGGCACTCGTGAATCAGTACTAGACGTTTCTGAGTTTGACATCGCAACGTTCATACCTGAACGCAATAGCATAAAAACAATTTAACAGAAGGAGTAATTTTCTATTACGCAAACTTCGCACGAAACTGATTTCAACTTAAGAATGTTAAAATATTACGAAATTTCGCACTAGGTAGTATCAGATGTCAAACAAAAATCTCTCTTGTGTCCACAACACAAAACACTTATTTTCCTATTACTTTCTCGAGGCCCCACGTTGGGCCAACCTTGTGGTGGTTTGTTGTCACTTGAGATTGTTTAAAAATAAGTCACGTAAAGTCACGTAATTCTGACCTGAAGATGTTCCTTAGTGGATGAAACCGGTTATCGTTATTAAACAATTTGTGAGAAATTGGACCGTTTCCTTTCATTTACCTTGCTATAATTTACTCACACAGAGTCAAAAACCATGGATTATATGAAACTTTATTCTCAACTAAATGACAATTTTTTGAAACTATTATATATTATAGATCAGACATCTACCGTTGCATTACGAAGTTAATCAACAAGCTTGATACCGGTTATATAGAGTCTCTGTCACACTATCTCACTTGGATCAATTCCTTTAACATTGAATATTGGACTAGAGGACATTGAGCAACAGCCTCCCAGAGCGGCTTCGGTTATATTAAAAATTAAAGGAGGTATCTTCCTCTTCGTAATTTTTTTACATCTCCTCTGCATGTCAGCTGGCATTTGAGAGGATATACTTATTTGATTTAAAATTACCAAACAGATGGTACTGGGATGATTGAAATATGATTTTAATAATTCAAATAAGGTGTAATTTTCCGGGCTGGGTGCTACCTATGAACATTACAAAGCTTTAAAAACCTCTACAACAGTTTTCTGGGGAATGAGAAATATCATCTCGACAATGTTATCAATGCATCGCTGTTTTACTGTAGAAAAGCTTGCAGAAGAAAATACAGTGAATTCTATAAGACACAAAGCGCGTTTGATATCGTCACATTGAAATGTAAAAAAAAAATTATCCACAAAATACATACAAAGGAAAAATGACGCTTGTGAAAGCAAAGGTTATTAAGAAGAGTAAAAACTGGAATGAAATGAATGAATGAAGACACTAAAGAAAATTGCAGTCACAGCGATTACCTAAGGGGAGATTTTTATTAACTGGGGATAAAGAACCGTACAATGTTAACTTAAGCGTAAATTCATTTAGCTCCCACTGTGAATTCCCCCAAAGCAATATACGTGTATGAAATAGCCGAGAGGTAAGAAATATATTTAATCTGGAGTGCTTGATAAAGGCTAAATAAAGGTTAATTTCAAAATTTTGATATATTATTACAGTTAAAATAAAAAAAAAACAGTTAACACCCGCACTTGTTAGTGAAGAAGTACATTAAAAGAACAACTTCGTTTCATCAACCGACCAAAAGGCGACTCGAATGAAATTATATCATTTTTGTTTATTGTACATAAGTAAATAATACTTCTCTTCAAATATCTATACAAAAGCACATATTTACTCTGCATTTATGGATTTTAGTAATCTAGGTTGAGTTTACTGAAGAGCAATTTGACATGAATTATATTTGGATCCTAAGAATAACACCTAAAAAAATGACTCACGTTTACCCTTCTACCAAAACTGCTACAAAATATTTTCTTCCTGTGCGTTGCACGTGTTTGTTCCAAAAATTCAGAAAGGTGTAACGGTTATGATTAATGGATCCGTGTCTTCACAGCACGCAAGTATGCTGCCGACGTAGCACGCGGTGTTGTTTTCTTTTCATTAATCATCCGGGAATCTTATCGATTGATCAGGCAATGTTATTAACAGAGAGAAAAAGGCATGTTATGTTGTACCATTGCATTGGTCGAGATGTAATACTCGTTGTTTTAAAGATCATTCCTATAATCTTGCGTGTTTAAGTGTGGGCGAGATACGCTAAGAATTTTTGCGAACAATCAATTTACATAGTTTGAAACTCAAACCTTAAAATTATTTGTAAAGCACTTAAGGATAAGGAATCCTATCAATGTTTCGCGCCGTATATGTGCGTTAAAAGCATTTATATCTGCACGTATAAAGTTCTCAATATTAGGTGTTACTTTCGCGATATCTTGTCTGTGTTTACAATTAATAGTTTCTTTTTAAGGATAATAAAAAATTTAATGCTTACAGTAAAGATAATCCTTAAATCGAAACGCAATCGAAATTTATTTCCTACCCCTTACTTGAAGTTGCTTGTTTTAGGGTTTTTAATAACGTAAACATGTTGAATGAATGTAAGATAAAGAGTATGAATCATTACCCGTCGGTACGTGGATTTACGAAATTCTGAATTATGATGCCAGTGACTTATATGAAGTGTGATCAAAAATTACGCAAAATTGTGAATGAATTTTGCCTTAAATCAAAATCCTCAACAATACCAATTATTATATTGTAGTGTTTCTGGGGTTTAAGGTAATATATTAAGTGAATGATATTTATTTGTATACTTAAATCAATTTAAAATGATATAGTTCTACTATAGACACTAATACTACTAGAATACTTAAATATACCTAAATTAAATTTGTTTAAATACTATTCTTATTTATATTTGTCGCTTGTATACACTGTTTATATCCACAGCTAATTTATTTCCTCACACGATTATTGCTTCTCAGCTATTTTTCATAGAACAATATCTGGTACTTGTTTGCGGGCATGTTTATATTTCGCTATTCTGATTCCAGAGAGGTCGCTATTTTTTCTGATTATTCTAGTACATTTACACTGGAAACTTCGAATGCGAACCGATGAAGCGAAATATAATACCTTCTATGAAATTGGAAATTGAATTCAAACAGGCGCCTGTAACAATATGGAAAAGTGGTTTCGCTAGTTGAATAAACGTTTAATCTTCGTTTATATTCACGTAATAAACGATCCAATACCCCAGGTATAAAAGATTGAAATGCAGGTTGTTACATAGTCACATACCAATATTGGTAAATTACATATAAGCTAACTATACAATAACGAAATATTTTTACGCTCATTATACTACGTATAAATCAATAGTAAACCTGTATTCAACTATTCTGCGTGCTATAAACGGTTACTTAACGTTTACAGTGTGGATATTAGATTAGGCGGATATTATGCCCGGGAGTGATAAATTTGTGAAAAAAAATGTATTTTTAGCATTTGTACCAAAATTATTAAAGACAACCAATAATTTCACTCGTGAATAAAATGCAAATCATGTGCTTTTAGATATTTCGAATGTCACTGAATCGTATCTTGAAATATTGCCATTCATGTGCCAATTTCATTGAAAGAATTAAAGAACATATTTGGCCCCTAACCAACGTTTATTATTTCAATATACAAATGTTGGTCTTTAAAATCAGTTTCCAAGTTGGTTTTTGAAAGTGCTTTTGATTAAAAACCAATAAACTAATTTCATTGAAATCGATTTGATACGAATCGATGAATCGAACAATAAATTAATCAAGTTCTAATATTTGCTAATTTTCGTAACACTGCCTCTCATCTTCTTTTTAATAGCTATATAAGTATAAAAAGCTAAAAATATTGGTTATGTGCGCACACAAAAATGTGTATCTATATGAAAAAAGTATTTGTTTTGCCAAATACACCATAAGTCCCTGCTTTATATTTATTTTGCTGAAGAAGATGTCGAGAAAATAATTTTTAGAAAAGGTTTATTTTTAGTTAAATGAGTAGTCGCCACAGGTACATTAAAGGACGGGCACGTGCCTACCATACAATGGAGTGTAATCAGTTCTAAATTTTTGTTTCATGCGGGTGTTCATTGCGTTCAGGTGTTAGATGCTCCACTTCACTACTTACACAACCTTGCTAGCGATACCGCCACCTTCCCCAATGTTTGAAAGGCAGCTCGGCTTACATTCGTTCTGAGGCAGAGTTACAAGTCCGTCATTGATACCGTCCCATTGCTATTATTAACATTTTTGCCAAAATTTAAGAAAATGAATCAGATTTTTCCTCAAATTATACCTTGATTTGTGTTTATTATCACGGTTTAGTTAGTAAGAGATCCATAACGACTAATCCTGTTGAATTTAAAGCTCGAATTATTTTTCCCTACCTACGGAATATCTCAAGGAAGTACTCTATTTCCTCTTCTGTTTTCATCTTTGTTAGTGCCCTATGTAAGCCTCGATCTTGTGAAATGTTGATGTTTGCTGATGACCTAAGCGCGTTGCTAAGCAAACTTCTCGTAATTTTGTCAGCAGTGATTGCATATCTCGCTTCATGCATTTGTTCGCCCAAAGCTTGCCTGTATTTTCTGATTCTATGATCCCTTCTATTCCTACTTAACGTTTTTGTTTTTGCTTGGTGAGCGCCGTGTGACATAGAGTCTGCAAATAATGGAAATACTGCAACCTCTAGACTTCTTGTATTTAATTCTCCCAATTTCGTGCCCTTTAGACTGAAGTCTAGTTCTGTGATAAATATAAGCTCCCTAGTCAGTACTAGGTTCATGGTAAGTCATTTAAGTTAAATATGTCGATTCGACATATCCTTGTACAATTGCCTATTTTGTCTGCGACCAAAGTTGATTAACCACAATATTTTTAAGTATTTTTGGGTATTTCGGAGATTCTACTATAAACCAGTCTACATTCGATACCCTAGACTAGACTCCTTGCTTTATCCTTACTGGCCCCTGCTGATCTGGATTCAGGGCTAGAATCCTTTATGTCGTGATCCATAATGATCAACAGTAGTTAAATCTGTGCGCTTTCAAAGATTGGTTATGGATGTATTTGCGTTGAACTAGGTTCTTGTGCCTTGACTAGGGAAGGTCATTTATAACACCCTTCGGCCTTCCTGTGAATTTTCATCGTGAATTGCATGAAAACGGTGTTTCTACTCGGAGCAATTATACATCGCAAGTCACTATTAAATCAGATCCATCTGCTCTTGATTCATTGTTTCTTCCGGATGACTTTACCGTCGTCTGTAATACCGACGCTGCTCTCCTGAAACTTCCATTGGACTCCTGCAAGGTTTGCGATAGTGTTTTAGGGCCTTCACCAGGTTCTATTAACCTTCGATAATCTTCTTATTACCCTTAGTGGTTTGGCTTATATCTCCTACATTGAGTTTATCTTTTTCTCCGTCTTTTCAGTGTAGTTCTTGCCTTTTGCTTGATTGGAATATTTGTAGCTCTAAGTAGAGGCCATTTAACAGTTGTTCTTCGTTCGGGTTCTTTAACGAAGTTGATACTCCTTCACCTGCTCGTTTTTTATCCAGGCTTGGGACAGGCATTAGTGCAGTTTTGTCCCTATTTAACGTGGTCATATTAGAACAGTTGGAGCGACATTTTTTTAAATTCTTTATTACAAAGATCATCTTGTCTACTCGACTCAGGGATTTAGTCAAAGTCCACTGCTATCATTTCAGTTCTTTGGACTTTAGACAACATTTCAGGCTGATATTACTTTTCTTATCCAAGTGCGCCATCTACATTCTATAGCTCTAAATTACGAACTAAGCTTTTAGTAAATTAACCTTATATAGAATGTGTTTCACCTTTAATACACTATTTCTACAGCTTTTGCGTTTCATTAATTTATGTTAATTTCCTTAGGCCAGATGCCCTATTTCTCCATTGCAATCTCCTTCGTTTGGAGAAAGTAACGCTCACTTAGTGGCACGGTTGGTCCCTGTTTAAATATCTGTTGATTGATTGGGCATAGATGAACAACGGAAGCCAATTATAAAATTCGAATGCCCTGGTTCCTTCCATGTCCATGAGAAAAGACAGTCATGCTGGGCTTTGCTCCTATAATTTAGCGGCACACATTGAGTAAAACCCTAGCTTCCCCATTTTTTTATATAAAAATGTTTAAATATAGACTTCATACCATATTAAAACCCCCATTTACCTCCAACGACTTTTTGAATATTTTCACGACTATTTTCCTGAGAAGAAATTCTGAAGAAAGCCGTCTTGTAAAGCCCCATTTAGTTTTAGGCCCCCAATTTCCTTAAATCAGGACGTATATTGACGTAATTATCGTTTGGTGACTGATATAAATATTTCTTGTAATTTAGATTCAAGTTGGTATAGATACTTGACTGAGTACAATTTATTATAGCGTATATCAATATGTAGTGATGTTTTAGTTTAAATTTTGGCCTATTCACTTTGAATCTAGTTGTTTTCCAACAAAGTACCGCACTGACTGAAAACCGCAGAATTTTATGAAATATTTTTGGCGTATTTAAATGGCTGCATTCAGAATTTTCCAGGCAAGCTTTGGATATTTCGACTTAATAGATGTGCTTATTACAATAATTGATTCTAATATATGTACGTACCTGTGATTAATGAGTCGATTGTTCTATTAAATTAGCAATGTATTTTTTTAATAAACCGTAACACCTTTGCTTCTTTTCAATTTCTCCTTTCACAATTATGGTGATTTTCTAAATACACAACTAAGGAATAGTAACATTTTACGTATCATAATAAACATCCCCCGAAGAAGCCTATCGATTCGTCAGCGAGCAACTTGGAAGGTGTCAGGTGATTTGGTGCATCCACGAGCGTTCCGTGCCATCTAGTAGACAAAAGTAATAAAGGATGTAATAAAACTTAAATAAAACAATTTATAACGTAATAATAATTTATTGAAGTTGAGTGAGTTGAGTGAGTTCAGTTATTCTGAAGAAGCTGTCAGTATGAACAGCGAAACGTCGAGCGAAAGTTTTGACACACGGCGAAACCCGCAAGAAGCTGTTAGTTATAATAACTTATTGAAACCTAAAAAATAAAGCCTTTACTTTCATATAGGCACATATACAAAATATATGCGTTTACTGTTTATAATGCAATCTTCTTCTTTTTATTTTTATTTATTATATTATTTACTACTCCAAAGGTGCTAGGAGATTCAATTTTAGCAATTATTATATACCTTTCTTTGGACTTTATAATACAAATTCAATTTTTCTAAAGTTAAGCTATCAGTGTTTCTTCACATGTATCGTAGGATATATAATCCTATGTTTATCTTATTAGACAACACCGCATTCAAAACAGCGGCTCAACATTATCCCTAGGTTCTCATATTTCCTTTAAGCGTTAGATCCCCTAAATAATGTAAAGGTCCTCCCATATTAACTATCAAAAATAAATGCTAGAGGTGACAGCACGTGTATTAGTTAATTATGTAGCTTCATACCTTGCAGATAGATTAGAGTTATAGTTCTTGTATACCATCGATGAGAGAAAACGATAATTTTTCTCTTTTTCTTACGTTTAACGCTTATGAAATATTATCTGAATATCTTTTTAAATGCTTGTCGGAGGCGACGACACAAAGATAATATTACAATCTGGTAGGAAACGTTTGAGATGTATCCCGTCGTCATTCCACAAATGCTACGTATCCGTCAACCACAGCCACAAAAAGTATATAAACAACCACCTTGTTATTTTAGCATGACGGCAGCTGCTCGCAGTGTCACTGTCGGAGTTGCAAAGTGGGCTGTGATAATATCCGGGATAGGATTTACAAAGCAAGACCAAGCGACCTGGAACTTCCTCTTTCAATAAAACATCAACTTTTATCCGTCTAGCTTTATGTTGACGTGTTCTAGAGTAATTACCGAGTTCCTTTTTATATAAGATGCTGTCATTTACAGATTAACAAGGTAACGTCCTTGAGAAGATCAAGATAAATTACACCTTCATACACTTAGTGAAAGATGGATAGATAAATATAAAGGGATAGGTATCCTTTGTTATTTAGCTACCAATTTCCAAGACAAGAGATTCAATCTATTTTAGGATAATTATGCTTCTCCTATAGCAATATTAAATGTTAACTTATAAAATTCTATCTACCTATAATTTACAAGGCAGTAATAGTGAACGTTCAACGTAATAGGATTCCATATTGTATGTATGTAGGTATGCCTAAAATAATCATCAAGTTTAATTTTGCGTAATATTGCCTATTTGTAAAGATAGTATATATTGGGGTTAATCGTAGATTTTAAAATGTTTTCGTGGGGATAAAAGTATATAAAAGTATATATTATATTTTCGTATTTTCTTGAAATTAAATAGGATTTCAATGCGAATCGCTGAGTTTACCACTGACTTAAAAATATTTAGGAGAAACGTTAAATCATTCATTGTTACATACATGAAATTTCCTCGATTAACCTATCTTTCTTCTTCGTGGATTATGGCTGTTTTCTGTTAAAATATCAAGGAGCCGATGCATGGAAAGTGCTCCTTCTTTTAACGCTGGCATAATTAAAGGTATTTCCCATGATTACTGTTTAAATTTCTGTGCAAATAAGTGTCTCGCATTTACTAAAATAATGAGGTTAAATATTCTAACTGTAATGACAGTTTAAATTGAATTTTTAATGTGTATAAGTTGGTATTATCTTGGGAGTTGTGATTTAACACATAGGCAACGGGAAGTTTGAATATTGTTTTTAATTAAAATTGAAATTTAGTAATCCAAAATATACTGGGTAATATTTGACTGTTGATTTAGGTGTTGCAAATAAGTGTACTTACCTAGAGTAAAAGTCATTTTAATGTTGTGGTCTATTATTGAACAATAAATTGTGCATATTTTTAATATACAGTGTGTGTCACGACGAGCTTCCATTAAAAATATAAGCAGAAGTAAATAAGTGTGAGGTTTTAACGTTTTTATGGTAAATTTGTGGGTGTACATCAGTTTAGCTAAAATATTTATATATACAAAATATAATGTTCCCTTATACCAGAAGTATGATTGTCAACTTTGTTATTACAAATGGAGAGGAAGTATTTTTATTTCAATTTTTTTAAACTAAATTCGGACCACTGTGTGTTGGTTTTAATGTCAACTTATAAATTAGCTTCTTCCTATGGGCTTCTAGTTCGTCGTTTTCTTTATAACTATATTGAATTTCGGTGGAAGGTAATAAATATTAGCGAAGGCTTATTAGATCACAAGTAAAGGATTCTTCCAATTTTTACCTTGGCTGCTTTCCCTTTAATTTCCGAACCTTAGTTCTTTAATTTTATTTCCTAATTGACTTTTATAAAATATGTGGTGGGTAATTTTTGTGTTCCTCATTTGTTTTATTATACATACGATAAAGAATTGAACACCTTTATTATTTCTATCGTGTTCAAATGTTTTCAAAAAGTGAAATACTGCAATTTTATGTGAAAAAGGGTAGTAAGAGTTATAAGCTATACATTATTTATTGAAGTTGACTTTCTAAATAGATATAACAAGTGTGTATGTATTATTTCTATAAACTTGAATATCTAATATTTTTCATGGTCTAATTGTAAATTATATTCCACACGCAAGTATATAAGCAAGCTAAAAATATATATACCAATATACAAATAAATATTTAAATAAATTCTGAATGGTACTATAAGCGCAAAAGTATCCCCCGCTACAATGTCCGTCACACGCATATTTTATAGACGGTGTAATCTACACAAAGCGGATAGTAAACCGATAAGATCTTGAACCAATTGGATCATCAGGTTAATACAAAAATATAAAGTTAGGTTTAAAAAGCACAAAAGAGAAATATTTACTCACTAGGGCTATCAATACGAACTGATGTGTGAAAATTACACTTATTGCGTTGCATGCCGTACACTACTAATCACTTTCAGAAATGCTTCTTTTTCCGACAAAAATTCACTTTCTAGTAAAATATTGCGTTGAGACTTCGATTTTATTGTTGTAAGAATTCGAAATTCCATCCTGTATAATGCAAGTATTTAAATTCATTTTATTAATACGTAGTTGATAGGTACTGTGGCTCTTGCTGAAGTAGCGTCTACATAACAGGAAATCATAGTCTATTTTCGTTTAAAGACTCGCGTAATTAAGATAACATGGTATTACTTTGTATATTATCCGCTTCTTTGTTTATTGTATGTTACAAATGCTGTTCAGCAGTTTCCACGTTCCTATCAAGTAGGGGTTTGAAGATCAGAAAAATAACGCCTTCGGTCATACTTGCGCCCTCCTGTAAAGAGAGGCCGAACTAGTTATCGGTGCGAAATGACGTCACAATCAAAGTTTATAAAAACCCTTAACATTGCTGTTTTCAATTAATTGGTTCGTGGATTTCGTTTCAGCTAAAGTAAAAGCACGTGTCTCCATTTTCGTTCGGGCGTTTCTAAATCTTCAAAAAATAAAACTTCTCTTCTTAAAATTTTGCAACCAAAATAAACCTAAAAATTCGAGAACAGGAAGCACAAGCTTTCCTCGAGAGGTGTTTGGTTTTCTAATAAAATTCGTTTAAATTCCCCCTATTACTTGGCTTAAATTTTAGTGAGTAAGTTTTTGTGCCCTATAATTTGAATTACGAGAAGAATTAATTACCCATATCGGCCGGTAAGATGTTCAAAATTCCTGCTTAAAACTAACCAAAGCAATACGTAAAAACCGTAACTCGTTCGCTCTCTGTCTCTCTCCCTTAATAAATAAATAATTTGTCAGTAAGAATTACTAGAATTTAAGTTAGTCAACATTATTAAGAAAAGCCTAAAAAATTCATCTAAATAGCTGTGTTTTGTTTTGTCTTTTGCTTGTTATTTTATTAAATCTGTAGATTGTTAGTTTAACTTAATTGTCACAAAATTTATTCAATATATTAGTGTAGAAAGTAAACATTCCACTATTTCACCATACCAAACTCGAAAGAAGTTTATTTGGTACCCATAGTAAGGGGTTGGAGAGGAAGTTATCATCGATAAGAGAAAGTCGACGAGGTGGGTAAATCAGCAATCTTTAGGCTAACTAACGGCCCTGCTTCGACTGACGGAGGAAAACACCGTTGGGAGACAACTTTGGCTAAAATTACTAAAACCATTCGCTATGGAACAAAAAGTTTGTCTCTCAGCAGTGGCTCGCCGGTCAAAAGAGCTGGAGGGGTTGTCTGCGAGACGGAATTTGGCTTGTCTTATTTGAAATTGGGCTGGCCATCCCCAAAAGTTTCCAGACAAGAAAACCCGTTTCGTTACATTGTTAATAAAATTTAATATGTAAACTCTCAGGGAGCCGGCAGTATGGCTGAGAAGGAGGAGTGGTATCATTGAAAACCTTGCTGGTCAAGTAGCAATGGGTGACCGTTTGGACAACACTTTTCAACGACTCAATGTGTTCCGCCACCCTAATCATTCTAAGCCAAGATTCGTCAAGGGCTGTAGTGTTGAATATTATTATTAAAATCTCAGGAAATTATTTTTTGCGAATCTAGTTTTAAGGTTCTGGTTCAAAATTCACACCGAGATATGTGACCATTTAGCAGTCATTTTCAATAAGTGTATGGAGCAAGGAGTTTTTTCCAAATTCACTAAAAGTAGGACAAATAGTACCCATACACAAGAAAGGTGATATTGAAAACTGTGAAAACTACAGTTTGATTAGTTTACTACCAGCAGTATCGAAAATATTCGAGCAGGCTATAACGTCTAGATTGGTAAAATACTTTGAATCGGAAAGATATTTTACGACTTGCCAACATGGATATGGAAAAGGATCTGGTATAATGGAAATGATTACCCGTATTTATAATGTTTTTGATGCTGGTGAGTTTGCAGAAATGCACATACTGTACCTAAGCAAAGCCTTCGATCGGTTGAACAGGATATTCTCCTAGGCAAACTGGACTATTATGAAGTAAGAGGTATCCCTCTCAAGTTACTAGGCTCTTACTTAAAAGATCGTGTCCAGCTGACGGAGTTTAAGGGAAGTCTCAACCAATGGAGGTGAGGTGCGGGATGCCAGAAGGTTCTATTCCTGGCCCTCCGCTCTTCAGTGTATTTGTTAGTGAGCTGAGATCTGTATGTACGCAGACGACACTTCGCTTTTACTGCGAGATACGACCAAGAAACTCTGCATCAAAAATCCGCGGCAGCCATTGCAGGTACAAAGCAGTGGTTCACCGCAAATGAGCTGAAAATTAATTTATATAAAACACAAAAACTGGCTTTTACAACACGACGGTCGAGTGAACCATGTACAGCGAAGTGTCTTGGCATTGTCGTGGACGAACACTTAAAGTGATACCAGCACATTGATGATTTGGTAAGAACACTGTCATCTGCTTTGTTTGTCATAAGGAGGTTAAAGCGCATTTCTAACACACTTCGCAAGATTCCATTTCATATGTGCTACGGATTACTCTTCTGGGGGACATCTGCAGAAGCACGCAGAATGTTTATTCTGCAAAGAAGAGCTATCACGTTCCTGTGTGCCCTGGAATACATTGAAAGTTGCTAAACTAATTTTTTGCCAGAAAAAATACTTACCTTAGCAACTGCTTACATTTTAGCTGCAGTAACATACGTTCACCAAAACATAAATTGCCTCATACAAGATGGGGATTCCCATAATTATTCCACTCGCACACGAAATAAAATAAGAGTTCCATATCATCGATTGACTTACTCCCAGAAAGCAACCGATTACTGGGGAAGCAACTTGTACAACATCCTACCCAAGGAATAGAAAACGCTGCCTCTACATAGATTTAAGGCTGCAGTGAAGACGATGTTGCTGAAAAAGAAATTATATACCATTGAAGAGCTTTACTTCTTTAATATTCATGGCTTTTAACTGACATATTTTATTTATTTATTTTATTTATTGTATAATATTTTTTGACTATTGTGCCCTTTACACATAGCAAATTGTATGACCATTCTCGTAATGGATTAATTGCAAATGTATTGCTATTATTATTACTATTATTAAGTTAACTATGTATTTAATAGTTGCTCTTTTAGTTCGACTGAATAAAGCGTTATTTTTGACTGAATTATTGATTTTGGAATTTGTCTAACCAGATATAACTCGATCTTTCATTTTCTTCTGGCAAATTTTAATTATAACAGGCTCAAACTTTGTTACTTTAAGGCAAAATCAACATTCACTAAATTCTAGGTGTAAGAATAGCTATTGCAACACCAATTTTTTAGTTTTAGTATTTTTTATTATTGAGTAAAAGTAGATTTAAATATATATTAAACGCCTTAACTAATTTAAGATAGATAGCTGCAGGCAAGGATGCTTTTTTTTGGTTTTTTTTTTATATCATTATATGATACTATATATATGAGTATATTAAAAAAGATATTTTTGTATTGAAAATATCAAGCATGTACAAATGCATTTGCTTTAATAAATTGTGGTATTGCTATTCAGTTTTAGTACATTTTGTAACTTCAGAGGATATCGAATGGAGCGTGGGATCCCTTCTTTAATATTCACATATGTTTCCATAAATCACGATGCATATTTCAAATTGAAAAAGTAGCAGCAGTAACACGTCCGGGAAAAATAAAATATTGGTTAAGAGATAGAAGAGAACATACGTACGTTCGAGACACGAAATAGCTTCTTAGTAGTTCTCGAGGGAGTCAGGTAAGAGTTAATCAAGAAATATGTCCATTGTAAATAAATCTAGGGATGTAGTTTTATTGAAATAAATACCTACCCTTCGACTGCCGCGCCTATTCCTATACACTCACAAAGAGCAATTTATAGGCGGAGTAGGACTGCGAGTAGAGTTCTGGGTTATTTGGAAAAGTTTTGATATATCCCTGTTTTACGTATTACGAATGAGGTGGAGATACAAATAAACTCATTCAAACTTTTAACGAGATACCCGTACTGCAGGCGAAGTTGTCCAAATAAAAACTGGGGCTTCAAAGAAGCATAGAGCCTATTGAATAACACTTCCACATTTATTTTTTATTCATATCGAAAGGAATGACTGTGGTTGCTCCCATATACCACTATAAGAGTCGATATATAGAATATGCATTGCTTATATACGATCTCAATGAAAATCTAAAACGTTTCCCTTAAATATACCAGTAATAAAACTGGTAGATGTAATTCAAAGCCATTCTATTAACGTGTAGTAATATATGAGGGCATTTTACGAATCACAAATATGTTTATAGTTAAAGCAAATGGGCATATTTGAAGGAATGGTGAATTCGGCATAAATTTGAAAAATATAGTAGAAGGAGTTAGAAATATTAAATTTATAGGAAGTAATTTCAAAATTACCGAAATGAATTCTTTTAAGAATATTTCTTTACTTTAAAATAAATAATAAAAATAATTTCGAAAGCATAAATTATTACGAATCCTATAACAGTTTAGTGTTCAACGAACAAGGACAAATATATACAATTGGTTTATTAAACTCCCATTGTGGCAAATTCTTAAATTATTTGTTACAAGCAATAATCGAATATGAAATTAGTACAAATAACAATTTAGTAGGCCGTTGTGTTGAGCTTACGGAAAAAGAAGTTTTCGGGAAAATATAGAAAAATCAACAGCATGTTACAAAACAATGATTACCCCTTAAATTTTATTAATAAATATATCAAAAAAAGACTATCCAATTAGCTGAGAGAGATAAAAAAAAAAAAATAACAAATACATAGCGTCACCTTATATTTCAAATTTATCAGAAAATATACAAAACATTACAAAATAATAGTACCCCATAAACCTAACAATTCTAGCAACAATTTCTTTACCAAAGCAAAAAATTCTATACTAGAAAATAAACAAACAATATAGGTGCAAATAGAATGCAAAGATTGTGAGCGAGCATACACTGTAAAAAATTACAGTAATTTTGCCATACGAAATCAGGAATATTACATGTAATAACGTTGTGAATTTACCATAATAAATCATGTAAATTTCGTTTTACATGTTTTTTCTAGATATTTAACATGGAAAAGAAATTTCGGTAAAATTTATAGCTTTTTCATGTAAGTTTAAGATGTAACAAAAATTCAAAAGGAAAATACAGGAAAAAACATGTACAATTTTGTATTTACTCTCAAAATTTACTTAAAAGTGTAAAATTGACATTTTTTTGGGGTATTTAACTGGGGTACTTTAAAAGTAATTTTACTAGTGAACTTTTAATTTTGCTGTAAAAATATGAGGATCTTTTATGTTTATTTGTTTTTACTTGAATTTTCGGGTAAAACTATAGATATCATGGAAATTACGAAATTCATACGCCGCAATGTGATTGGTTATTGGATTATTTATCTGTGCGCGTAGGTAATTCTATTCGTTTGTCGAACTTATTATTGACTCAATGATATCATGTACGTCACAAACAATCGTAGGTTTTGCGTAAGCGTGTTCATTCTTGATCCCTGGTTGAGCGATTCAGTATGACCTATTATAATGCTATAAAAGAATTAGGTAAGTTGCTTGCTCTCTTTATAAAAATACATATGAAAATTACTTCAGTATTCTGTAAATATAAATTCAGTTCATATAAATATTACATACGAATTTTACAGTACAATCTTTGAAAAACACATCAGCATGTGAAATTTACTAGATGGTAGAAATTTTACCTTATGAAGCAAATTTACCTGTAAAATTGTAGGCAACTTTGTTACCAACGATTTTACATCGGTGTAAATTTTTTCATTTGTCTGAATGAAGGAATAATTGGACACCCAGATAAGGAACAAATTGTTCACCGGCCGCAGTATATTTAGAACATTTTTGCACCTTCAGATCATATTCATCGCGTTGTATTTATGCGCTCCTAGTGCTCTCAACATTGTCTGGATGCTGCTGAATTTTATTCAATTGTGCAAGTCCATTGATGTATTTTCTGCATGTTCTGCTGGTAGAGCAGGTCTTACTTTTGAACAATATATATTTAGTAAACATCCAATCAACGCATATGTAGAAATGCCAAAATGAATACAATTTGTACAATACAGTAAAACAAAGGCTTATTTAATTTATATCCTAGAACAGTCAAATTTATAATTTTAAAACTTGACTATTCTTAATCTGCTTTAAATTCTTGTCTGAGAGTGTTCTCATGTCGACGAAACCGGTAGCTTTAATTAAAAAGAATTTGTGAGAAAATGAACCATTATTTCAATTCCTTATTCCTTTATTAATTAACTCACACAGAGTTAAACGAATTACATATAAAAAAAAAACATTCACACGTAGGTCTTCGCGCGGAGCTAGCGTCCCAGTATACACAAAAATCACATTGAAGTGGGGCCAGCCGTATCTTGGCCCGCTGCTCGCTGGTTGATCGAATTACGCGCCATCAGTATACGTCAGTGCTCGGTACTGTGAGGTAAGGGTCTCCCATTATCACGGTAGGCAAACATGTGAGTGAGACGGCCGTCGAAGATCGACTATTGAAAATAGAAACATATGTAGAGGGCCGTCGCATACGGACTTCGGTTTAGACACTTTCCCGTAATAAAAATTAGGTTCAAGAATATTTAATGTTTATTAATTATAGTAATAAAGTGTAGTAGGTATTATTCTAGGATGACATCGCTAGTTAATAACTACAGTATTTCAAATCAAAATGAACTACTATTCATATATCTTTCTTAGGATACAAAGTATGAAAATGAAACAATAGATATAATAAAGGAAGTTATTCCTGAAAAAATACATCAATAGTGTTTTAACTAAAAAAACAAGCCATGTGCTTAGGTAAACACACAAAGAAAATAAAAATTGTGTTTCCCATTCTTTGTGAGAAATACGTCCGCTTATGCTTAGAATATACCCTTATATTTTACTCGACGTTTTTCGCCTAGATGCTTTGCTGCTCTGTGTTGGTTGTTATGTTTTCGTCGATACAAAACACAAAAACACCTGAATAATTTTGCGTTAATTAAGTGAGGGAATGTAAACAAGGTGACGCTATGTAAATGGTCAGCTGCCTACCCGAAAAAAACGTTAAACAGCCCTACCGAAAAATAATGTGGCGAACGCATTTAGGATGGACTATAGCTTTTGCTACGACTGCGGCTTATCGGTGTAAACAGATGTTAGGTATGATTCGTTGTGTATTTATCCGACACAGGATTTCTAGTTTTTATAATTTAGTTTTTGTTATTAAGACATGAACAGCACGCGTTGAAATAATATTTTTATGTTTTCCTTGGTAAAATAGATTTTCTGTTTCTGAATGTTCTTATTGATTTATTAGAATACCTGATTTCGCATACACACTGCCAATATGGAATGTAGTGGATAGACATTCTTTCTTTCATTTTCGTAATTTTTTAATTGTAACATTTAGCAATAGGTACGTGAATTTGAATATAAATAAAATATATACTTTATACTATATCTATATACTATACTAATATATAATATTTTATGTTTTATCTAATTATAAGATTTGCATATTTCATAATTCATTTCTTCAATATCCAGTACCCATTATTTATTAGTGTCGAGATATACAATCGCAGACAAGAGTTAATTCCAAGTTATTTTTCAGTATTATGTTGTAAAACAGCAATGAAAAGCTAACTATTTAGGAAGTATTGAGAGATAATAGCTATGTTTGCGGAGGAATCACAAATTAGTCAGAGCCAATCATATACTGTGAAATCAGTCAGAAAACAGTTAGGATTTCTTTGAGCCAATCAAATTGCGTCCGACTAGTAAAAAAACTAAAGTTATGCAAAATTTTAATTGAAATGTTTTATTAATTTTATTATGAAAGAATATGCATATGACATTTGTCCGTAACTGTATGTATTTTAGTTATGCGAGGTTTCAATGAAAAATATGTTTATACATATGTTATAAGAGGCGAATATCAGATAAACACAAATGCTTCCTTTTGTGGTTTTTGCCGCAAACTTGTTGCACCTTAAACTGAATGGATACGGATACCCTTATTTGAAAACTAATAATAATAAATCAAGGTCGTCAAAACAACTTTCATAGACAATTCACCAAATGAAAAGCGGACATAGAATATAAATTTTTGAATAAAATTACTTCCAATAAACACCGTTGTATGTATGGTTCAACCTGAGAATATATAATCAAAATCGCGATTCAGATTGTTAACCTCTTTGTGGGAGGAACTGTAGGTGCAGTTTAAAAACTAAATATACGCAATTGTAAAGGAAATACGTGAGTATTTATATTTAGGTAGATAAATATTCCTGATAAGAACTTCACGTTTTTTCATTTTAAAATGGCTTCTAAATTTGTGTACATTAATTTTCTTGTGTCAGTATTACTTTAGTTAGGGCCATTATTACAATCGAAGTTTAAACCGTAGACCAATAATCTCCAATAATTTATATCGATTTTAAGTCTAAAGTGAAGTTTAACTTTAGACTTAAAATCGATATAAATAAAAAACTAAACTCGACCTTACCCTATTTAATCCTTAAATCGCGATTGTAATATGGCCCTTAGCAATAAATAACGTAATAAATTACCGCAAGCTGAGCTAAATCGATGTAAAACTTTGTAAAATTGATGAAATGGGGGAAAGATGGGATGGGGGCAGTCAACCCGTGATTGGCCCCACCATTTAATATTGTCAAGAGCCGCCACTGTCGACAACTACTACAAATTCAAAAGAATCACATAAGCTAACGAAAAAGATTGTTGTTTGTTTTCTTCTTAACGGTTATTTACTCTAAAACTATAAACGTTATAAGTTAAAAACTTTTGGAGATTCAATCAATGCCAACATATTTGCCATAGTTATATATTGCAAAGTTATTGATAAATTTCTTAGTATCAAAAGAAATACCACATTTTCTTACTCTAATTCAATTATTTTGTAGTATGTGTCTTTAGACTGATATTTAAAAAAAACACACAGAGTTACAGTTTCGGCCTAAGCCATCTTCAGGCTTAATGACCTTCTGAGAAAATGGCTTAGGCCGGAACTGTAGCTTTAGTATAAATAGAGATTGACTAGAACCACACTTCTATGCATTTTTTAAATTATTTTAGCAGAATTTTTTGTAGATTGCATATATAGTGATAAGAAAAATATACCTTTGCTTGAGAAAAAAATATCTATTTGAGTCTGTTCAAAACCACCATTTCTTTAATGTGAAATTGCTTTCAACAAAAGACATTTTTTCATCTGTGGTGTTGCATGTGTGTTATAATTTTTAATGAACGGGAACACTTATATGCATATGAATAAATTTGAAGTATCGATTAAATATTGGGAATCAGGGTCTGTTCTAATACTCTTCGTTTATGTTTATTGTAAGACCGGAATTCGATATGCTTGAAAGGTTAAGGTAATATGTATAATGAAAATAAAGAGCAAAGGAAAACCATGGAAATGGGAACCATTGTGCTTTCGTATTTATAAGCTTCCAAAAGCATACTCCATTCATCCGTACTTTAATATTTACGATGTACTTTTTCTAAGCGTACAGCTTCCAGATCTATAAATAAAGAACGACCTACGTCCACGTCAGTAAAGGTTGCCCGCCAATAGAAAAACATGAATAACGATGTATCCCCAATTTAGGAAATTACCTCATTTCTGTAATTGCGACCCCGTCACAAAACCAATATTCATTCGCGCAAACCGTAATGGTATCGGTCACATTGCAGAACATTAAAACAACTCCCATGAAATAATGACCATTAACAGATACGGACTCGCATCTGTTGGGTCATTCTCGGTGCGCGGCACAATGTAGACGATATGAATGTTTTATTTGGTAGCGGAGTGGCTGACAGAGGGAATGCGTGTTATAATGGAACTCAACCCCGAGGGTGGAGATATGCATGCATGCGAGAGGACACCGACTGTCCCCCAATTCAATTTTCTCGTGGCTGTCCGCAATGTATTATACAGGGGGAGCGTAATAATGTAACTGGCGAAAACTTTTTATTTTTTCTTTGCATCTTTTCCGGCGAAAACTCTATTTGCGATGGGTATCACGATTACCGCTGCACATTTCAAAAGCTCCAAATCTTTTTATGTAGCCGCAAGTTGGAGGAAATTCTCGTGGGTATTCGAACACCACTCATTTTTAGTTTGAACTTCAATGATTTCGATGTCTGTTTGAAGAGTTAAAATGCATCAACGAAAATTTCCAAAGTCATTTTTTATTTGTTTTGTTATGTTTGCGCTCTATATGTTGTCTATTGTTATAAAACATAAAAAATAGCTAATTTGAGAAAATCTATATTTCTATGCTACTTAAATCTTATCAACAACGTTTGGACCAAGCAAATGTCAAAAGCTGTGCATGAGTAACATGTCTGAAGGAGAGCGCTGCGTACCTCTACTTCTAGTTACTTCCAAATTATTTGTCCGATTTTAACCTATGCTTTGATAGTGGAGTCAGAAGATTTAGAGAGCATTGTGTTACTTATAGAAATGTATTCAATAAAGATTGATACCTTGTTGCGCAAAATATTGGTATACTTCTTAAAAATTTGTATCGTAATACAAATGTTATTTTGGTTTATTAATACGTGAAAATATTCTTTTGTTCTTCATCATAGGTAAATATAAATCTTTGTTTTAAACGTTTAATGTATAATTTTGGTTGTTAGGGGAGTAAAACAATGGTAGAGTATAAATAATTGTCTCGGGACAATCCTGGTCAAACCAGGATTGATGCCGCAAATATGACATTTCTTAGAAAAGTACAAGAGAAAATAAGCAAAGACAAGATTAGAAATGAAAAAAATAGAGAGAAATTGAGAACAACACTACTACGAAAGAAAATAGATAAGGGTCAGCTGAGTTGGTATAGCCATATTTCTCGAATGTCAGAGGAAAGAGAACGAAAATAGTTTATGAAACTAAAATATATGAAAAAACTACAAGAGCAAAACTGGGAAGAACACGGAACGATGAAATAAGAGAAGCAATGACATAAGGAAAACTGAACTTGTATGAGGCGAGACAGTTGACAAAAGATCAACGAAAGTGGGGAGAGAAGATAAATTTAGGGAAATTTAACTGAAAACTAGATACCGAGTAATTCCATTTTTTTAATTCAAATATGTATAAACGAAAACTCATTAATTTCATTCAGAAATGTCTTAATTGTCATTTTTTTTAAACATAAGTTATCCATTTAATAATATTATTTAGATAATTTATTTTAGGTAAAATACAATTCAACAATACTGTACTTTTATTTACTTTTGAGTTATCTTATATTAACATAATAAATTGCTTGTTTGATCAAACTTTAAATGTATCCTGCTTAAAAGAAAGCCTACGAGGAAGAAGTATGGTCTGTTTATTTTGGCTGTCTGAGGGCATTGCTTTTATTGATTCAAAAACCTAAATGTGATTGAATTGCATTTTGTTAAAAGCTGTTGATTTTTATTTTCGTTATTGCATAACCTTTGTTTAAGTACTTTAATAGACACATTTTTGTATGCATTTAGAATATTGATAGAAAAGTAATATTTCAGTAACTATATTTAGTTATGGCTAGCTTATTTATCTGAGAGTGAAAGTACTACTTACAAGTAACGGTTACAATCCATAAATGCCATAAAATTAATGAGTTTAGCTTTAAGTTAGAATTTAGATACAACATTTAAATGAATAGTTTGAGTAATACAAACATATTAATTTGTACCTACAGTGCGGTAGTCTGAAGATATGCAGCTAAGATTATAAAATTAGTGAATTAAAGAAGTTGAGTGAGAATGGATTTCAAATTTCATGAACTTGCGATGTTTAAAAGAAAAACACTGTAGATGCAATTCGTTGCTATGTATTTAGATGCATGAAAAACAGTACCAATATTTGTTTATAATTCTGTTGATAAAAAGAGCCACTGAAAATGCTGAAAAGCAAACTATTTTTCAAGCAACATTTTGTATTGGCTATTAGCGTAATTGCATTCGATACAGTCCTAATACAAAAAAAAAAACTAGTTTTTTTATGCAATAATTTTACGTATCTACATGTGGCATAGTGACTAATCGCAAGAAAATACTAGCAGCAAGTAAATACTGTGATTTTATACTATGTGGAAAATAAAAAAAAAAGGATGGAAATTACCTAAAAATGTATCAACAATGTAATTTCTGCGATAATTATGCACTGCAATCTGTACAATAATGTTTGTTCAAAACTTGAGTGGTAGTAATTGTGATAGCTCAGTGTTATACTTAAAGTATAACTGCTTTGCGTGGAATAATGTGGGACCTTATTGGAAGAATTTTCTTGGTGCTTGTCAGAAATTTTTGATTTTACACGAAATACCTAGGCACCTCGAAGAGTTTCTGAGGGTTACATAAAAATTTGTTCTGAGAAACAGCAGAAACTTACCTATTTCAATTCTGGAAGATATTTAAGGAAAAGGATATTGTTCGCAGAAGAAAGCTGGTCAACGTTGAATTAAGAAATGGTAAGAAACAAACAATTAGAGATATTATCAATATGTAATGTTTTAGCAGCAGTTGCTCTTTTTTCTTTACCTAGCCTCTTTAAGCCATCCCGATTAGACTTGGTCAAAAGCTATTAAAACCATTAGAATTAAAGTATGAAGCAACTTTCTTTGTTATATTGCCATATTTATATTTTATTTTTAAATTTATGATTATAAAAGTAAATTACCTTCTATCTATTTACTGGACACCAAACACCAAATTATTATAATATCATTACTAAAATAAATACTAATAATAAAATTTGTCCTTACAATTCTGCAGGTCTTCATAAAACCATTGAGAGAAAACGAAAGCACGTGTTAAAGAAACTCAAAAAAACCGTGCTGTCTTTTACAGTGTTCTGCAAGGTATAAAAAATAATGTATTTCATGCTAATTGTAAGTGTTACTTTAAAGCGTCCTAAAATAGCCCCATAGAATTTTATTTCACACAAAATAGGTAATTTGTCCATATACTTTCCCACGGAAAAGTTAGCAAGAGAAACCCAGCAGCACATAATATTGATATGTTTTAGAAATACTTGACGCTCTTTTGTTTTCAATAATTTTTGACAAATATCTACTTGTATTAAAGTAAAAAATTGCAATAAATATAGCAATGGAGTAACAAAGAAACTATGGAAAATGCAGGTGTATTGCAATCTTCAATAATCGCCTCTAATAGTAGTTTCTTCCACATTTTGTAGTCTAATTTATTTTACTTATAGTGGGTGGATTGCATAAAACGTTATAGATGCTATTGCTTCACTAAAAAGTATCTACTTCGCAGCCTTTAATTTTACATAGGAGATTCTGCTTCACCCGAGAAGAACATACTACACTGTACGGCATTGGAACAACAAAAGTATCTACTACTGACTTGAAGTATTTACTGTCTTGTGGCGTGCGCGTCACGTGTCACAACAAACGTGCTATTAAACTCTATTTACACTTTCCATATTTTCCCTTACTAGAATCACCTAAGCTTCGCAAAAAGACTTCCATTTTTCCAGTGGGTCACCATGCTTTACCTTCTGTTTTTACGGGATTATTATGATCATCAAGAAAATAATAAACAAGCTGCTCTACATTTTCTCTGGTGAATGTGAAATATCGAATTTAAGGAGTAGGTAACACGATTTATGATAATTACCTAAATCATTTACGATATGTAGTATCATCATTGTACAGCTCCCGACATTATTAATTAGCGCTCAAATGAATGGCTCCGGGCTTTAATGGTGCTAGATATTAATCTCGAGAAACTGTACCTCCTTTTTGTTTATATACTTTTCTGCGATGAAAACTGCAATTAAAAAAAAACACACTTAAGCCGGCGCTACGCTTGAAACTAACTTGGACGGAATTTCCGCTTAATGTGACAGTTTTAGCGTTTTTGCATCAGAAATATACATTTAAAAGTAAGGTCGGCGCCACACTCGCCATAATGCCGTTTCGTAATATACTTTTAAATGTATATTTTTAAAGCGAAAACGAAAAAACTGTGTGGCGCCGGTCAACGCAAATTACGCGACTGAATTTACGCATGGATTTACGCCGAGTGTGACGCCGGCCTAAATTTGCAGGGGCCAAAGTTTCCTAAACACTAACTTCATTTAAACTGGAGTAAATACTACTAAACTACTAGATACTTTTAAAGCGTAGTACCTTCTTCTATGTAACACGCACATAGTAGCATATGCTTCAGAGACTAGTAAATGCTTGATTAGTGTAGTACAATCTTCAGGAATGTTGTACATACTTGCAGCATTAGCATCTACGTTTTATCTATTCCACCTACTATTTAGACTGTCGGCTTCTTCATCATAACTATTTCAGGTATCACGAAGAAGTTGGACGATTGATATAAGGCTTATCTCAAATAATTAAATAATATTGTTAAATTTATTTCGTATTTGATGTAACTCTATTATAGAATTAATAATTGATTTAATTTAACTTAAAAAAAATCCGATATTAATTTGAAAAATAAGAGAGCTAATTTGAATAAAATTTTTTTAACAAACACATTATATTTGATCTTAATATATTTATATTTAAATTCGCTAAATTTTTTCTCAGTTTAGATTTGAAAACTTATCAAAAACGATTTCGGAAACGAATGTGCAACATGAATGTAACCTTCTGTTACGTATTAAACTTATAAATCATTAAATTAATATTATACGCCCGAACGCGAACTAATGAAATTACGCTTAACCAATAATTTTCCGAACTGATTAACGCAAACTTTTCTCTTAAAGAGAGCGTTGGAACTTTTCGAAGAAATTCTTTGTCCGTTTTAATTGAAGACCTTTATGCGGCGCGTTCAGGCATCAGCGTCTATTTTAATGCGAACGGAACCGGATGCGGCGGATTAAAGCACAATGTTGCTGCTCGGAAGATGACAGCTCACGTCGGGCCTCGCGATATTTGATTGATGGACGCGTGTACCGTCGCCCCGCGAGAATCGGCCCGCTATTAATTAATGTTCGCCGGCGTTGGCCGCTAAATGATGATACACGACTTAAATTTAAAACGCGCTCCATCAAAGTATCGGTTTACACGAGCAAGTTTCACGGTACTGCACTATTCGTTCGTAAATCACAAAGGACGTTGGTCCCGGACAAAAGGAGCTCAAATGTGGTTCTGTTCTTTCTAAAAAACAGTTCCGTAGTTAATGCCTTCTCCTGTGCAGCAACGTACATGGATACGATAAAGCATAAAGCCTTTGAATTTAATGGAAACAAGAGAGAAACGAATTGCAGAAAGATGTCTGGATGAGAAGAGTTATAATATGATCAGGTATTAGAAAGAAAAAATATTTGAAATTTTTATACGTTCTATACTGTTTTATTGAATCTTTAAGCATAAAAAAATGCATTAAACATGTAGATTGTTCTCAATCTTAATGCACAGGCTGTTCCGTCTTTGATTACACTTCTATTTTTGATTTTAGGAAAAAGTATTTCATACAAAAGTTTTACAGAGTTCAATGCTGTATAACCTAAAAATATTTTTGGCTACTAGGTGTTCCAAAAGTAAGAGAACGCTTACTTACTCGCTTATTTTAAATGGAACATCCTATGTATTATTCCATTCTCATTCTACGAAGAAAAATAACATCACTCTATATAAGCTACTGTATGTCTATATTATGTAATAACAACGTTATGATTTACGTCTTTGTAGAAAATGGCTCTCCTGCAAATTTTCAGTTAAGGCGGCGTAGTTTGTATATGCATTTGTTTTAGATATTCGTATTTTAAATATCATACATACAAACTTAACTTAGTACATGCAACAGTGAAATTAAAGTCGATATATTATATTATATGGAGGTGTCCACTATTGCCTGAATATTAGTTTATCTTTCGGCCAAGGTAAGTTGATTTTTTTAAATAGCAGCCTATAACTTTGCTTATGCTAAATTAACTCTTACGTAAAGCCCTTTTAATTCATACTAAACATCTGTGACGCCTCACGCAGGATATCGTAGATAATTTAAATAAATCCAATGAATTTTCAATTATTTTCAAATCACCTTAATGTATAAACACAATATAACTAAATAAAGCCGCAAATTAATAAGCATACATCAGTGTCAAATCAAAAAATACAAAACAAATAATACGTTTTTTTTTTTTTTTGAAAAGAGAAAGGAATTAATAATAATAATTAATGTCATTCGTCTATGATTAACAGGAACTACATATATTACCGAGGTTCGGTAGGCTATGGTAATTGTTTATTACCATAATCTACCAAAAAAACATTATGTCTAATCAATAATAGTTAATAATAATTAAAAGTTAAAGCTGTCGAAAAAAATATTTGTTTTATGTAATACGTTCTCCGTGATTTCTTTTTTTAGCTTACCTACCTAAGGAAACTTGTGCTTAAGAAAGAGCCATCCCATACAAGAAAATAAGAGGAATAGAATGAGGATGGTATTTTTATTAATTTCGTAGAATTGTTGAAAAAACTACCCCAAAATTTGCAAAAGAGGGTAGAAATATACTTAACAGAAAGGGGATATATTTTTAAATATCTACTATAAATTTTGATAATTAAAAATGATTATTACGTGTAAATACTTTTAAATAAGGATGTATCTTGTTGTGATTTAATGTTCATTTGCTTTTTATTATAAATGAAAAACAAACATTAAGTCTTCGTTTAATGGTTTATGAGTAAAATACGTACTATTTACATATTAAGTAAATATACAGGGTGATTCTCAATATATGCGACAAACTTTAAGAGGTGATTCCTGAGGTTATTTTGATCATAAAAATTCATATGAGTATATATCCAAAACGGTTTGGTTTTAAAGTTATTGAATGTTTAATAATAAATTATGAACTATGACTAACACGATATAATATCACAGTTGGTTCTTTAAAAACTATTGTGTTGAGAAGGAATTGCTTATTTGTCATTTCAATATTTGTCAATAGTTGTCAGAGTATTCATTCGGTTTATTGCCAGTTTCTGTTTTCTAAAATGATATACACCAATGCTGAGATATGTGATATGCATTTCGTTTACGGTCTTGCCAATGGAAATTCGCGTGCTGCTAGACGTCTTTATGAAGAACGATACCCGAACCGTATCATCTCGCATCATTCAATATTTGCCCGTCTTCACCAAAGTCTTAGTGAAACGGGAAATTTTAAAAAAACGGACGACTCATAACGGGCACCCATCTACAGTGAGAACTCCACAAGTTGAAGAAAGTACTAAATGAAATTGAGGAACATCCTACTACAAGCACCAGAAAAATTGCGTTTGCTTTAAACATTAGTCTGGCCACAGTTTGGAGAATATTGAAAGATCAACTATGGTATCCATATCACAGTCAACGGGTGCAGGCACTTTTGCCGGCATTTTCCGCAAAGAGTGGCTTTTCGTCAATGAATGCAACACAAAATCGCACAAAATCCTAACTATTTGGCTCAAATATTCTTCAACGACGAGGCT
Organism: Protaetia brevitarsis; assembly: GCA_004143645.1. Lineage (NCBI taxonomy): Eukaryota > Metazoa > Arthropoda > Insecta > Coleoptera > Scarabaeidae > Protaetia > Protaetia brevitarsis. The sequence continues at coordinate 2,499,521 of RXPK01000214.1, forward strand.
ACTTTCTCTAGAAACGCAATTATTAATTTTCATAGTAATCACATATGGGCCGAAGAAAATCCGCACGAGTTAGTGAATGCCCGTCACCAACATCAATTCTCTGCCAATGTGTGGGCGGGAATTGTTGGAGATCACTTGATAGGTCTACATTTTTTACCGATGTGGTTAAATGGCGAGGTATACCGCAATTTTCTTGAAGAGGAGCTACCGCTACTGCTGGAAGAAGTTCCGTTGTAATTAAGATTACCAATGTATTTTATGCTTGACGGTGCTCCAGCGCATTTTAATTTAGTTGCTCGTGAATTTTTGGACAATACGTATCCAGATCGGTGGATAGGACGGGGAGGTCCACAACCGTGGCCTGAAATTCTTTGGATTTTTTTCTCTGGGGTCACCTTAAATCATTAGTTTATACGACTCCCATTGAAAATGTCGATGAATTGAGAAATCGTATTATCGCAGCTTTTCAAACAATTCGAAATACCCCTGGTATTTTAGAACGGACTCGCCAGTCATTACGACGGAGGATAGGAGCTTGTATTGCAGTTGGGGGCTGTCATTTTCAACAGTTAGTATGAGTGAATTTTGTTTTACTAATTATTTTATTAATTTATAATAAAAACATTAATTATGTTAACTTACTATTAAACATTGTACAACTTTAGAACTAAGCGATTTTGGACATATGTTCTTATGATGACTTTTATGATCAAAATAACCCTAGGAATCAGCGCTTAAAGTTTGTCGCATATATTGAGAATCAGCCAGTATAATGAAATAAACGAGAAAATAAATAAATAATCACTGACATGTAAAAAGGACAAACTGAACATACAAAATTATTTGTTGACAGATTTGATGTTTAACTATTATGCTGGTGAAATAACTCAGGGCCTGCCTTATTAAAAATAGGTATTATTATTTCTGCTAATTATCATTAAATATCATTCTTTTTTTTAAATTAAAATTAAAATAAAAAAAATGTCACTAGTTTTTATATTTTATTATCTGATATTAACATATATTTATTAATTCGAGGTTTTATTGAATTATATAAAGTTTATACACTAAGCCAACAAGAAAATTAATGGAAAATTCGTAAAATTTATTTAAAATCATTAATTATCCATAAAATTCTGCATGAGCTATCACAAATGTTTAGTATAAATTAAAAGGGTTTTATGTAAGGGTTGATTTAACATAAGCAAAGATATAGGGTTTGAAAAAAAATCAAGTTACCGTGGGCTAAAGTAAAGCAAATGGTCAGAATTATAGTGGAGACCTGTATATAATTATATTGGTTTTAGTTTCACTGTTCTATCAAGCTAAGTATGTGTGTACGGTATTTAAAATATGAATATCTGAAACAAATGCATATGCAAACTACGCCGACTTAACCGAAAGCTTGCTGAAGAGCCATTTTTTTTACAGAAGCGTAAATAACAATGTTGTTATTATAGATAGACATATAGTAGCTTATATAAAGTGATATTATTTTTCTTCATAAAATTTAAAAATAGAATAATATATAGGAGTAAGTATGCGTTTGGTTATATTTGGATTTCCGGAATTTAGGGGTAAAATTACTGAATCGACGTTTTCAGACGACGATGCCTTTATACTGTCAACAGAATTTTTTAGGAATCTATAAAATGTGACAAACGATCCAAAATGCAATAAACTTAATTATTTGATAATGATATCGTTTATTTTCGCCTTCGTTCTTATCCTTTAGAAGATATATTTATCTAAAATTCAAGTGTTCTTTACAAAAATATATACGCTTTTTCGGGAATCAACTTTATATTCGATAAGTTTTTTCAGTAATATATAATTTATAATTGTCATAACTGTATTATATTTTAATAATAATAACATATATGTAACAATATTTATTGACTTAAACCTAAACAAGCCCTGCTATCGTCAATGTATGTAAGAACAGAAAACAATGTAGTTCAAAACAGATAACTCACAAATGCAACATGGATATAAAAATGATTAAACAAGTATATTTATATATAAAATACTTAGTGTCAATAAGTTATTTTGTTTGAAACAAAAACTTTTTATTACACATATATATTTAACGAACCCAAATTTGTCGTCCGTTTGATAGATTTATGTGTAAATAAATCAATGTTATAATATAAATTTAGGTATGGATGTTAGTATGTTATATTAAGAACTTTCTAGTTACTGTTACATTATTACATATCAAAAGTAATCCGTAATATAAAAGTGCGAGTGTTACTAGGGGACGTTGTAATGAAATAATGACAGTAAGTTTATACTTGAAATTTCGTTTATCGAATCTTAGAAAGATGAAAGGAAACGTTCCCCTTAGTACAAAGTAAAGTACCCACGCACAATCTGCTTACTTGCTAGGTAAGTAGGAGGTCTACCGCAGATCTGTCGTCGACAGAAACTTACACAGAAACACAATCAAAGGATTACAGGGGTGTTTTGCTTTGAAGACTAATTTGAAACTCTTGAACCAATATTGTCAAAATTTGTCTGACAGAATTGTTACAAATTTAAATGGTTTATTTATTCCACGCGGGTTAATTTCTATTCTATTTGCATTTGTGTATCGATTTATACACTACGGAGTACTATCAGAAATAAGCTGCTTTACTTCAAACATTCGCTGAAAATATATATAAAACACAAAGTATAAATCGATGATACGTATTATAAGAACGATGAATGGCGGAATTAGAAAGGAAACTAACCGAAAAAAGAAGAACAAGACCAACGCATTACTCAGCACCTTAATATTTTGCAGGATATGTTTTAAGGCATTCAAACAAATGCACTCCCTTTTACTCAAATTGTTATTATGTTGGAGATTGGAAAAAAGGTACATTATTTCAATTTTTGTCTTGAAAATAAGACAAAGATTTTTTCACAATGATATATGTTATAATATATGTAATAGCGCGTGTGCTATCGCCTCAACAAGTTTTTAAAGATGGCAAAGAGAAAGGAGCAGTTTGCTCTGATTTTTTCAATGTGCACCACTAAATCAATGAATATTAATACTACTCGTGACAACAACTCCTATTAATGGCAATACGATATTTGAAGTCTTTAAGAAAAAGAGAAACGAGAAAACTTTTAACAGATGGGAAAACCTAAGAGTTCTACATCTTTGCGAAATGCTACATTGGTGAATCACTTTAGGAAAAATCCTTTCGATAGCGAGGTTAATGTAGTGGCAGCTGGTAATTATCCTAGCTCTGTAGGTACAGCACAGAGTCCGCGTAAAAGAATTGGAGTTGTTGTTATGCTGCTCGCAAGCTAATTCTCAAGCAGACTTTGCTTTGGGATTTATTGTTTATAGAAGAGATTTCGGGAGAACTGTCATTATTACTCGACGAAAAAGTGTGTCAATCAATAAATAGTGACCGAGCTCGACTCTATTGTGACACAAATATACGCTTAGAAAAAAAAATACATAAGTATTAATGACAAATGGGGACGATTTTCTATGCAAGATTTTGATATCTTTTGGCATATTAAAAACGGATTTAACGCTAATTCTTACATATAGGTATTTGGAAAATGTTATACCATTCTCTGCAATACAGTTATTTCCGAATTAAGATTATATATTTCAGCAAAATAATTGTCCAGTCCACAAAGACCATAATCTCACAAATGGCGTACAGAAAATGATATAAATATTCTAGATTGGCCAGGTCAAAGTCCAGACTTAAATTTAATGGAAAAAGTTTGGAGATTTTTAGTTAAATCAATTACGTTAGATCCAGAAAATCACAGGAATTGTTAAACGTCTTAAATGAAGCATGGGAATCTATCTCTGAAGAGTATTGCAAGTGGAGTATTGAAACTCATACAATTCATTGCTTAAGAGATTTAATTAATTTACACGCAAAAATGATTCGTTAATAAATATTGATTGCATTTTTAAAACTTTTCCCCGTGAAATTTTCTATTTTGGTTATATTGCTTTAATTTTAATTTTATTTGAAGAGATTTTACATATGTATTTTTTTAAATAAAGACAAACTGTTCAGTTCTTTTTGCTAATTTCTTAGAAATGGTGCGTAAAATATTTCCATATGAACCCGCAGTGTATCAAGTTTATTTTGTCATAAATCAAATTTGTTCTGGTCTATTCTTCTAGATATAAGTCAAAATTACATAGAGTTAAAAAATTATCCTATTTTTTTCGTACACACACACAAGTCTAAGCTTCGTTACCATACAGAGTAACGAAGTTTAGACTTGTGTAAGTAATTTTTAGCTTTTTCGCTCACGCAGTCATATCAAATTCTTCATTTTTGATACCTGTTAGTTGACATCCTCTTCTTCTTACTGCGGTCTTTTCTAATACCATGAGATTCCCAAATTTTTTTCGTAAGCTTTATACAATCCATTTTGCGTAAGTAGTAACTTTTACTATCACACGCTTGACAGATATCGGATTCTTTTTTTTTTTCATTGCACATACATTTTCTCATGTGAAGTTCTAAAAAAAAATGTCAATGCATTGGTGACTGGCGAGCAGGCAACCACTTGTGCTAGTCATTTGACGTTTGACATTTCATTATTAATTATTTCTTACTTAATTTCACTAAATATTAATTAAGACATACAAATCGATATAAGTAGGGTAAAGCTTTACTTCACAGCAAGTTTTTAAAATGACTACCTTGTTTGCACTCTTGTTTGGTCTTGAAAAAAAATGAACAGAAAGGAACAAGTTATGTATTTTCACATTATTGTAAACTTTGGCTTTTAGGTGACCCCGAGAAAAATAATCGTTTGAAACGAATGGGCAGATTTTGGGGGCCATGGTAGGGGGTCAAGCCTGCCAATCAATCGCCTTTTGAAGGTGCTATTGCCACGGAAAGTTCCACTAGGTATGCGTTGTATAAATGTAAAAAATGTTATTAGACGAAAATCGATCCTGTGGTATTATCGTTGATAAAGATAGCTAGCAGAGTCAGCAAACGAAGAAACAGGAAGCGATTGCTCGGGTTGACCGCCAAGAGGAGTCGATTGAGTCGACTGTTGGATTATCACGGGGAATATAGTTGCTCGTATTTTTAAAATAGTGTTTTTGATTACTAAGAAAGATACCCTCAAAATACTCTCTAGTGAAGTGTTGCATAGAAAATTTCACGGGTAAGTACAAGATCTCAGTACTCTTTAAATTGACGACACGACACTATTTAAAAAATTCCTAACGGCATTAGTAGAATTTATCAGAGCCCCATTCCTTTCGAATGAAGGTTTATCAACATTTAGCATATCGATTAGTGAAATGATGTGGTCTCGCAACAGATCAAGAAATCGAAAATTAATACGTAATATAGCTGGTTACATCTGGTATGGATCACTAATACAGTCACCAATGCATTACATTTTTGCAGAAATTCAGATTCGCTATCTTTTTAGCTGGTTTGATGTGTGTGATTAATTGTTGGGGATGAAATGTTTTCTGAGCTTCGATATGCATATGTAGTTATACATCTTAATTCACATCAGTTGTTATTTCAGTCAGTCGTTTAGTATGAACCAAACTGTAATATGACGTAAATCATAAGTTTAGTTAATGAGTAATGGTCGCCTAATCCATTTCACTAAAACATCAAAGACGGCACCAGAAGGGCTACTGCTCATTAGCATCCTTCTTTTGACCGCCTGATGAAGCTGTGCTATTAACTACCAACCGCCAATTTTGAAAACATTCAAATAAAACTGTAGCCAAGAATCACTATTGAATAAGGATGTTTTTCAAAAATCGATTTTGTTTTGGACTCTGGTGTATGTAGCCTTAAGCTAGCACCAAATATGCAGTTAGTCCAGATATGCTTAACTTATGCCGTCAGATACAATTTTATTCTCTAGGATTGTAAACACTGACATTTGCAAAGAGAAATACGAAAAGTTGAAAATTTAAACTACAATCACTACACAATTTTTAAAAGTAAACTGTTTTGCTAACAAGCAAGACAAATAAATTTTATTGTATCTAATTTCCAGTGAAAAATAACGGAATTTTTATGTTAAAAGAAGAAATGTGTCTCAGCTTCATGATTTATCTGTTTACGTAATACCAGCGGCAAATATTTTTTGAGCACATCAAATTTTTCCGTTAAAAAGTAAGTGTTATCTTTGTTTTGCATATTTATCTACCAAAGCACTTTCTATGAACTGACAATGAAACACAATATGAATAATGGCCTCGAAGATTGACAGTTTTATGATTTATATGAAAATTAGGTGTGCAGCTGCTTTTAAGCGTTCCCTTCTTTTTTTTGCAAAAATATCAATATTCAGAAATATGAACTTTATTAAATTTCTGTTGGAAATTTATACCTGTTCTAAAAGTTTTATTAAATTTCGCGAGCCAAGGGAGATATAAGATATCAGCGCATGGGGGAGGAAAATGAAGACTACCGGTAAAAGGTATAAAGTATAAATTTAATGGCGATAAGTAGTCGTGCCGCTTCCTCTCCTAAAAATATCAAATGGATTTATAGGATATTTGAGTTCGACAGGCTGGAACTGATCATCGCTCGTCGAGGGGATTTCTCGTGTACGTTCTGCGCTGATCATTTAAGACCTTGTTCTAATGCGCGGTCACGGCATTGATCTGTGACAACTGTACCTACCGAGAGAAAATGAAATACAAAAACGTAGCGATTAAGAACGGTTGATCGATCGATATCGAAAATAATGAAGTGGAAGAATCTCAAACCGTGCTTAACGAAATCTTGATAGCTTTAGAGCGCACGGTAGATCTTCGAAGGCTCTCTGTTGGGAGTTTTTTTACGTGAGGAATTAGGTTACTTGACATTTGTTAGCTTACGTCCGTTTTAGATATCTAAGACGTTCTCGGTGTTATGGGAAAGTTCAAAGAATGCCCTCAAAAGAGATTGTACTTATTGCGCAAATACTTCCTACCTTTTAAAATGTTTATCGATTGGAAAATTGTTCATAGTAACAGTTCATGACATCCTAATACTTATGATTTTTATAATTTGAAGAAACACCTTTTTAAATGAGGGCAACAATCACGTTTTTTATTATTACATCAAACGGATTGAAACTCTATTCCTAGGGTTACAATCTTCTCCCCTAATATAAAATCAAATTGTATTTTTCCATCACTGTTTTCTACTTGTAAATGGATGATAATATATTTGATAGATAAATAAAAATAAATTAGTTCTTTCCATTTTGTTTATTATAAGTATCTCAACGTTGTATTCTCCAATACAACACAAAATACGCATTTAGTATCACTTTCATCAATTCTCCCTTCTCAATTAATATAAAAAAAACCGACAATACTTTTTAAATTATGTTCGCAGTGACGTTTTAGTATGATCAGCATGAAGATGCGTAATAGAGACCGAAACATGTGGCTACATTTACAGATACTTATAGTAAACAAAATGGAATGAACTATTTTATTTTTATTTATATATAAATTATGGGATGACATCCTCAGAGCCACGGACATGGATAGATTGACTATAATTGTGTCGCTCGACTTTTCTAGTGCGTTTGACACAATTAATCATAACCTTTTGTTACCCATTTTGCATTTTGTTGGTCTGCGAGATGATGCGGTAGAATTTTTCCATAGGTACTTAAACATTAGATTCCAATCTGTGATTTTGACCAATAAACACTCGTTAAAGCATCATGTTAGCTCTGGAGTTCCGCACGCCTCAATTCTTGGGCCACTACTATTCTCGATTTATACATCTCACCTATCATCACATTTGAAATATTGCGACTATCACTTTTACGCTGACGACACGCAATTGTACATGTCTTTTCTTTATAATAACATTGATGAAGCCTGCAAAAACATTAATGTGGATATTAATTTCTTTGCCAAATTATGTTCTGATTGGTGCTAAATCTCGATAAATGTAAAATGATCGTGTTCGGCAGAAGGCGCGATATATCGATATCGCCTCCAATAAAATTAACGTCACTATAAATGGCGTCCGTGTACCGTCCTCACAATCTATAAGAATCCTGGGTATCGACTTAGATCAACAGCTCCGATTTAATGAATATATGTCTAAATGTATCGCAACCTCATTCTGCAAATTAAAGATCTTATATCAGCACAGACATAATTTTAATCGAAATACGAAAAAACTACTATGTGACGTTATTGTTTTAAGTAAATTTAATTATTGTGAGTCATTATAAGATTCCAACACAACTCAATACACTAAGGGTAGGATTCAAAGATTTCAGAATGCGTGCTTCCGCCTAATAGGTCGTATCAAAAAGTTTGACAGAATTAGTCACATGATTTCATCCATGGATTGGCTGAACATGGAGAAACGACGTACTTTGCATAAGTATTGTCTCCACCGTAAGATCATTTTGTCAGAATGCCCCGGTTACCTATATAATAAAATCACTTATCGTACTGATATCCATAGTCTGAACCTGCGTTTCCGTGGATTACTTACCCCGCCATCGCATAAAACCCAGCTATTTAAGAGGTCCTGGCCCTTTTCATATGATATTCTCAAATGCTTCAACAGGTCTGAATATTTCGTACGTGCGATTGACGCACGCAGGGTTGGGTCACTGCTTCGTAGACTTGTATTGTCTCGGTAATCCTAGAGTCGGTACACTGATTAGTTAGATTTTTAGTTTTGTTGTCCTTTTGTTCTCCTTTTGCGAGTTGTAACTCTTTGCGAAGGGAACTTAAGAGCTTATATCTCCATAGTTTAGAAATTTTGAAAATTGATTTGCTGTTTTCATTCATTTTTAATTTTATATTAGTTTCTCTCAAACAGCTTGAGTGGAAGAGCAGGGCGTTCGTAATAACGCCGCCACTGAACCTCCGCCTGTGAACAAATATTTATATATATTATGGTGATTTCTATAATAGATTTGGCTGGCTAATGTTTAAAAAAAAATACATATAAACTTTCTAATTAAATCTGCCTTTTCTTTACAGATACCTTTCTCTATATCTTTAATCATATACACAATACAATCCCAATTCACTAGATAGCTGTAAATTACCGTATATGTCCGAGATATTTAGAGTTCACCACTCCAGATCATGTGCACTAGTGATCTCCCCTTTTACTAACCAATGAGTATTTTTCCAGTTGTGGATCCGTTGCCCAGGTGGTATCGACGACTGGTATCTCCTAAATCACTAACTTGTACATTACTATGCCTTTACTTTGTTTAATAATTCAATGTATCAAATGATCTTTTATTAATAAAACAGTGTATTTATTAATAACATGTATAATTTGTTAACAAATTTATATTAAAAACATATAAAGAGTACAAGAAACTTACTCAAGGTGAGTATACTTATTTTTGGAATGTTCAAAACAAATATTATCAATTATCCAGTATACATTTGCATGCTTAAATTCTCAAAATAACTTTTAAATATCCCGCTATCATAAGAGAAAAAAAAAAAACCACCAACCATGTCTATCAACTCATACACATTAAAATTTTAGTATGAAGTCATTTTGCAAACATGAAAAATAATCTCAAAATGTTCGAAATGTTAAATACACGGAAACTTAAACAATGCTTTGATCAGATACCTCGTATATCAGGTTGCACACACCTCAGAGTACTTCAGCATGGGGTTTCCTGACAATGACAATCCAGATGTTGCAGAGAAGGATTCACATCGGGAGAACAACACCGGTATGCCTTTCGATACCAGATATACCACAGGAATATGGTTTAATTCATTTAAATTGATGAAGAATAAAACAGTTTTTTTCGAAGATTTTTTATAAACAAAAAACCTATATCTGAGGATTTCCACTCATTTAGTTCCTACGAATTACATTGAGTCACTAGCCCATTCAAGTATCCTAGCAGGATACCAGAATATCGTACAGTTGCCAGACGATAAATTATATATTTAATTTCAACGGCTACTAATGCGAATTAACCCAGATTATACTGGACTTACAAACAGATGTGTATATAAAATAATAATTAATACATCCAATATGATTGACGGCTTTTCTCTTATGTACCATAACAATATATATATTGAAATAAATATTACACGCAAGATATCCCCTGATGCGCATGCTTTAATAATACCATACGCTTAAAAGGAGTGTCAACATTTATGAGCAAGGTATACTATACGTCCTAAACGTGTAATATGTCTTGAATTAACAAATATTGATGACTGAGAAATCTGCTACTCTTTGAATGCAGATCACCTATTTACAGCCTGGTGGGGCAAAGTGCAAGTTATGACCTGATGCTAACGTTTTCGCGAAACACTACGTCTATGAAGAATATAGTATCATTTTTAGGGTAAGAATTGTTTGATGGTTTTTGATTGACATAATAAGTGTATTGATGATGTATATAATGCTGACGCTTATTTCGTAATAAATAAATGTGTTTGCTGTACGATGAATGACATTAGTCGTTTCTAGGCATACCAGAACCAAAGAAAGGAATACATATACCATAATACATTAATATATAGCTTTAATAATAGCAACGACCTCACAGATAAAACAAGTGTTTCATATGATGTTTACAGGCTTTAATGTAAATTGAATTGGGGCGTAATTGAATAAAATATTATCAGCATACGGCAAAACTAATACAAACTTCATCTATTCTAGTTTGCACATATTAGTGCGACTTCCTGTGACGCCCACGTGGCAAAACTTATTTACTATACGCAGTAGATTGCAGGAAATATTGCGCAGTAACCCAGACACTTACTTTCCATTTGCTGCGAGTGTATCGCAGTTTAGCTCTTAATAGGATCAGCAAATTTTCGAATTATTACTGGTAGTTAGAGCTTTTGCGTTGCAACTTGTTCTTAGATACGATCGTTTATCATACATTCAAACGAGTGTATGTAATCTAACCGAATGCTAGAGCGAGAATCATAAACAAGCGAAATCAAATCCTGTTTGTGATGCAAGGCGAACGCCTGGCTGGGATATTATAAAACGGAAAAATAATTTCCTGCTCCGTGGTGCAAGGGGAATATCAACTAGGATAAATATTGGGCTTAGTTATTTATCGAGGTTGCTTCACCTTCCGCAGTCTCGCATCGATTCTAGGGTACATTCTAGGCTTTCATTTCTAATTTCAAAATAATATGTAAGCACTCTGACAGGCTCGAAATGAAAATAAAATTGGCAATATAAGGCGGTAGTTAATTAAATTACTAGTTAACTATATAGCTAACTACTTGAGAAAACATGTTTACAGTGTTACTTATATTAGATTGTTTATAAACTAAATGAAAGAGAAAATATCATATAGGTAAAGCGTAATTACATCTTAGGTAGTTGTTACTAGAACTATTGTGTATATCCGTTAAATGCAACGAGAAATGAGTGTTTTGAAACCCTGTTTGATGAAAACACAATATTTCACACACCTTATTACATAAAATCACTGAAATTAACTAAGTTTTCTTCTACAAAATTATGCTGTTATTGAATCATGCCAGTGCCATACGCCCGGTACATGTGGAGTACTGCAAGAAGAACTTGCAGTATACTTGTGTGTACCAGTCTGTATTTTATACATACTCATACAAGAAAAACGATTGTTTGAAAAACAAAAAGAAAGCGCCAGTTATAGCAGCTAAACAATAAGAAGAAGCTACTTGTAGCTACAGTTTCTTGACGTACTGTTTAACTAAATAGTTGCCTAGTAGCGAAATAGTTATTTATATCACTAGACCAGAAACTACAGCTTTGCGAGTATGAGTACGGTTTGTGTCGCAATACGAATACTCGCAAAAGAGTTTCTGGCCGTGTGATACACAATGTTTTTTGGGCCGACAAATCTTAATTTTGAATTGAAAATAGAAAAGAAATTTTGACACTAGGGAGTTGACAGTACAAGTTGGCACCCATGTTATATATCTTAGTATTTTGATGTCTCCGAGAATAAATCTTTTTCTGTAATTTTCTTTCTAGTTTAATATAATAAGTGCAATGAAGACACCAGTTCATCTTAGCATGGTTGAACAGTAGCTTAATGACAATTTATTACACGTCTGTCATGTGGAATCTAGTGTGGCCAACCTTTAGTGACATTTTTGCCTGCCTAGGTAGGAAAACGGTTATTTTATTTTGCGTATGTTGAGTCATGTCTCAGTTATGGCCTAATCTTTTGGGGCTCATCAGTTGGTGGTAAACGATTATTTATATTATAAACACGTATCATTAGAAGCATGCTGTGTGTATCGTCTATGGTATAGTGTCGGCCACTTTTTAAAGAAATAAATATTCTGCCTCTGCCAAGTCTATACATATTTGAAATCCTGAAATCTTATAAAGCTAATAAAAATTTTCGTCAAAAGCAGGGCTATTTATAAGATAATGCACACATGCCATTGTCTAGACTTAGCAATACCCTCTCATACTACGATGTTGTACGGACGAATCCCAGGTATAGAGCAGTAATATTTTTCAATAAATTACTTCAGGCTATGAAAAAATTGCAATCCTTGAGACAATTTAAATTCAAATTAAAAAAAATAATTAAGGTAGCTGTCTTAGTATCATCATTTTTAGTTGTTTGTTCTATTTTGTGTAATTTTTATTCACTGATTTTATATTATAATACTCATTTAATTAATTTTCTGACAATGCCCATGTTCTCTTGAACCATGACATAAAATAAATAAATAAGTAAAGATATGATAAGATGATTATATTATCGGAGCTTTAGTTGTTGGTTAAATCTGAGGCTATATTCAATAGTTATTATTTCTATGTAAATATATGCTACGCTAGATAACCGATAAAAAGTATATTCATATTGTCCGTTTCAGTGAAGGATATGTTTGAACAATAAATAAATAAACAAACAACTGGTTTGTTTGTCCTTCTGCACTTTAAAAATATATTTTAGTCCACATGTTTCGACACAACTATGCCATCCTCAGATCTCAACAAAATTGTTTAAAATGCAAAATATATACCAAATATTTATGTAAATATTTTTCAAATATGTATAACATGTAACGAATTTGCATTTTTAATAATTTGTAGAGACCTGAGGATTGCATGGTTATACCGATAAAGAAATTAAAGAAGGTCCAACAAAGCAGTTGTTTTTTTCATTTATTTGTTGTTCAAAAACATAAAAAGTATATCCAGGAGTGTATATATGATACACATATAGTTAGACCGTAGTTTAGTCAGATATTTTTCAGTGTGTATCCCTAATATGAGTAAGTAGAAACATAGAAGATGTAGGTAAATCCTTATACGTAAGGAAAACTGCTACTAAAAGTAACAGCTCTTCTAACCCCCTAACTAAAAGTAGCATTAACCAAAATAGCAATTTACATGTCACTAGTGGGCATTATTGGTATTTTTTGCTATTAATAGACGAAACAAAGCTAACGGTGGTGACTAACCAAAGCTTTAGCTATCAATAGTATTTTTAATTTCTCTTTAATATTCTCTTCAATAACAATTTATCTCCGTACCCTAATGTAATTCTTGGGACTGGTTGCATTCTTATCATAATAAAATCTACTTTCAACATTAATAACAATAATAATCGAAACAGAATGTACTACATTTAACATGGGTTACGTTTGACTGTTGATATGGCGGTTCAAAATAAATGCAGACGCTAACCCATGCTTCTTTAGTACTTAACTGGTGACCTTTATTCATTTTTATATAAATGACAAAATAACAATCTTAATTTTAAACACAATAGCATATATTATTCTTTTAGCACACACACACACCTGCTACATACAGCATTACATAGTTTTGGCTCTATAGAGCGAAGATATTCTAAAAATATGCGATTATCTAGTGTAGCACCATTCTCCAATCACTTATACTATAATACATCCATATTTCACCCGACATACTTGTATAAGTTGTTGAATGGCTTTTTGAAATGTTAGTTTATGTTAATATAAAAAAAACACTAAATCATGATTGCTTGCTTCTCTTTTTTGTGAATTTTTTCTAGACTGATTGTGAACTAATCATGTTTTTTTGCGATTACAGCGCAATCTGTTACGAATCGAAAAAAAAGTTTCAAGCAAAAACTACATTCTTGATGGCGTAGAATCCGAATCTGCAATACAAAATGGGGGTTCCCATTTAAGATTTCAAAGTTGTCCCCCCTCCACTCTGGGGAGGGGAGGATGAGGTGGGGGATCGAGTTCGGCACTATTCAGTGAGCCCCCTACATTATAACAAATCTTATTAAGATCTTTTTTTGATTTGATGCAGTGTTTTAGAGATATTCCGTTGTCTCAAGATAAAAAACCTGTATAAGAATAAATAATCATTTTTGGCATCTTGTTAAAACTATGAAAGAAAATAACATAACATATTCCCACCAATCCAAACAATTAATAAATTATTTTTATTATTTCTCATATTTAATATTCACCATATCACCATATATTTGCTCATTATCTCATTATTCCTTTGCTGTACGCCTTGGGTACCTATACACAAAAAATCTATTATCAATTTATCAATTTTTATTTATTCAGTCGAAACTTAATATATCCGGATGCTTTCAATTGGAACAACTAAAAAAAGAATAGGTCTGCTTTTTTAATAGACATCACGGAGAAATAATTACCAGAATCATCCAAATCGGAATCGTCCGATTCCGAATTGGATTCCTAATAATCGGAATCATCCGAACATTTCAATAATCAGAATCAACGAATATTTTAATTCGCAAACTCACAACTAATGTATATCTAGTTACTTATCAGTTAATACTCGAAATGTATTCTTATTATATTTCTTAAAAAACAATATAGTGTTGACTATGTAACTGCAATTATAACTACTAGTTGGTATTTGTGAGTACAACTACTTCATCAAACTACAGTACTTTTACTTGTTTACTTCCAAATAAAACTACTCTAGTTAACAAATAGTGGTTGTACGGTGCCAACTACCAAACTATTGAAAGTAATAGTAACTGTAAATACTTCCCAAATAGTGTAGTTGTAATTTTGTAGTTTGTAGTTCAGTTACATTTTAACCAACACTGAAAATATACCTACTATAAAAAATAATAAGAAGATATGTACATTGTTCAGAAATATTAAGCAGTGGCTTTCTCGGAAAATCCATCTTTTTGTGTACTTATAATTTAGCACAGTCGCGAAATTCTGCTTTCCTAATTTTATTAATTTTCGTCCCTTTGGACTGCACAAACTTCAACAGTATTTTCCGTCGCCTAAGTTGGACATCTTTAGCGAACTTTCCTATCAAGCTCACTCCATACTTCTAATGTAATATAGTTCAAGGTAGGGTGTTTTAGCTGAAACTATATATTTGGTAGGCTGAGAAATGTATTTACGATACATATACCGAAAAGAAAGCTGTACATGGAGTATATTTTATTATTACTTTGTTATTTATATGAAATTACTTCATATTTATAAAAACTGGCATTAAACTTATATCTGGAAATACGTATTCTATTTCGTAAATTCTGTATACGCCATTTAGTCAATTGTTAATA
Source organism: Protaetia brevitarsis (assembly GCA_004143645.1). NCBI lineage: Eukaryota > Metazoa > Arthropoda > Insecta > Coleoptera > Scarabaeidae > Protaetia > Protaetia brevitarsis. Next base: position 2,515,046 of record RXPK01000214.1, read on the forward strand.
CACAGTTTGCTAGATGGTCTTTAGATTTTCGATCTTTTTCTTCTGTCGATGTTGTCACAAGTTCCTCCAAATGTAATACAACAGTATTCATTCGAAACATAAAATGTGATTTTTGTGCATATTTAAATGCAAATTGTTAATGATTGAAACAAAATGATGGCTACTTTGAGCTAGGTTATTTTATTTTGTGTGAACCATTCATGTAACATTCTATCAATCTTCAGCCTGTTGTGTAATATAAAATAGTCACAAGTATTTTTTGTAGAATTAAATACCTAGGAAAGTCACTGACAATGAGCGAAGTTTTTTGTATAACTTCGTAACATGGAATATATTGTCCGACAGTATACGAAGAATTTCGATCATTGTCGTAGCCTCTCCTGTGACATATGCACCAGCGGTCACTGACTAAAATTGATATTAATAGAATAAAAAACACATTTTTTTTTACATTACAATAAAGTTACTCGAATTCCTAAATGTATAATCTTTTGCGATTGAGAAGACAAAATGACAATCTATTGGGGGAATAGAACAATTGTTTTCTCGATTTGAAAATTTATACATTTAACAAAATCAAGAAAACCAAGGTACTTATATAAAATAAGACAAGCCCAAAACAACCGCCTTTCCCTTTTTATATTTAAATATCTAAGAGCGAATCTTAGTGAAATAAAAAGAAAAGATTTTGTTCATATTTTTAGTGCATATTTTGAATTTTTTAGTGCATAATTATCTTAAGTCTAATTCTGTCGTTCGAAATATCATTTAACTTCAGAAATAAAATTTAAGCAAAACTATTGGGTGTAACGTGTCACCCATGCTTTCTTATTGGATTGCTAGAATACAGGCAAATTCCTTTTATTTTACGGCGGAAGAGATGATAAGCAGATGCATTGCATGGTACTACATCTCTCTAATAAATTAGATCATTATATTCACTACGCGTAATCTACAGTACTTCAAGGGTCTTAGTATATAGAATATTGTAATTTCTCCAAGAAAAAAAGATCGGTTGAATACCTATTCGAAATTCTTGCAAAACCTTTCAAAATTGCACTGCATTAAACTTGCATTTGCCGTTGTCAAACAATTCAACATTTGATGTATGTGTAAGCGGCAAATAGATGCACTGGAATTGGGGACCTTACCTACATTAGTCTGCCAGAAGACCCGATTTCATTATATAGGGGGCAGCCTGAAAGGGATCACACATGGTTAAGGATATATTTAGAAAATGTTGGTTTACAGATGTCGCTGATTTTGTATCCACCCCCGCCGTTGGAGTTGTTGAAGACCAGACCTGGCTAACATCTTGAGCTATGTGGTAGTTTCCGTGTGGATGTAGATGTTTGGCGACTGCAAATTTATTCCTATGCCCAACGCGTACATTCTTCTGTACATGTTCCTTCAGTCTGCACTAAATGTTCCGCCCTATTTGATCTAAATAGCTCTTTACACATTGACATTTAAGTTCGCATGTGCCTCTTTTTGTAGTTTCGGCAAAATGTCCTTGTTCCGGTAACAGTTTCTCTATCTTGATCACTGTGTAGAATCGTGTGAGAAATATCACCACCGCGGTGGTGATATTTCTCTTCCCAAAGCTCTTTTCAGTCTGTGCGTAACTCCGGCTATGTAAGAAATGCGTATCTGAATGGGTGTATTGGTCTTCCTCCTTCGCCGAACCCCACGACTATATGGATTTCCAAAAATGCGAATTAGTCAAGTATGTCAGAAAACAACTTGCACAATATTCCGGAAGCACCAACAGCCACGTGAAGAACTCTGAGCATTTCGTTGAGAACCTACAGCAACACAAAATAACCAAAGAAAATATACTAGTACTCTTCCACATCGAAGGATTGCCAAAACCTGCGAAGAAGCCGTTAAGCCATTTCACACGAGGTAAAACATGAAAAAGAAAGATGTGGCTTTTGAATCTTCTGGTCTCTCAGATTATGATTTCTCGATTCACAACAGTTCCAATTTAAACTACTTCACGGGCAAAGAAAAAATGACAACAATGATCATCATCTACTTACATCTACTGACTTTGCACTTGCAAAAGTTTATAAGAAACCAAAAACACCTTTAGATTTTATGTAGTGGAGCTTATTACCGCTTATCAAGGGGCATACGGCGGCTTATATTCACTGAGAAAAATACTGGTTTTTATGTCAATAATCTACATTTATTGAGTGAATTTTCGTTAACAGAACGAAATGTGTCATTGTTATGATAAAATATTATTGGCAATCGTTGGTTAAGCAATAACAAGATTCATTAGTGAAATAAATTCGTTTTCATTATTATAACAAATCATTTTCATTCGTCCATGGATAATATTTGGTCATCATATTTTCATAGGTTCAATAATTATTTTTGTTTATAATACGAATATGAATGCATATACATTGTCATTTTTAGGGTAAAATTTAGGTAAATTTATTCACCATATTAACGCAATAAAGTATTAAATGATACCCTCTCCCTTATTTTAATGGTTTGCAATTTATTGCAAGAACGAACAGATAACATACCTTGACGAAAAGTGTAATTTATGTTAGCTAACGCATTTATTAAATATATGTATAAAGGAACATAACGAATAAAAATCGTTGAAACGCTGTTATTTACATTTCTATAATAACGTATATTCACAGATTCAATGAAAACGTTTATTATATCAATAATATAAAAAGGAAGTACATATTTGACTTGCGCAATAATATTTTGAATGCACATGTTGAATCACGTGCCTCACTACACTGAGAAAAATACTATAATACAAATAAACAACATTCATTGAGTGAATTTTCATCCACGGAACGTAATATGTCATTGTTATAATGAAATATTATTTACAATTTTTGATTAACTAATAACAAGATTCATTAATGAAATAAATTAGCTCTCATTATTATAACAAATCATTGCACATTAGTCCATGGATAAATATTTATAATGGTAACTATATTTTCACACGCTCAATAAATCATTTTGAATTTGGAATATGAACGAATATATATTGTTATTTTTACGTACAACTTTTATAAGATTATTCACGATATGAACGCAATAAAGTATTAAATAATACTTTCTTCGTTATTCCAATGTTTGCAATTGTTGCAAGAACGAACAGATAGCATGCCTTAATGAAAGGTGACAGTTTGGCGTGTGGCCCTTAGAGGGCACGCATCTAAACTCGGATCTCTTAGGAGCAAATCGGAAATGACACAGAGACACGACACTAGAGAATATGTATCTGGAGGAATGCTGAAGACGACTTGGTAGGCAGAAACGCACAATTCTATTCCCTTTTCTGCATGTATGGTGATTCCTCCTCCACAAGGGACTATGAAAAAGAAAATGCCATCGTGGCATTTTTATGGTTTTCACTCATCAGCGAATTGAGTAAAAGCAATGTGATTATTGCATCAGTGAATTATTTCGTAATTTTGATTAGAAGTTTACTCTATAACAATAACTAAAATTAATCATTTATTAAACATTATTAATCGGTAAACTCCGTCGTTATTTAATAAAATTATTTGGATGAAATTGTGTTGAAGTTAACAAAGTTAATTTCTGGTCGTTCAGCATTTTAAGATTTCTATTCAAAACGAAATTTATTTACAAGTTCTTAAGCAATCTATCTAGCACAAATCATATTCTGATATTTTAACCCCAAATAATAAACGGTTATTAGCAAGTTGTTGTTTTTTTTTAATCATGAGGCAAGCATCTGCACATGTGGATATTTATACCATGGGCGAGGAAAGACACCTATGGAATAAATATCCACATGTACAGAAAGACACCTATAATTACATCTGCTGAAAAACTTAATAATATATTACTTTGTGACCTAATATTCTCTAAAGCTTGAATGTTTCGACATGATATTCGAACGGAAACTCCAAATATTAAAAAAAAAAACTAAAAAACTGTGGGTCTTTCCACCATACATTTGGGCTACAACACTCGGTCACGTTCAATAAAGCACTATAAAATGCACCCAGACAGCATACAATAATAATTATATGCCTTGCAAGGTTAAACATAAAACTAACCTAAAAGTCCATCGCCCTATTTTGGAGGTATTTGAAACGTGTTTAAATAATAAAATGACTGTAGTATTCCAGCCGCCTGTCTTCGAACGCGCATCCGTCAAGTTTGCACTTTATGCCCCGTTTTACGATGGAAGGCGAACACAATTTCAGGCATCGAAGTTTCACAAACGTGTAAATTGAATTTCTTAAATAATTCTATTAGAGTTGGCCGACATAAAACGGGGTCTAGGAGACAAGATGGGTTTCAGAAGACATTTATTAACCGAGCCGAATACGTGTTTAGTTTTCAGATCAGCGCTTGACATGAGATCCGCCCCATAAGCCTTGCCACCGTCGAATTCTTGATACTGACGGATGACAAAAATTTGTCACGGTGGTTCACGTATTTAATTAACATAACCTAACTTCTTCCTTAAATTGCGGTAATTTAATTTAATTTAATATCGCGGTTCTTGCGAGGGTTATTTTAACGCAACGGTGCGTCGTTTAGGCGCGCCAATTTCCGACATCATTAGTTATTTAAAGGTACAGCCCGGGGCGACGCTACAACACTTCTGGGAAGTGAGAATTATTAATAATGCACGACTCTTGATTGTGTTTGGGAGCTGGCGCAACTTTTCATTTATTTTTCAGTGTAGACACAATTTATTACAGAGCTCACGCGGTGGTTGTGGTGGTCTTATGAAAACAGTGAGTGAAAAGTTGTTCGCTAACTTAATTATTGACACTCTCGACACTCTCTCCAGCACCTCAGCGTTCGTTTGCTGCTACTGCGCTGGCTGGATGCTGCGCTGCTGCTGTTGGTGCTTATACATATTCAGATATGGAAATTATTACTTCAGTTTACAATAATTCGACGTGTCTAAGTACCTGGATGCGATTTTAAGTGCTCACGTTACGCTCAGAATTAATGTCGCTGCTTGCGAAAGGAATCGAGCTACAAAGTGCAGTTAATAACGATGTGCCGGGCAAACCTTGTAATATTTGTAATTTTGTCGTGGCACGCTTTTACGATATTTCACGTGCCATTATTAAGGAATTTGGTCCAATGTTAAAGGAATACAATTTAGCGGAAGCAGGGAGAGGTTTTTAAAAAGTAGGAAAAGAATCAATAGAAATCAATTAAATTTTTGTTTATGCTACTGGGGTAAATCTGCTTTAGTATGCATTTTTTAAGGGTGAACAATAAATAAGTAAGTATATTCAAGTTGTTGTATACAAATTTATATATTTATTGCCAACAATCAAACAAATTATTACAAATTAGAATTAGAATTATTTATTGAGTTGACTTTATGGCATATAATACGTATATATGTACATGCATATATACGTAATATATACATATATAGAATATGTAAAAAAAAAAATATTCAAATGTATCACGCACAGCACAATCGCGGCCGCTGCGTCCCTCTTCTTCGCCGAGATTGCATATCCCGGGCTACCGCGTATGGAGGCTCTGGTTTCGTCCGTTGTTGTCTGTTGTGTCTTCTTACTTCGTTCTATTTCGTATGATGTCTTTCACTTTCTTTTTGAACCGTACATATTGGAGTTGTTTTATATTTTTGGGTATAGTGTTGTACATGTTAATTGTTTCGGTTGTTAATATTTGCGTATACTTTAAGCGTTTATATCTTTCTGTTCTTGGGTATCACACATAAGAACAGTTTCTAGTAAGTGTTCCATCTTTTTTAGTTATTTCTAAAATTTCTTTTCTTTTATTCATCCCTTGCTTGTTATTTATCTGCGGTTTACGAGTGTTCCAGATTTTCCCCTGGATCGTTGGATTGTGTTTGTGAAAGGATAGTATTCATTTTGGTGTCTTTTATTAGGGTGTGTGTACTCTTTTTGATTAGCGTATTCAGTTTTGTACCTATCATTTGTTGGATGTTTTCTAATTTTCTTGTACAAAGTGGTTCTTTTTTTTATCGCCGCTATAATAGTGTCTTCTATCCAGGGGCATTCCCTTCTTCTTTTAATTTTAATGGTTGTTTGGTGTTTCTGTGTTATAATCTGTATTGTTTCACATAGTTCGCGAAAGGATGCTATGCTCATGTTTATTTTACTTATGTCGGTGTTTATGTCATTGTAACTAGTTCGCAAGTATTCGAAAGAATTGTATTTATATTGTTTTGATAACATATTTGTTTTGATTTTGGTTGTTATGGCATTGTGGTCAGATATATCTGTTTTAACTATTTTTATTTTGTCTATTCTTTTTGTATTTGTGGCTACATGGTCTAGAATTGAATTTCTACCGGTAGTATTTATTCTTGTACAGTAATGACTCGATCGCTTATTCAAAATTTTGTAGTTTCTTTCTTTGTATAGGGTATAATATTCTTCGATACTGTTGCTACGTTCCATGATATTTATGTTAAAGTCTCCCATTATCAGATGATCCTTTTTTCTGTTCAGAACATTATTTTTCAATACATTTTTAAGGGTTTTAAAATCGACTTGTGGTGGTTTGTAGATTAGTGTAAAAGCCAAATTTTGTTGCTGAAGTAGTACAGTTATTATTTGAATTGTCTCAATTGTTTTGTTCATCAATATCTTGTACTCGACGCTTTTTCTTATATAGCAAGCTATTCCTCATCCTCTAGTTTTCCTCGAATTGTAGACGGATTGGTAATTTTGCAATTGATATAGATTTTCTTCATAAAGACGGATCCACGTTTCCAATACAGCAAGAATATCCGGTTTGTGTGTGCTTGAAATAGATTCAAGTTCTTCAAATTTGTTTTTTATTATACATTTCTGTTTTTGGTTGTATTGTCATTTGTGCTTGTTTTCTTTTGCTTAAAACTGATGTAGGTCTTCTTCTTCTCGGATCTTTATTTTCTCACTCGTACTATCCTTTCTTACGTAAATCTTTCCATCCCTTGTCCATGCGTTCAACTTTCACTTTATGATCTTTCTTCAATTGCCTTGCTTGGAAAAAAAGTTTATTAGCTTTTGTAGTAAGTTGTTCATTGATGTAAATGTTGTTGTTTTTTCCTTTTAATTCACAATCAATTACATTTATATTTCCAATGTCTTTCTTTGTTTTGAGTATATCTTCTTTATTATTCTTTGTTTTTAACTCTACGATGATTATTGAGCTTTCAACATTGTGATCTTTTCTGTAGCTTTTTATTGCATTACTATCTAGCTGGGTAACGTTTAATTTATTCATAATTTTCAGAACAATTTCATTAGTATTTTCGTTTTTTCCCTGGTGTTCTATTCCATTTATTAATATATTATTGGCAATCTTTTTTTTTCTCCGAATCTTCGATAGTTTTTTCCAAAGCCTTAATTTTCTTATTTAATTGCTTATTTTCCTTTTCTTGATGTTTCAGTATTTTTTTTTATTTCTATATTTTCTTTTTGAATTTCGTCAAATTTATCTGACATAAATTGCATTGCTTTCTCCATTTCTTGTAGCTTCTTAAAGATTTCGTTGTTCGTCACTTCTTCTTCGCTGTCACTGTTAATATTTGACTTCTGTTTTTTGCTCTTTGGTCCCATTTGGAGAAGGTGTGTGTATCACCAGTCGCTAGTTGTTATATGAGTTTCGTTGTTTTTGCTGATTTTGTTTTGAAAATATTTATAGATGTCTTCTTTCACAAGTTCAGTTTTTCTGTCCCCATATAAAAACGCGCACCGGCACTCACAAAATATTCAAGGCGGATCGTATTTAGACCTTTTCAGTTAAATTTCTTAAAATTTATAATACGACTTTACACGCGAATTTCACGAATGTTGCCGCGCAACGTTACGCTACACGGTAGTACACAATTTGATATATTAGGATTGATAAAACTTGATATATTGTAGTTTTACGGAACAGCAAGATAAACACATGTGCACAGACTTAACACTTTTTCACAATATCACAATATATTAATACACTGTTACTTGATAAATTAAACATTTTTCTTTATTCACATTACTAAATGACAGATTAATTAATCGGGAAACAATTCAAAACAAAACACAGATGTCTCCGTTGGGTAAGTGCTCACCTGCTAGATAAAAATATATTCTAGTGGTTGAATAAATTAATATTAAATTATACCGTTATCAGTTTTACATTTATCTAACTTTTAAGAATATACCAAAAAAAGGATAAAATGTTGCAGCAAACAGCCATACGATTTTCAGGTGATGTAGGAGACCTCTGCATGTGGCAAGTTTCTTTAAGGCATTTTTCTTCATAAATATCCCTTCAGGAAGCAAAGATGATCAGTAGAAAAATAGCTATAGATCGAAATCAAATGTTAGAATTTGGATATTATGTATTTAAAACAGATTTTGACAGATCAAAGTTGGATCAAGTTTCATTTGGAAAGAACATTTTTTTTACAGTGTAGTTATTTTGCCTAAATTTAGTTTAATAATGTTTTTATATGTATTTGCAATCCAAGTTCATATGATATGTCAGCAAAAAGACAGAGAGAACTGCTGGAATTCGGTTTGTCGAAAATTGACGTATATGCAAGGCTGCATACCCTTTGTATAGTTAATATTTTAAGATTGTTAATTAAGTATAGTAATTTATGTTGTAAAATTAAATATGTACTTTTCCTATGATGTACACACACCTACCTTTATTTTATAATAAATGTAAGGTGATTCCATATTATTGTAATAATTATCTATTTCAATTTAGTAAACATTTCATAGTCCCATTTGATCACATGGGTATTCTCATACATTCAATATCCAATATTCTCCTCACATCGGTGAAATTAACGGACTTTTCTGAGGCAGTTTGCAGTACTTGCGAAGACAATGGCTGTCAATGACTGTTAGATTTTTGTAATTCAAAGGATTCACCAGCTAACCTCCGTGAGAGATGGACGTGTCTAGAGTTATTTTATAAATTTTAACGGCTATTTTGATAAAATCCTGCTTATTCCAAAGTCCAGCATAAAAATCATGGTTATTTTAAAAATTATGTAAATAAACATGCATGTAGTGTTGTAATATGGGCATTCTATAAAAAATCAATGACTAATTCCGTTCACTCAGTTCAAAGTTATCATTATTTTCTCCTTTTGAGGGGTATTTTTTTTAGTTTGGTTTAAGGTGCCAATTTGGCTTTTTGTTATATTAGACTGTATGCATTAAGATTTACTATATATTTTTTTTCAGTTTTTCTGTGTGGTAGAACACGTCAATAAAAAATAGAATCTCTTTGAATGATTTTAGTAGGACCAATTTGTTATTGGCTATTTTAGGGTCAAAATAATTATTTATTGATCAATTTCAGGATTATTTGTATAAATGATTCAGCCCAATAGCTAATATAAAAGCACCGAGCAAAAGCGTATTAATATTTAATTCCGTACACGCAGTTCAAAGTTATTATTATTATCCTTTTTGAGAGTGATGTTTTTGACTTTTTGTTATATAGTAATGTATGTATTTTTCTCTCTTTGTGGTAGATCGCAAAAATGAAACGTAAAATCTCTAAAGCAAATCATTGATCGGTTTCAGGATTATTTGTATGTTGTACATTTCAGCCCTAGTAGTTATGAAAGCATCGAGATATCAAACATAATTTTGTAAGAATAAATAATAATAAGTAGTATAATATTATATGTATAATATTTATTTATTTGACATAATTCAGTCCTTAAAAGAAAAGTCAGCTCTGGGACCGGATCGATTGCCGACAAAATTAATAAAGAATTATGCAGATATATTGTGTGCCGCAATAGCAAATATGATTAATATATGTTTTGCTACAGGAACGTTTCCCGATTTACTGAAATTGTCAGAGATAAAACCTATTTATAAAAGTGGCGATGAATTAAAGTTGGAAAATTATAGACCTATTGCATTACTTTCAGTGATCGCAAAAACTGTAGAAAAGGACATTCTGATGAGATTAGTCAGGTTTACGAAATCATCCAATTTATTAACACCTTTGCAAAATGCTTACGTACAAGGAAGGTCGACTATAAGAGCCGTCTACATGTTCATTGAGTGCTGCAGGAAATTACCGAAAGGAAGAAGGTGTTTGGATTATTTTTAGATCTATCAAAGGCATTTGATAGCGTAGATCACGTGACTTTGCTAAGAAAACCAGAAAGGATGGATTACAGAGGAGTAACGCATGGCTTATTAAGATCATATTTAACAGAGCGCAGGCAGTATGTGTCACTACAATGAATGATTGGTTTCTAGAAAGCAACCTATCGTTGAACATAAATAAAATGAAAATAATGCAATATGAGCTAGTAAAATATGAAGAATTAACAATTCCCTTTTAAAACCGCATTTTGTACATCAGAAAATAATGTTAAGTTTTTAGGAATACAAATAGCAGTGCACTTAATTGGAAGGAACATATTAACATACTTTCGAAAAAAATATCTGCAACGGTCTATGCTCTAAGAACGATTTCTTCCGAGGTACATATACAAGCGGCTCTCGTCTTATGGAATTACTTTCTAGGATAACCCTACAGACGCGGATAGAATTTTTATACTTCAAAAAGCCTGTTTAAGAAACATCTTTAACCTAAAAAAAGAGAAACGTGCAAAAACCTATTTAAGCAAAATAATATTTCGTTAAAAATCACTATAATGAACTATTTAAGCAAAAAGAACCAGAACACAAATACAACACCCGCGAGTGTGAAAAATCGGCATTACGTCTTCCTCAAACAATCCCGTCGAAAATACACAGAAACGTACAATATTCCTAGACATTTTAAAGAAAACCGCATGGACAACTTTAAAAATATGTGTGAACAATATCTTAAATTATGTTTGTATAAGGTTGAGGGTTTCTTCACTAAGACTTAATATTTATATACATACAGAACTTATTTTTTCCCTTTCTATTTTGACATATTTCATACATTTTGTATAATACTTTATCTATTGCTACATTTATTATTAACATATCTATTTGTATTAGTATTAGTCATGTAGCGCCTCTATAAACGTTATCTCAACGAATGGTTATATTTATTTCAGTCGTTTTAAATTACGTATTGAAATGTTTTCTTAACTAATGTGAATCAGTGTCATCACTAATAGAATAATAACTACTTAACAATAAAAAAAAAAGTAATAAAAAAAAGGTACATCTACTGTATTTAAATAATAGGAAATTAGCACAAAAAAAAACGAAAAAATACGCATACCAAATTAATACGTTTAAAATGACCGATTCACTGTCATGATAGTGGCTTTTAATATCACGATGTGTAAGCAACGGTATCCATTATCAAAATATAGGAAATGGCAGTAGCAAACGTAAATATAATGATCATTTTTTTTTATTACCTAACTCGCATACGTAAATGTATGTAGATATCATTATGGTTACTATTACGAAACATATTTCTATTAGAACATCGAATAATAAATCCTTCCTGTTACCGAACATCCATATTTTCGTGTAAATTTATTGCCACTTCTAACACATTTTACGTTTATTTCGGTTTGCTCGAGTCTAGAAGGAAGTGGAAGCCAAAACACAACATAACCTTTGGCGCTTTCCTTTTCAAGTATTCGACAAGGGTCACTAAAAGCTACGGGCCCTACCCCCAGATTAGCTAATTGAAATATACGGTCGAGAATCGGCATCCGAGACGTCCCTTTTGTCATAAAGGGTCGCCCATATTTCACACTCGAACATTTCCGAAGAAAAGTAAACATCCAGGAGATAAGTAAAACGAGTTGCGTCGTCTTTTTTTTTTAAAAGCGGCTCACTGCGAAATTGTCATTTATCATTTAAAGTGGAAGATAACCAAGGAAAACATGAAAATTCATTTCCGTGTGGTAACAGGTTTCGTCCTAGTGTATTCAGTAGGAGATAGGACTTTTAATCAACTGCCAATCTTGATATTATTTAAAAAAGGACAAAACCCCGTTGGATGCATGTTACTAACAAAAATAATACACTAGCAGTTTTGGTAATGAAGTGTGTATTGTTGAGTATAATAGTCCCAATATTGATTTATCCTCCTTATTTAACACAACAAAATTAGCGCGTGCATGAAACCGCTGCCTACGCATTTAACCGGGAAGGCAACTTGATGTTTATAAAGTTTCATGTCATTAATCTTCTTTTGAGGTCGGAAGTTTTTCTGGATACTGAAGGAATCTGAGTCATTAGAATCTATAGAAATTTACTTGAGCGTGTAAAGACTGAAAAATTGTTATTCACTCCACGTATTCCTCGAAAACTTCGTTTTTCTTTCCGAACAGGATAAAAATAATCGAATAACATTTGATATGTCTCACAATAAGTGGAGCATGTATCCAAGAATATTGATAGTTGTAGCAAATAATCTATGTTTGCTTATATCCAGATGATAACTGAAATATTGTTCAAATAAAGTAATTCAATATTAGAGATCTATTTATGCCGACTGTTAAGCAAATTTGAATCCATAAAGTCTAACTGCGGTACTAAAATATATTTCATTTGATTCAAAATTATTTTGATGCCATCAACAATATACGTACTAACTTATGACTACTAACGAAATTGGAAACTCTAGGCAATTTAGAAAAGTTTACAAAATTGAGTTTTAATATTATATGGGGGTGGTCTATGTAGTGCAACGCCAGGGGAACATACAGAACTAAAAGTATGGACACAGTGATTTATTGATGGAAATATTTATTTTAGAAAATCATATTCTTAAAATTTAGTTCCCAAAAAATACGCAGCAGGCGTAACTTAGAAATACAATAACAAATAAAATAATTGAAGAAAAAAAGTGAAGTATTCTCGAATATAGATAAAAATTAAATAACAATTTTTTATGTTGAACCTAATTTCAAAAAAAAAAAAAAACAAATATTGAAGGCAACAAATCGTAATTATTTAATCTAACTTTGAAACATCTTCCTCAAATTAAATGCGAACCTAAGCTCTATAAATCTTCAATTGCTTATGCAACCGAAACTACAAATATTCTATACTTAGCGATATGTAATTCGGAATTGTTCTCCAATCATTTTTAATTAACATTCAAGTGTACTCTATTTCCAGTTACATAAATATTATATAAGAATTTATGAGGCTTAGATTCACATTTAATTTGAGAAAGATAGTACATACCACAGGCGAAAACCACACTATAATATTCGCAGGCAGGTAATATTTATATAAGTTTCAGCCTCCATTTATAATTGTTTCTAGGGAAGCTACAGTAGTAAGGAAGTAAGTTGTATCAAAGCTGACGTTTCGTTACCTAAAATTATTCCTGTACATTTACAGTCCAGCATACAGAATGGAGCATGCATAAAAAATAAATCGAAAAAAATTAAAGTGATATGAATACTTTTTTTTTAGTAGGAGTTGTATCTAGTAATTGGTCTATCTTGATCACTGCGTTGAATTCTGTGCGCTGTTTCTTTTTTTTCCAAAGCCCTCTTCAATCTATCGGTAACTCTGATTCTCCTTTTTCTGTTTGCGTGATTTCCGTATATTCTTACCACCCATTCTTCTGCAAAGCGATTTTGGCATAAACCGCTATGTCTGTGTGTCTATTCTCTGCTCTTCCTAACAACGTGTTGATAAGAAATCTCCTCTGTAGTGTATGGTGGTGAGGTGTTACATTAAAATGTTAATCTATATGTGACTTCTTACAGTATATTATGACTCCCAGGTGTTTTACTAGCACGCTTAGCAATGGTGTGGTGCCATTTTCTTCGATCTCCATCGTGAATTTGATGTTAGTATGTCGACTATTGATATGGAACAGAAATCTTATCTTGGCGTGTTTGTAGTCCATAGGGCCGAAGCCGAAGGTATCATCAATATATCTGTAACGCCATTTAGCCCTCATCCCACGTGATACGATGGCTTCCTGTACGAAAGCTTGTTGCAAGTCTTTTGATTAAGTTGTTGTCTAATGATCTTTAGCAGTTATTGTACTAGTACTTGGGTGAATAATTATTCGAAGTCGAAGGATGCCGCCACATTTACCCTAGTTATTTTCTGCTGATTTAGGGTATCGACTAAATGCTTGAAGCTATGAGAAAGGAAGAAGATCAACAACATCCATGCATACCTACCATAGCCGAAGTTACCAGCAGACTGAAGTAGACTTTGGAAGAAACAAACAACTTCATAGGCTTCAACATAGTCATCAGGATAGAGCAACTTCTACCCCCTAATAAAGACGTATTAGCGAAACTAGAAGCAAAGGCATAACGGACATAGATATCAATGTGGAAAGAGCTGGATCAGGTAAACAGGGCAGATCACATGCCTTGGGTATACAAAGAAATATGAACATGACGTAGGACGACAACATTTTGGCCACGGTTAGTCAATATTGTCACGGACCCTAAACCACGACTTCGTAGCTGGGGGTAATTCTCCTATATAAATAATTAATATTAAATAAATCTAGAGGGTACCTACCTACCTGAATCGACCTTATTGTGACACCACACGTTTGGATAAAATAAGTCAACATCCCATTCTAAGAAACAACTCTTTATTCCTTCTACTCTACACTTGCCTGTATTGTGTACTGCCCTGATTTACCTCCACTTCCCCCCACTTTTTTACATGGCAACTTTGCTGAGTGGGCATAAATCAGGTAGCTTGTGGAGCTGAACTTAACTTAAAAACTACTTAAAATATTACTAATGATAATTTCGGATAAAAGTAGCAACAAACGTATTTATCGCACCATCAGTATGATCACTGAAACGTTAAGCCAATAAGCGGCACGACAACACCCAAAAACATATTTACTGTATTGATCTTTATTATTAGATATCGCTAAAACATTCTACATTTTGAAAAAAGGGATGTTTATGCGCAGTTTATTTAAAGTTTCTTGTTCTACTCATTTTCTAACTAAATTATCAATGAGTGCAGAAATTGGTGAAGCCATTCCTGTACCAACATTTTGTTTGAAATAATTGTCTTCAGAATTGAAATATGTTGTACTTGAATATAGCCCAACTCTCTGGACAATTACTTCTATTTTCCTTGGATGAATTGTATTATTCTCTTATGTTTGCTATTTGCTTTGTTACCTGAGGGGATTGTCGAATTTTTAGTGAATTTGAATGTAAATTTCCAGAATTTTTTTAAATGACAACCTGTTCTCTCAATGTTTGACTTAGCGGGTTTAAGAAGCACAGCTAGTTTATACGTTGGACATTGTATATAAAACTGCTATCGTTCGTATTGGTGCATTTGTTTCTGATTTTTCTGCAATCCACAAATACTTAAGGCTGGGATATCATATAAAAAATTTCGTAATAAGTTACTTTGGCATAAATTAAAATCTCTCGGATAATGGATGGCCCCCTATGTACTGATTTCATAGTAAAATTAATTATTTTATAATTTGTGCAGCATTGAACTTTGAATTGCCTCACTTATAAGTTCACGATGGTCGATACAATTTTACATTTTCATTAACTTGCAACATGTAGTGCTGTTTGCCTACGCTGAGGTATCTAAAATCCACACTAAAATCTAAACGAGAAGTACGTATCTTCGCAACATAAAACACGCCCCTCTCCTAATATAAACCCGGATACCTCTTTTGAAGATACGAGTTTTTCTTTTCAACGACAATAGGTATACAGTGTGTAACAAAACTAGACTTTCCATACATTTATCAAAAACCGTTAAAAAAATAATAAATAAATAAAAAACAATTATGCAAGGTTGTTTTATTATTATTACCGTATTACCAATATTACCATGTTGTACTTCTTTTGTTGGGTTCTTATAGAAACAATTTATTTCTTGAATGAGACCTCTGATACTGTTTTTTTTATTTAATAATATATTGTATTTTCATAACGCCAAATTTAGAAAAAAAAAATTAATACAATATCACTTCAGAAAGGGAGTAATGAGATGGGTACTTTTATTTTAACTAAAAAAAAAGGTCTGCTTTATTAGATAATTATGATAGTATGCATGGTTAATATAGTTGATATAGAGATGATGGTAAATATCATATTCCGATGACAGGTGCAAACTGTCCTGTTCTTAGGTCATACCTATTATTAATACCTGTTACTGGCTTCGAGTCTCGATATGGTAGTTAAAATTGACATGGTATGTACGCACCGAGTATACCGTTTTATGGTAACCAGTGCGCATAGATCTAAATCAGTATCAGTATCTTTACACAGGTATCTGTTACCGGACAATTGCCAAACAACTAGCATAGTATGTTAGTGTAAGTGTTGCACTTGGCCAGAAGAACGGAATAAGAATGAAATAACCTGATAACAGGTACGTATTAAATCGTCTATCTGTTCTAAGCTGTTCTATATTCATATCTGTTACCAAATAACTGTTATAAGTATTTGTACCATCTCTATTTGGAGTATTTGGTTATTATTTGTAATATAGTTTACGTCACGTTCTTTGTTTGTTCTCGTCTATTTTCTACTACAATTAATATTGTGTCTTGTTCGTTGTTTTTCTTATTGTTATTTTGGATATAGTAAAACCTGTCCTTCTTCACCTGCATTTTAACTCAATAAGGTAATATTATATGCATTATATATTAGTACTATACATTATTTACTTTTCAATTTTACTTAAAAAAATTGGGTTTACTTCTGAGGAAGACGTATTTATTTTAATGACCCACATCACAGTGGAACCCAAAATCCAGCGGATCTTGAGAAAAATTTGAAATCCTGTATTTAACAATTTACGCAGCAGTTTCCTGAGAGAGATTTTAATCGTTATAATTTTGTGGGCCATAAAAACAATATTATTAGACAATTTCAAGAAAAAAAATGTATTTGTAGGAGAAGTCTCCTGGAAACCAACAGAAGCTCACGTAAGCAACATTGGATGATATTGAGCTCCGCATGACTGTTAGTCCAAGAATTTTACGATAACAGGATCATTAGTCAATGCCTTTTGCCACCCAGGTTTTCCGATCTAATATCTCCTGATTTTTATTTATTTGGTTGAATTAAAAATAATATTTTTAAGAACATACTTCATAATCTGGAAAAGCTCCAAGATGCAATTACGAACGAAATTCAACAAATTATGGTAGAAGAACTACCGAGAGTGTTCGACGATATAAAGAGTAGAATTGCTGCTTAGCAAGTCAAGGACAACATTTTGAATATCTCATGTGATTTATTATAATGAAAAAAATGTTCTAATTTAACTGATACTTATTACAAATTTTTAATATAATGAAATTATCGGATTTAATATTAATTGTATTATTATTATTATTTAATCTTCATTAAACCCTTAAAACCAAATAAGCACTTTATTGAGTTTTGACTTTCAAAATTATAAGGAATTATTTCATTACAAGTACCAATCTGTATATTTGGTTGTCTATAGTTCTCATCTTATTCATTTACGAATACTAGTATTTACTATATATTAGTAACAAAAAATAGGATCTGGAAGAGGCTTTTACAGGTTACTTATATTTCAAGTGATATTGAGGTATTTCAAAAATATAATATTATGAATAAATACATAAATATAATGCTGCCATCTATTAACGGGTGTACACACTTTTATTGGCGGACATTTTCGTGACGTCACATCATGGCGAATATTGTTTAAGGTTTTAGAAATTTACGTTTATTTCAGTAAATTGAGCATATTTCATGATTTTTCATCAAAATAGTATACAAAACGTGCCACATTTAGTGATTTGTACAGCTTTATTTTTTGAAGATTTCTCGTTTATTAATGATAATTATTGATACAAAATCTATCACAGAAGGAACAACAAAACAAGTAATGTTTTTGAGTTCTTTTAATTTTGTTATCGTTCGGTAAATCAACATCAATTAAGTTATCATTTAATGTAGGAATCTGCAGAGTGATATCCCAGCCTTAAAATATGCGAATTACTTATTTTTAAGTTATTTGTTTGTTCCTCACCGATAATTTCTTGCTAATTCTAAAAATTATGGGTTGGTTGAATCATTTTTATGTGTGGAATTATAGATGATGTGTCATCAATTTTGAGACTATATGCAAATTTTTGTAAACATATTATGCACTAGTAAATTTGTGGTTGTTAAACAAGATGAACCTATCCCAAAAAAAGGTTATATCTTAATGATCAAACAGTTTTGCGTGCTGAAAAATTTATACCAGTCGTACTATATATTACTACTAACAACTAAGTATCAATACAAAATAAACAAAAGCTTTTACCAACTTCTTCGAATATGTTTTTTACAGTTGCACCCCCTCTTTTTCGTTTATGTCTAGTTATTTACGTAGTGTACCTACACCCTAAGTGTCGCAGCTACTAGAATAAACACAACAAACACAATGTAATAAACTTTTAAAATACACATTTTGTAATTATATATTATCAAATTCGACAGTCGATATTATGCAAATTATTCAACAATTGGGATTAATTAATATAAATTATAGCACGTGTTATTGCAGTCATTTTCAATGTATTCTTTTTTTTTCATTTTAAGTATGACAGACTAAATTGAACAATATACAGTAAATGCGTTATAATTTGAAAATATATTAGAGATAGTAGCAAAATTAAATTGAATAACGTCAAATTGCAATTAAAACATTGTGTCATGTTACAATGGTAACACATAAACCCTTAAACGAAAATAATTACAGGCAAAATACACGACTAAACTGATGTAGCGTTAAACTAGCAGGGAGCTTATACCACACAGCTGCGGTCTGTGGTGCCTTGTAATACATGTATTTGTTTCCTGCTTGTCCAAGCAGTTTGCAACTCATGTATACTACGGGAGTGCGTGCACCCACTACACGGTGTTGTAAAATATAAATGCTCTTTCTGCTTCGATTTATATACACTTCTGTTTTAGCGGACGTGAAATTCTATCTTATAATGGCTAGGACAGATATTTATTGGACCATAAATATTTACTTCGTCTCTGGCTAGTTCCTTCTTACGCAGAGGGGATGACCTACATATATACGTGTGTGGATGAATAAGTAATGACGGCGGGTTTTTGTAATTGCAAAATACACACGTGACAGGTGGATTCCATAAAGTATGTGTAACTAAAAGCAGACCACAAATTAATTAAACCCAGTAGTGATTAAAAAAAAAAAAAACTCCTACAATATCTGGTGATAAAAACAACCAACAGAAAAAGTAATATGTATATCGAGAGAAGGCAAACGTAATGAGACCATTAACATGTTTCCCCGATTTTAAATATGGCGAACATCGTAGAATATTAATTCTACACTGCGATGAGTTTGCTAGTTAATTTTAAGTTAAGGTTTTATCATTACATTTAAAAATGTACAGACAACATTTTCGTAATATTCGGTAAACACGTATATTTTAGTTGGTAAATATTATATATCAGCACTGCGAGCCTAGGAGGCCCATAGCTTCATTGGTAATTTTCTTCCATCGGTTTCTATCCATCGCTACTTCCTTCCATCTTGCTATCCTTAACATGTTTATATCCTTTTCCACTTCTGTCCTCCACCTTGGCCTTCCTCTCCTCCTCTTTCCGCCAACTGTCCTTGCCATTATCATTTTTGGTAGTCTTTAGTCCCATCCATCTTAGCCTATGCGCCTTCACCACTTTACTATATTTGCTTTTCCATAAAGTTCATTCAACTTTTGATTTGTTCTTCTCACCCATATCTCTCCCTCCCTCTGCCCTCCAAATATTTTTCTCCCAACTTTCCGCTCCCATACATCTGGCCTTGCTTGCTCCCCCTTATTTAGTGTCCAAGTCTCACAAGCATACAAAACCACTGGTCTTATTACCGTTTTATGTATCTTTATCTCCAGTTTCCTTGATACATCTGTCTTCTTTAATATTCCATTGCGTGCTGTAATACAGCTATTTCCCGCCATTAATCTAGCTTGGATTTCCATTTCTATACCCGGCTTTCTAGTAATTATTGTTCCGAGGTATGTAAAATTTTCTACCTCCTCGAACTGATATACCCTTCCATTCTCCGTGTCCATTCTTAGATCCCTCCTTTCCTAAATTCCTTATCAGACCATTCCCTATATTTTGTTTTCTCCTCATTTATGTATAGTCCCACCTTCTGCCCTTATTTTTCTAATCTTTTTATGATCTCTTTTAGTTCTTCCTTGCTTCTTGTCAATATAACTAAATCATCAGCAAACGCCAGGCATTTGATGTCTTCTCTGCTATAAAACTCCGGACCGCCTCTTTCCTTTCCGCCTCTCTTATAACTCTTTCTAATATCAAACTGAACAGTGTCGTCGACAGGTGATCACCTTGTCTTACACCCCTGTTAATTTCGAATTTTTGTTGTTCTGTTGTTTATTCTAACCATACTCTCTGTTCCTGTCAAGGTTAATGTAATTATTCTTATTAGTTTTTTGCTGTCTCCCATCTGTTCCAACGACCTGTACAGTTCTTCTCTCCTTATTCCATCATATGCCTGCTTAAAATCTACAAATAGTAGCATTGTTGTTTTTCCATACTCTAAATAAATAAAAGTATTATGTGCTAATTATTTTAACTGATTAGGCTAACTATAAAATTAGGTAAGTTTCAGTTTTGTATCCTACTTTATGTGAGATTTTTGGAAGAAATCATAAGTTCATAATTAATTTAACTTTTTTTAGTATTAAATGACACATGCTAGTAAACAGGTCTTGCAATTTAATAGTCAAGTCGACTTTTCTATCAACAAAATTACGTGGGAGAGGCTGGGGCTGGTTGTGACAGGAGTAGGTAGTTACAGCGGCCACTCTGGCTAAACATGGAACGCTATATTGCCCCGAATCGGCCTTCAAGAGTGGGGATAGCGCTTTCCTCAGTTTCTATAAAAATGAAATTATTTAATTATGTTTTCAGCTATAAAATGAATCACTCTCTAACAACAGCTAACATTAATTAAGGGCGCACTGCAAAACAATATGTGGAAAAGGTATATAAATGCAGTTTACAGCACGACTCATTCGGCAGCTTTTTGCGAAATTGATATAATAAATTTTGATTTTGCTTATTGTGTTCTGAAGTATACATGTATACCTGCAATTTGATTTATTTATTTTTTTCTCTTTGCGCTCAGAAACAAAAAAGGAATTATGACAAATGTAAGAGCAAATTAAAAAAATTGAGATAGTTAAATTAAAGATATACAATATGCATGCTTGAAAACGCGATCAGCAAAAGTAAGGTATACTGTCTCAATTTTGCAAAAAGCTACCGAATAAGTAGTACTGTAAACTGCATTTATATACGTGTCCGCCATATTGCGTTTTCGCGCGCCCTTAAAGGGGCTCTCTGTAAAGGAGGCACTCCGATAGGAAACTCCATGAGGTATTCCTCTTGGAGTCTCTGTTAATAAAGAGCTTAAGTGTATTGGTTTTTTGGTTGATTCCTGCCCCTGCAACCCAAGGTAGGTGTAATTATTATATATGTAAATACCTCTGAGCTACCCCCCTCACGCCCCAAAGTGACAATATTAACGTTAGGTGGTGTGATAATTTGTCACTTCCTAACGTTAATACGATATGTTCCCTGTTTAGCCATATCTGCCACTGTAAGTATCTACCCCTGTCACAACCAGCTCCAATCTTCCATACACTTATTTACTACTCCCACAGAAACTTTCACCCTATTTTAGGGAATTGAAAGTTACCATGTCTTTGGGTATTTATATTAAACTTGTGATTAGACAAGAAAGGTGGTATTGTAATTAGTTGCGTTAATAATTAAATAAAATTGTCAAATTTAATCGTGTCATTGTAGTTTTGTTGTGCTTGAAAACAACGACAGAAATCTTGTTCGAAACAAAAACTAATTTCTTCTTTATTCATTTTAATATTTAATCAGTTTTGCGTGTTTTTCTTTTTTGGAGATTTAATTTTTTTTTTTCTTTAGTTTGTTTAGCATACATTTTTATTTATCAATTATACTAGTCTGTATGTAATATAGTAATTCTTAAATAGGAAAATAGAAAAATTAGAAAGTATTGCACACGACAGTGGTTTATTCTTTTTTTTGTATTGCTACTGAGGTTGTTTCGTATTAAATTAAATGCAACACCCCAAACCTGTAAGTTTTTATTGTTTGTGAAAGCTTTCATGCCATCTATTTCTTTGCTATATATTTTAACTAAGTACACCAAACGTTTTTGTTAAGTCGATAAAAACGAATATACAAGGAGAGTCCGACAAATATCCTGATATATCTGTTACTGTTAGACTTTAATTATGCTATTGCATGGATGTATTGTTACCTATATAAACGTCATTTTTTCTTCAGAAACAGTATTCTATTAAAGAATACATGTGCTAACAAGGAACATTTTTATAGATTTTTATCTGAAATTAAAAGCGCTGGCCGTGGTTGGTTAATATAGTTAATATGTTTTTTTTATAGTGTAGTTATAAACTCTTTTGTTACTCTGAATATATTACACCTCTAATAAGACTGCCTGCCGATTTTTGTAAGCATCCGTGATTTAATACCACCAATATTAGGTTTAAAAATATAAACCCTTAAAAATAAAATAACTCACTCCATATTTATAAAACCATATTTTTAGTAACGATCATATTGTTTACGAGATTTATCAAGGTTTCACGTAATTATCTAGTAGGTTTATAAAGTAAATTACGGAAGCTTTTTCCTGAATCACCTAATGCTCGCTAAATGTCCAGTGAAGGGATCAGACTCGACATGATGTCCGGCGAACTTAAGGGGACTAGGAACCATTGGCGCCATAGGTTGCTGTAGGCACTAGCCGTCATATAAATACGTCTGGGCGTATCTTATTACAACTCAACTCAACTCGGATTGCGAACAAGGATATCGGTAGTCCGACGTTCGTACACCCCAATCTTGATGTCTGAATAGAAGATAACATCGAAACTAAATGCAAAATTATGCAGATATGTAAAGGCGAATCTTGTTATCTTTTTCATTAAACTCCCCAACTCGGGCGGCATCGACTAACAGGTGTTGTACTAGCATGAATGTTCGAATGAGACAAGATTATGCAAATCGCACAGCAACAGATGCTTAATAGTTAATTCCTTGTAACTCTCGGGAACATTTACTTAATAGTTGTTCCCTGGCTAGTTGAACTAAAATCAACAGGTAAAAATGACGGGAAGGCTAGATATATTTATGTAGTGTATTTTCTGATTGCTTTTTTGTTTTTTTAATGAAGCCTCTTGCCAGACATTCATGTGATCTCTTGTTGCGTGTAGAGGAATAGAAATGTTTGTAGTTGACGAATCCATAAGTTCTGATGGTTTATCCAAAATACATACTGGCAATCTAATCAAGGAAGTTACAGCAATGACTGTAAACGTTTGTGTAGACTTGAGTAAACATGCGTGTCAAATTGTAAATGCATTACAATGTTGAGTTCCCACCGCATTTTCTTTTTTCTTGCTATGAACGGTTGGGGGATATAGTATAGTGCAGTGTGTAGGTCCAAAAATTTCAAAAATCTCTGGAAAAGTTAACGTTCTCGATTTCATTCAACGTTTACTCAACTTTGGCCGTACCTCAACGTAGTAACAGACACACAAGATATTGGATCACTTCGCATTCTAAATAAGTTTATTCGCGAAAATTGTTTCGCGCTTGAATCACTGTTTCATAGAACTACTTAAAGACTACGATCCTTCCGCTACATCCCCTCCTGAAGCTTCAATACCTAGTTAAGCCATTTTTACAGATCTATTCCCACCATCAATTCCTTCCACGTTTACGTTAATGGATTCTTTTATTTCTCTAGAGCATCGTCGCTCAATATGGGGATCGCAAGATATCCTAAACAATAATGAAATCATATTATGGGAAAAATCATTTGTTATAAACGTTTTACCTACAATAAATACAGAAGTGGAGTAAAGAAAATTAATGCAGTGCATAGTGGTCCGAATTGAAAACGGAAGTAATTATTTTTTTCCATTAAATCAACTCTTGATTAGTTGTAGATCTTGGAAAAATCTAAAAAAAAATTAGGTTGTTTAGAGTTATTTTTTAGAAAGGAAAAATAGCAAAACTTCTCTGCATTTTACAAGCTTGCAAAAAACATTATTTTATCAGTTATTTTATACAGACGTGTGTTAATATATACTGGGTGAGTTTTTTATCTTGAGACAACAGAATATCTCTAAAACACTGCATCAAATCAAAAAAAAATCTTAATAAGATTTGTTATAATGTAGGGGGCTTACTGAATGGTGCCGATCTCGATGATCACGACATTTTTGATAACTTTACGATTTCTGTATTTAGTTTTTAGCGCAACCGTCGACGAAAAATCCTTTTCGCAGTGATCAGACGTAGCAAAATAGATTAAACATTTTATCAATATTTCTATGACTAAGTTTTCATATTTATGTCGACCAGCATGTTAAAACGTGTTTAAATCTTCACATGTAAATTGCAGTTGTAACTTTTGTCGGAAGACATTTGGATGAGATGGTCGTGAATCTTAACAGCGGCAACAGCATTTTCACTAAACGGATTCAGTACTTATTTCTTTACCAACATTTCAGCTTCAGCTTTTTTGTGGCTAGATCATGCCTGTGGAGGAAAATATTTTGACCAATACACTGTCCCTTCCTACTTTGCACCATAATTGTGCATTGCCAATACCCTTTTTCCAGTCTATGTTAATATAGTTTCCAGTGGTTTAAAAAAATATTAAAAAGACATTCTCCTGTGGCACGTTCCGTATATATTCTTTGATTAACGTGGCGTATTCATACCTCAGAAAACATTCATCAGATTGAATACTAAAAAAAAAAATTGCTTGAACTTGTCTGTTGAATTATTTCTCTATATTATGTTATTAGAAAACGGATCCTTTTTGATTTTCTTTTGCTTCTACGCCTATTAAGAAACTGCTCACATCAGTTGTACCAGGCAATAAGTTTTTAGCGATTATATTTGAGGGATCGCGCAGACTTTTTAGCTACTCTTAACCTTGGAGGCAAGATGCCTTAAGTACACTCTTATCAGATGGTTTGACTTACAAATAGAAATTTGTTGATTTTGGGCATGTAATTTTCTTTCAAAATATTCCACGGGTTTGTTTTATCAGCTGGATGTTTGGTTTTCAAGTATCAAGCTAACTTTGATGGCTTCATGCTTTCATAGGAGAGAACTCGATACCAAACAACGCACTGTGGCTTTCCGCCCAAAAAGGTAAATCCATATTTTAAATAACTCTCATTGTATAACTTTATTTTTCAGCAATTAATTCACTGGATGTAGATTTTTTTTCACAAACTTGTCCAAGTAATGTAGCGAAATGTAAATTTTATTTATATTCACTATTTTGAGGGGTCGTGGAGATAAGAAGGTTAAAAACCACTGCTCTAGGGCAAATAAATCCATACCCAAACGTAAAGTTAAAACCATTGGATTGCGGGCCTATCACCTGAAAGAGAAGACGAGGAAGAAGAATTAAATTTTTGACTTGTGCTTGTCCTTTTGCGATCATTACCTTATATTCGCACAGGGTATGGGGCACGGGTTCTGAAGTTTCATTGCCAGTCTGTGCATTTCCAGTGTAGATATCTGATCTCATCAATTTCGAAATCTCTATTAAATATTTTTGCCGAAATTATGTCTGATCCCAGGAGATTGCCTTCCACTTGATGGATATTATTATTGTATCCCGATCCTGCATGTCTGTCATTTAGTGGAGCAAAAGATGCATAAGCGATCATAGATCTGACTGCCGCGCTGTGTTGTAAATGTAGTACATTATATTTGATCTTAACTCCCATGTTTTTTCATGGATTTTTGTAGCTAATAAAAGTGTTGTCTCTGTACTAATTTGAATTGCCTGAAGTTGTCAATTCGAAGTAAACTTATGATGAGATTCTGTGCAAATCTGTATCGTCTATAAAGTTATCTGCAAGTCTGCAAGCATCCATAATATATGCCTACAGTCTTACAGAAAATCTTACCGACGTTATAGATATGCATAGAATTCCACCATTAAAGTCAAAATGTGTTTATTTCTTCACTCCAAAGCTCCAGTGGTCCAAGGCCATTTAATTTTTTCCCTCGTGTTTTTGTTAGGGTTGTTTTGCAACAACTAATAATAACAAATATACTTTAACTGTTCTTTGCATATTTGCCGTACTGCCGACCTTCTCGTCCTCTAATAGCTTAATTGGTAAAGCACTCGCCCGGTAAGCGGGAAGATGTAGGTTCGAATCCTGCGTGAGGAGAAAAAAATTTCTTGGGAAAAATTACTCCTAATTATTACAGTTAAAAGCAGGAATACAATAATTTGATACTTTAACTGTGTTGAATATGTTGTAGAAGATAATTTGAACGTTGGAAAAGTACAGTCGAGAACACGCAAATACTATGTTGCGGGGTGGATTTCAAGTAAGGTTTTATAGACAATTGCTTGTGTCCAATCTGTTGTAATATATAAATGATTACTTTTCCTATTTACTTTTCCTCGGCCGTTTTTGATCCTTTGAAAATCGATGAAAGTCTAGTCACAGATTTTTTTTAATGCCTGCCTGCAATAACCTTCTATAATATTTTTCTGCTTTTATATTTGCAATATATGTTTTGAATTATGCAGCTTCCTATCATCAAATTCCTGTTTCTCTATCATTAACTGGACGTTTATATTGGAAAAAGATTGGTGGTTCTTAAAAAAATATATATTAAGATCAATTCATCTATAGAGATTAGTCTAAACAAAAAAAGGTAGGATATTCAAAGAAAGGAAAAGAAAACAAAAGGTCTTAAAGGCATTTCTGGTCGCCCCTGCATACTGCACTTACTACTCTTCAGCCAAGAAGAAGAAGGAATAGAAACACACTGTAAATATGTCGATGGTGACTCACAGTATCGATGAAAATGCCGCTTTTAATTCATTCGCATCAATACATTTATCTTAATGATTAATTGTCGTTCGAATTAAATCGCTTCTGTCTTGGCCATCACAATAGATGATCTCCATCGTTAGTGTTCAATTGACGCCCCAAATGCCACAGACTTCCAAAGTCCGCAACTGATTATAATCGGAAACGGCTTTAATTAATTCTTCCCCTACATTGGTCGGTTTGCAATTAGCAGTGACCCACTAAGCTGTAATCGGTTTAAACTGGAATCACTGCCAACTACCATTTTATTTCGAACATTTTTTAATTTCCCGTTCAATCTCAAAATGTTGTTAGTATTTGTTCTTACAGATGTTTCTGTAAAAGTGCATAGTGCATTTTGACTACTGCTATCTTTAAAATTTAAAATTTTCGAGAAAAGGTCATTGATTAGGTTCATTTCAGGATGCTGCAATAAAAATTGATTGCAAAAATTATCTTTTGCCGTGACATTAGTAATAAATCGTAAAACACAAAATAAAAAGTTTTAAGGCATTCACTTTAGCTGCAAATTATCGTTAAATATTATTTCTAGTAAGTACTTAATAAGGGCTCTGCTGTCTGACCATGGCGGCATATAATTATCAACACGTTATACAAAATTGTGTGAATAGAATTATAAACTTAAAATGTATGTCTATTTTTTGGACATTACTATATTCAAATGTGTTTTATTTTATTCACACCAAAAGAAAAATATAATTTCATCGAAAAATTGTTTTGTTATAGGAGAATAAAATGTATCTTTTCGCCACTTTAACATTTGAAATTTCATTGCTATTCTGTCGTTTCATATTCATTTTCAAAGTTTGTACAATTCGTTGTAATTAAATGTAATGTGTTAATATCAAGTTCTAATTCTATACTAAAGAATTTTTCTTAATTTGAAGAAGGCCAAGTTTGGTCGAGACATTGCGGCTTTTTTTTGTTTCCATCAATTATAAAATATTATGTAATTCTCAGCAACAATTTGTAATTTTCCAAGTATTTATGGAGCTTTCTTTAAAAATTGTGTTTTATATGATTATCTACAGAAAAATCCTAAATTGACTGTAAAATACTGGTGTGTGTATGGTTTATTTTTGGATAATATAAGGGCTGACGTGAACCAATCAGAGAACAGATTGGAGTTCTCGCAAACTGGAATGCGTTGTCTGCTTGGTTCACATGGTGGTGAACCGTTCGCGAACTGCATGTTCGAACAACCTATTGTGTATTATATATCTCGACTTTCACAGCGCATATTATAAAACTTGGTAAGAAATAGTAATAATAAAAGTAACTTTATTAGTACCTGAAACCCAGCACGGAGACTGGGTCCATTGATTTTTTGCTGCATGTATGTATGTATATGACCATATCGACAAGCGTGGCTTCCGCTTATGCCGGGGCTATAACAATTTAAACAGAAATTTCATAAAAAGAATTAATTATATAGCTTTGGTGATTCAGCGGATGGTTTTCTTTCTGAGTGACGGACTTCAGAGCGTGTTCAGGTTACATTGGGTGTCCAACAAGGGTCAATCTTAGGACCACTGGTTCTCCTACTTGTAAATAACCTGCCGGATCCGACCACCGTGGGACATATTACGACTTATGCATTTAATACTTACTTCTATTACAATTTCCGTACATCACATCAAGAATTTTCCAATTTGATGTCACAAAAATAGTTGTTTTTAAACAAACGTAAAACTGGGCTTATTTATTTTGTACATCGTACACTGTTTTTAGTAATAATTTCAACTTTGCGAAAAATACTAATTTTCTGGGTGTGATTATGATAATGGCTTAGCATATGGAGACTAAACAAATAAAATCTGTAAGAGAATCAATAGAAACAGTTTGACAATAATACAATCATTTCTTTTATTCACCGTTGAACTACTTTTAGCATCTGCTATAGCGCAATCATTTATCATAATATTTTAATCTGGAGCTGTGCTGTTAGCTTCTGTAGGTCAAAAGGGGACACTCAGATTTATTTTCAATCTTCTGTCTTGAGAATCATACAAGCCGATTTTTATCAAGCGTAATATTTTAACGCTTGCATCGATTTACATATGTAAGGCAACCTATCACTATGTCAGATAAAAATGCAGTCATTTTTGTTGCTTAGCACTGACAGATATGTATTCTAAAGCACAACACCACCTTATTTAGAAAATCACACATATACGCTACTTCGGAAGGGTTTATAATGCTCTGCCGAGGGATCTATAGATCATAGAGAATATAACTGCATTCAAAATTAAACTTAAGCAGCATCTTGTGTCTAAGTGCTACTACCCTTTTTTGCGACTTTCTTCTGGACCAGTAGTTTGACACTTGCATGTCTTATATGTAAGTGAGCTACATGCACTACATATGTGTCCATATTTCAATATTTGATGATGAAGTCGACGTCAATTTATTGACCTGTGTGAAATATACTACCTTATCTTAAGAAATGGTAACGTAGACGTTTTATTTTTGGGGTGATTCTAATTTTCTTTGTGATAGCATGTGGTGATGAAATATATGTGAATGCCCCTCTTAATTATATTGATCTGTTACATTTAAGTATCTAAATTAAATTGTGCATATTACTGCTTACTCACTATACAATAAGGCGATAAGTCAATAACCAATTGCAATATTCGTTTTCAAATTTTTGCTGATTTTCTGCTTGCTCTCATGAATGGATTTAAATAATTCCTGTTTATTTGCAGATGTGAAATTATTTATGTACGTAACCGAGTTTAAGTTTCGCAACATATTTGGAACGAATTAAATAAATTGAATTCTCGCAAAGATAGGGGGGTTTTATACTCACCCTTAAATTAATTAGACCATATTGTCTTATAGTTGCAAATTATTCTATGTCTAGAATACAGTCTTGTGGGCTAGTACCCAGCCAGAGGAATACTGCTACTTCCGATTTAATTAAATTCAGGTCCTTCTGGAAGGATTAATTAGTCAGATGACAGACGCAACTTTAGTAGGGTTTAGATAAATATGTACCGACGACTAATAAGAGGAAGCTGCTTAAATGATCCAATTAATTTTCATTTAGGTTCTTCATCTTCAATCTGCTCATCATTGAAATTGTAATGTCAATTTTAATTATGTATTCATAAGGCTAGCATTTTTACGCAGGCCGCATAACTAATCGTTGCATAATAAATATAAAAGGTGTCGATTTTTTTTTTGTCAGGGATGTACTAAATATGTTTACAATTGCGGCAACGATTAGTCGACACAGCCGTTCTTTATTTTTTTGTTTCTTAACAAAAAATGTATGCAACATAAATTTAGAAATTTGAGGTCTGCTTTTATATGTATTAATTTAAACAAAATGGAATGCGATCAGGTAGTAAATTAAACTTGTTTAACAGAAAAGTTAAGGCAACTTATTGGCATACCAAAGTGTGATTGTCAATATGATATCAGAGGAGTTTTATTTAAGAAAAAGAAAGGATCTCCTGATGATGGTAGAAATGAATGAATGAAATGGAGGAAACTGGTTAACTTTTACGTTAAACTAATTAATACATTATATTTGTATTGATGCTGAGCGGAATTTCTAACATTTTCCAGATAGCAGAGTGACGTTTAATAGACGTCAATATCACGTAATAGACGTAATAATAACGTCTATTAAACGTCATTTTACGTCAATCTGATACCTAGGTACTGCTGCCAGTTTGTGTTGTGGTTTTCTTGCCGTTTCATCGATCCTTTTTACTGTCTTTTTAATTACCACTACGCATTGTGCACTTCTGAAGGTTATACTATGCTTGCCCAGCCTATTGTGCGTTCAGCCGAAATTCCGTTTCGAGGTGACATGCGGCCTTCGAAGATTACCCATTTATTTGCACTTCAATTTGGGACAACCCCTGTTTATGCACTTATTTGCACTATTTACAGTGTAGTAAATTTCCATTTCATGCATGTATCGTACCTCGTAGTGTTCGTCTTGTCAGGATATACGAGAGATAGAGAGTGGTTGTATGATCTTGGTAGCGTGCATACGTGATCTCATGGTGTCTCCATTTTCTTCTTGATTGGTAGTTTATAACGCGTTAGTGTGTCACCGTTTGGATCTTGTGGTGAGTTGGTGGATCTTACGTCTGTTATCGCAATCGTTAGCACGTGGTGTTATAAACGGTAAGATTGTATTTCCCCTTTTTAGCATTCTTATTTTTGGGGATTTCCCTTGCTATCGGGGTTTTTACTTTAGTGTTGGTTTGTGTTGATGTTGGAATTGTGTTTACTCCGTATTATATATTTCTACAGACTACTGTGCATTACTATTGCGGTTCCAAGCGCACTGTTACGCCTACACTTTTGATGTAACTTATGGAAATTAAGTTTACTTCTACGTTATATACGACTATTACGCACGATATTTGACGTTTTGAGTTTTGAATTTTTCTTTCTTTGTGTTACTTATCACCTCCTTGCTTGAGTGTTGTCAGTTCACCCAATTCCACAAGTTCCTATACTGAGGAGTCTGGTGTGAATTCCTCTTTCCCCTATTATTGATATCAACTGGGGCGTGGTTGTGTAACTCTCCAGAACTTTGGGGAGCAAAACCTGGCATCATCGAAAAGTTTTTCCATATTCTTCTACTTCTTTTTTTGCGAAAAATGATTGTAGTGTAAATTTTGCTATTTATTGATTTCAGCGCCACACGCATTCCTCCGATTGTTTGTGGAGAAGATTAGTTTTTTTTTATTTGTTTTATTGGCTTGAGTCATCTAATCCGATGAAACATTTTCCCTTTCTTAATTTCTTCTTCTCTGTTTTGGTGAATTTATGGTAAGATTTATTTAATATCTTTTGATAATTTGAATTTTGAATTTGAATTTTTAGATTTGAATTTTCTCTCTTGGTACTTTGAGTGTATGTATTTGGATAGTTTTGGGTGCATTTGTTTTAAGAGGTCTTCGTCATTTTTTTCACCTTTTAATGGTAAAAGTTTAAATTTATATTTTTATTCTCAAAGAAGAACCTTTAATTCTAGCTTAGTTAAGGCATGTATAGGGTCTTATAATTGCTTTGCCGAACTCAGGCGTATTCCAGCCTCCGGGCGGAATTTTTAATGTACTAAACATCGGATTAACACGAAACCTACGGTTTTACTTCCTATTCGAGAAGATATGGTCTGATTTATATCCAGAATAAAAAAAACCAATCCCAAAACGAACCAGCGTGGGTTGGGTCAAAGGCGAACATGCAAACCGTTCAACCGAGAAGGTTATAATTTGTGGAGAGAAGCTTCAGTAGGTACCACTTGAACTAAGAAGAGATGCATATGTGCTTTATATTTGCTTCTATTCATATGTAGACGTAATCGATCTCCCGATGTGTATATTAGTTATATTAGATAGAGAGTTACTAGACTGTATATAGAAGGAGCTACGTTAAAGTCATAGGATATCCACTTAACTTGTCTGAAAGACATATAACAATATCCGTAATAAAGGTTTGTTTGGGTATAAATGTCAGCTATAGTTGTCCAGCTGAATCTTTAATGTTGAGGTTGTGGTAGGCATTTACAGATTACAGTAAACAAAAAATCAAAAACGAAAAAATTAAAGGGTAAAATAAAAATAAAACAAATAAAATTAACACCAATTTCAAACTAAATGTTCAAAATGCCACTCATTGACTGGCAGTGCGATATATGGAGGACGATATTACATTGCGACTTAAAATAATCTAATATGTCCCTTATTTTTGCTGTTTTACAGCTGGGTTTCCAATACTATTCCTTTTAGAAAATGCGCGACATGAGAAGATCCCAAGTTAAATAAATCTCCCTAGCCGATTTTACATAATCTCAGGTGCAACGCCCTTCAGTTAGATAATGCTACGCAATATGAGGGAAAATGGATGTATGTTTCATCCTCTTGCCCACAAGATCTACATTCTGATTCCTTTGCTAATCCGAGCGTACTCAATTGGCCTATTAGTTTACAATGGCCTAAAAATATTCCTGTTTGTATGCGAATATTCTTCTTACCAGGTTGATGCATTCTGTAAACATCTTCTGATTCTAAGTGGAGTTTTAGCTTGCCTCATTCCGTAGAGATTCTCGCAATAATTGGATTTCCTCTGCTACATTTCACTTTTCAGCATTCTACAGTTTTGCACTGCTACTTATTCCGCAAAAAAATTCAGGTCTTAAGGATGGTGTTTCAATCCTTTTTTGCAAGATTATCCGTTATTTCGTTTCCTTCCACTCTGTGTGACCCAGAAGCCACAGGAGGATTTATTCCTTTTGCCTCGCTCGTTCAATTTCCCTGGGCACTCCCAAGTCATCTTGAATTTCCTTTAAAGAAAGAGAGAAAGACGCAGAGTTCTATCATGAACCATCCCTGCTCAGTCGTTTACTTTTTGTGGATGTCGAATTGTGACCTGCAGTCCAGTGATGGAAGCCATTGTTAGAATGGTACAAATCCAACATGGATTAGATCACATTTTATATTTAAGGACAAACAAGTTTAGTTTACATACATATCAATATAAAACCAAAGTATGTTTTTTTTATATAATGAACTTTCTTAACATCCGGAGGAGTAAATTAGATTAAATAAGATTAATGATATTGTGTACAATAGACTTAACTTGTTAACGCGTACAAGTGTTCTAGAAATTATATATAATTTATTGACAGAGGGAATTCAATTGGATGACCAAAAAGCCCAATTAAATAAAAATAAGAATATTGCAGAGAGCGGTAACTATAACGGTAAGCATATTGGTTTTGTTTGTGATTAATTAAATAACTGCAGGGTATTGTCAATTAAAAATCATTTAAACAAATTACGGGCGATAATTACTAGAAAATGACAGTTAGGCATGCACAAAGCCCTGCAAGCCCTGCAATTGCCATTGTTACGTCGCTTAAATATTCCCTTCCGTTCAACCATAAATTAGCAAAGATATTTCAATATTCTCACGGAACAACCGGATAAATCTTTTTTCCAGCTACTTTATGTACTTTAAAGGATTATTCATAAGGTTTGCGCACCGGCTAAATCCTACTTTCGGTACGAGGATATTTGCTGTAGTCATAATTACATTACGAAATCAAATATAAGAATTATTCATCTCGGGAGCCCACTTCTGAAACAGTTGGGGAGCGGAATTTCTTCAATTAGGTACGTCAGTTGAAATAATTGGCAATTAGAACGTGAGGGATGTAAAGAATACAACTGACAAAATGACTGGAGCTCCGCAGAAGAATACGGAAATAATATGAATTTGAATAAAGAACTTTCTCAAACATCCACAGTGTTTGTGATTATTAGAAAATTAGAGTACAAATTCATTATTAATTAATTAATTCATTATTTCGTGATAATACATTTCCTATTATTACAAAAAAAAGTAATAACAAAATTCAGGATTAATCCCGTGTGATTATTAGCAGACTTGAAAGGGACCCAATTCAGAACTACCTTAAGGGTTGTTTGAATATTAAAAAAGGGATTCTTACTTATTTATTAAGCTAGTGCTCTTCCTTTATTTCAAGTCCTGCATTTTCCAGCAACAGGAAATGAATGAATTTTTGAAAATAGCGCCCCATTAGCAACAAAGTAAATATAGTAGAAAGTTGAAAGATGGTAATTTTGTGATAAAAATACGAAAAATGTCAAGGGAAGTTCTAGTCACTGATACTGAAATGATTCCTTTACCTTTTCTGTAGTTTCTAAGAATAAGAACTGGGTGTTCACTACCACGATGAGCTGGGATAAAAGGGTCTGAGCAGAGCTCTCTTACACGCTGTGGTTCACTCAAAGGCGCATGGCGTAGTGAACATCGATGCCTTTCATTTTACGTTGTCGAGTTTTCGAGTGGTAACAAACTCAACCTAAGACAATTCAGCTTAATTAGGAAAACCTTTTCTTTTTAGTAAATGAATATGCGTTATTGGCTGGTTAAATCTAAATATTAGTTGTCGCCTTTTCCCGCACAAGCTAAAATCCGCTGATAGATACAAATCTGCGTTTTAGAATATTTTAAAGTTACGCAAATACATTGTCTTAGACAAATCAATTGTGAAACTATTCTCCATCTATTCTATACATGTTCATATTCTTTAGATGTATGCAGCGATAGTGGGGCCAATTATAAATGTCATTGATGGGGCAATAGCTGGAGCAAAAGAACTAATCTGGTCACCGCAAGAAATAACCTCTATAAAGTGTAAAAATGAGGATATATAGCTGGAGCTTTGAGAACATACCCAATGGCAACCATCGAAATAGTATAGTAGATCGAATCCTTCTCTGTGTTGTGGTGGAAGGCGTATGAAAAAGAACCAAACTCAGAATGACCAAGGCAGGAACGATTAAGGATAGGCTTCAAACTCCTGACGGTGATCAAACCTGGATGCTGTGTCAAAAATTTCAGTTTTCTGAAAGAATTTACCACAAAGCTCAGCAACGAGAGCAATTGGGATCAAAACACCATCTTGGGATTAAATAAAAATACCGTCAAACACTCCACAATGGCATTGGCAACTAGAATAGGAGTAGGTATATGGGGCTAGAATTAAGTATCCCTACTCGTGGGATCACTATGATGAGACCAGAAGTTAAAACAAAAAAACCTAACCCTGGGGACTCCGAAAGGAGACACCCAAGTAAACCTGAAGAGGGACAACGAACTGCAGGTAACGCCGAGGGCTCCGAAATCGGAACCTCGCGTCCTCGTTCAAGACCATCGGGTGCTGAAAGGCGAAAACGTCAAGCTGCAAGGAGAGCTGCTCAAGCTCAACCTGACAGCAACGTTTCAAAACTGAAAATGGTTTCCTGGGAAGCAAATACTGCTAAACCGGGCACCAGCCATGCAACAACTGCAGCTGTAAAGCGAAACCTCTCTGAGGAAAGCCCGCCAAAGGCAGTTGCCAAGCGTAAAAGACGGCATATCCGGCGACGTCAAGATCCTTCAAGGAGGTACTCACGGATGTCCAGATGGCCATAGTGCCTGAGGATTATCCTGAGAGCTCCATCTCGCAGGAGCAGGCGGAACTGGTCCGAAACTGCATACTGCAAGAGCTGGACAAGCTGGATGTTGGAGGACCCCAACCACAATTCAGTGAGGTCCGACACCGGGGGGGGTGCGCTGAGGGCCGCCTGCGTGGACGCGAGCACTTGCTCGTGGCTTGCGGGCGTTGTCGGAGGCTGCACACCTTGGGACGGCGCCAAGCTGAAGCTCGTCAAGGAAGCGGATTTGCCAAAACCAGTAAAGGCTCTGGTATGGGTCCCAGGCCCGCCTGTGGAACCAGAAAAGATTCTGCACCGTCTTAAAGTGCAGAACCAAAAACTACCCATGAACTCTTGGAGGGTGGTGAACACCAAAGCTGACCCGAAAGGCCAGCAGAGTGTGTGGCCATGGACGAGAGTTCATGGAAGATGCTGCAGGACACCTTTAATGGCAGACTGCATCTAAACTTCTCCTCCGTGTCGTTCCGACTGCTGGGTCGAAAGGAGAAAGCAGAGGCGGAAGCCGAGGAAGCAATGGAAATCACCGAGGGACCATCACTACAATCAGATCCAGGAACGGTGGGAGTGAGGAACTGAGTTGGCCGGCTTTCTCCGCGGTCGATCAGATCCGTGAGCACCATCACGGAACTGGAAACGAGGCTGGTGGATCTCCTGCATACTTCACCAGCAGGAGGGAAGCTCAGCAGGAAGGGATGGTCAACATTCCTGAACTGCTTCAGATTAACCTCCACCATTGTAAAGCGGCTTCTGCTGTCCTGCAAGCTTATGTGGTAAGTAAAAACATAGACATTGTTCTTATACAAGAACCCTGGATTACAAAGGGTAAAATAGGAGGCTTAGGGATTGGGGGATGGACGCTGCTTCATGGGGACGGCCACAGTCCCAGAGCCTGTCTACTTATAAAAAGCAATATTAACTGCCTCTTACTTGGGGCCACTGTTCTAGGGACCTGACCACAGTAAAAATCCAATGGATGACGGGGCTGGAACAAGGGACCTCCTCCTGGATCAGCCTACCTTCCGTATGACCAACAGGATCCACCTCCAACCCCGGAAGTGAGAACACTGGCGGACTATGCGGGAGGGCGCAATAAAGACCTCCTATTAGGGTGCGATGCCAACGCGCACCATACTCTATGGGGCAGCAGTGACATCAATAAACGAGGTGAGCTACTAATAAATCACTTTGCTGCAAACGGTCTAGTTATCCTCAACCGTGGAAACAAGCCGACCTTTGAAACGGCTAGCCGCGCAGAGGTTATCGACATCACCGAATGCACAATGCGCTGCGCGAAGTGGGTGAAGCAGTGGCATGTGTCGGATGAGCCGTCCCTCTCTGATCATAGGTATGTAAGATTTGACATTGACATACCGCAGGTAAGTAAAGATTTGGTACAGAAACCCTAGGAACTGTAATTGGGATGCTTATCGAGAGCGACTAATTGAGGAACTAGAGTATTACCCAAAAATAATTAAAAATGCCGCTGATGTTGAGTTCTTGGCTAAAGGCGTGCAGAATGCAATAATAACCTCGTATGAGACTAGCTGTCCCATCAAGGGTCAAGACAACTAACCGAGATACACCTTGGTGGACCAGGGAGTTGTCGGACCTGAGGGCGGCTACTAGAAAACTTAATAATAAAGCGAAAAGATCTGGTTCATGGGACGAATACAGGGTGTCACTGACCAGATATAATTGCGCCTTAAGAAAGGCGAAACGTGAGTCGTGGAAAAAATTCTGTCAGGAAGTAGAAAGTATCCCTGAATGCTCCAGAATTCGAAAAGTTCTTGCAAAGGAGGGACCTACTAAAATAGGGGCTCTGCATAAGCCTAACGGTGAGATAGCCGACACAGAGGAGCAGGTTCTACAGCACCTCCTTGAGGTGCACTTTCCGGGCTCTGAGATCATTCAAACCCAGTTTGGGGGGGAATGTAAGGGACTGATACCTACGCAGACACCTGCCTCGAGAGCAAGGAAAGAGGATTGGAACCTAGCCGTAAAATAATTCAGGTTTCTAGGATACGATGGGCAATTGAATCCTTCAAACCTTTTAAATCGGCTGGTTTGGACGGCATCTTCCCGGCGCTGCTTCAACAGGGCCTCGAGGTGCTATCCCCAGTTTTATGTACCCTCCTAAGGGCAACCTTGGCGATGGCTACACACCAAATAGCTGGAGAGAGGCCCGGGTGTATTCATTCCTAAGCAGGGCAAATCGTCCTATATGGAAGCGAAGTCGTACCGGCCCATCAGCCTTACCTCATTCTTTCTCAAAACTCTTGAGAAGATAATTGACAAGCACCTGAGGGACTCGGCCCTGGCAAGGATGCCTCTTCACGAGTACCAATTTGCTTATCAAACTGGTAAATCCTGCGAGCAGGCCATCCATGACCTGGCTCGTCGAGTGGAAACTGCCTATGGCAACAAAGAAATCGCACTAGCGACCTTCCTCGACATTGAGGGCGCCTTTGATAAGGCGTCGTTTCTGTCGATGGAAAGGGCGCTGCGTAAACGTGGAGTCGAGCCAATGATTACGAGGTGGATCGGCAACATGATAAGAAACAGAAAGGTTCACGTGTCGCAGAACCTATGCGCGATCAGGGCGGCGGTGGCAGCTGGCGTACTGCCACCGCTGCTATGGAGTCTTGTGGTGGACAGACTGCTCTCTGAACTTCGGGGGGCGGGCTTCCATGCGCAGGGCTACGCCGATAACATCACCATTCTTGTCCGCGGGAAATTTGGGGGCGTAGCATCCGAGAGGATGCAGGTCGCGCTCAGGCTTGTAGAGAGGTGGTGTACAAGAGAGGGTCTCAATGTCAACTACAGTAAAACGACTATGGTTCCGTTCACTTGGAGGAGGAAACTCATTCGGCTCCAAAATACTCGTATCAACCGAGGTTAAATACCTGGGTGTTATCTTGGACGCTAAACTGCTGTACAAATCACTAGAACATGTGACGAACAAAGCCATCAGGAACTTCTGGGCCTGCAGAGGTATGTTCGGTAAAGCGTGGGGGCTAAAGCCTTCAATGGTACACTGGTTGTACACGAAGGTCATAGTACCCTCTATAACTTACGCCTCGCTGGTCTGGTGGCATAAAGCAAATCTAGGCTATGCTATAAGTCCGCTTAGCAAAGTCCAGAGAATTGCCTGTTTGGGGATCACGGGAGCCATGTCCTCAGCGCCGGCTGCTGCTATGGAGACCATTCTTGGGCTTCCCCCGCTGCAGTTGGTGCTGTGATCTGAGGCAGTCCTAGGGGCCTACAGAGCAAAATGTAGTGGATGCAAGGGCTTCTCCGGCAAAGTCGGAGATCATACCAGCATCTTCAACTACATCGAACAAACAGTACCACTGTCCGTAAAGGCAGATAAGATCTCGCCCGTTTTCAGCTTCTCTGGGGATACAGGGTAGATATCTCCAGCAGAGAAACTGCAATTGCATACATCCGCAAACCAATCGAGGTATATCCCGTTGGTTCGTCGATGCCTCGAAAACGTGTAATGGCACGGGTATTGGAATCTGGAGGGACGGTGAGCGGGACGGGGAAGCTTTCAGCCTAGGAACCTCCCCCACCGTCTTCCAAGTCGAAATCATTGCTATTCAGACTTGTGCTGAGGGCATTTAACCGCCCACGCAAAAATGGAAGGATTGAAATCATCTCCGACAGCCAAGCTGCCCTCAAAGCTTTGCGGGCTGTCAGATTTGACTCTGAGGTGGTACTGGGGTGCCACAGAATACTGAAACAGCTGGCGGAACATCTTAACGTCACATTGAGATGGTGCCAGGGTCACTCTGGGATCAGAGGCAATGGAAATCGCTGAAACGTTAGCTGGGGGCGCCAGCGGGGTGCGTTCGTGGGTCCAGAGCCGACGTGTGGCAGCTCGTATGGGGCGATCAAAACTTTTGTCAGGTCCAACTTGCTGCTAGGACTGTTCCTCTGGAATAGACTTGCCGGCGCTAGACACTGTAAATCCCTAGGACTCCAACCTTATCAGGAAAGACTCCGTAAAGCAGTCTTTATGAGCAGGGACAGATTGAGATTACTCACAGGAATCTTAACTGGGCACTGCGCACTAAATAAACACAGGCACCGCATGGGGCTTGTGGACTCTTCCCTGTGCGGGAGGTGTGGAGAGGCGGAGGAAACTCCTGCTCACCTTCTTCTCAACTGCTCGGCAGTGGATGGGGAGAGGCAGAGGCACTTTGGGGTCGATCGGTTGGACGAACCCAGAGTTGACAAATTAACTCTCAGCCAGATTGCGAACTTCCTTGATAGGGTGCAACCTGAGCGAGAGGGCTAAATATGGACATGGGGGCACAATAGGTCTCT
This sequence comes from Protaetia brevitarsis, assembly GCA_004143645.1. Taxonomy (NCBI): domain Eukaryota; kingdom Metazoa; phylum Arthropoda; class Insecta; order Coleoptera; family Scarabaeidae; genus Protaetia; species Protaetia brevitarsis. Next base: position 2,555,290 of record RXPK01000214.1, read on the forward strand.
CTGGCCGAGCTGCCTTCCTCGGGTTTTACACCCGCCCATGGGGAAAAAAAAAGTATCTTGAAAGCTTGGGGAAATATCTTCTAGGCGGAAATACTCGCTTTTAAAATATGCGAAATATGCAAAAGCAGAAAATCATCATTATGTCTGATAATCAATTAGCCATCAATGTGCTGAGCTCATAAGTAAGCTCCAAGATGGTTTGCGAATGCCTAGGGAAACTAAACGAACTAGGCAAAAGGACAAAGTAACATTTTTTGTGGGTTCTGGGACACAAAGGACTGGAAGGAAACGAAATAAAGGATAATCTTATAAAAAAAAATATTGAAACATCCGTCTTGGAAGCTGAACCTTTTTGCGGGATAAGCAGTAGTACAACCCTAAAGAAATTAAATAATGAAATGGAGCAGAGAAAATTGTACTATTGAGAGACTCTCCAGAAAATGCGACAAGCTAAAACTTTCCTGGGAATCTATAACCAGAAGAGGTTTACAGAATGCATTAGCCTGAGTAAGCACAATATTCGTATATTAACAGGGATCCCTTCAGGTTACTGTAAATTGAAAGCACATCTGAGCAGGCTCCGATTGCAAGGAAATCTGAACGTAGATTTTGAGGGGAAGAGGATGAAGCGCCCATTCATATATGAAATTGTGCAACGCTGTGCAACCCAAGGGCATGCACCTGGGAGCACGTCAAATGCTTGGAATGGAAGATTTACCTAACCTGGGGCCTTTTCACATGCCGCACTTGGTAGGCATAGGATTGGAGGCCAGTTGTAAAACACCATAAGAGATGAATATGAGATACAATAGGCCTTTTGGGTCGCATTGCACTATTACCCTTTTTTCTACATTGATACACACAAACTGCAAATCATAGCAGCATATACTATATATACACAGAATAACTTTCAAGCAAAAAATAATATTACATAATGCTACGTTAGCTGAATAAATTTTAGATTGTTTTTTCAACAAACAGTTTTGTTATTTTAAGTATTATACCATTAATATAATGAAACGGTGTATTTTAATTATATATAGGTAGAATAGTTTCACCATTTAATAACTATCTCAGTGCATAAATGATTGAATCGGCGAGATTAATATAAACATTTTCATATCTCTCTGCGCATACGATAGAATTATAATACGGAAAAGAAGCAATAACGGCTTCGAGTGTTAACCAAAACTGTAATGACGTGCCTAAGTGTAGACCTACATTTTTATTTATTTTATTTCTATATACCCCAATTACCCTAACATATAAGAAACGACCTGCACAGGAAATTATTCTAACCATATTCATGGTGTTCGGTAAACATCACTCAAGTCAATTATACAATTATCTTATATAATGAGGATAAGTGATGGATTGGCTGTCGGAATTCCAAATGAGGTTACCAATTACGCGGTTTCAATCATTCCCGAGCTGAATACGGTTTATATCGCATTTCCTCCCGTAACATGCTAAACATTCTACGAAAAGTGTAAAATATGGTTTAGTTTATTGAAGTCTGAGGAGTTTAGTTTCCAATACAATAGTCTAAAGCGTTACAGATTTACGGACGAAACAGTCAAGCGGGGCATTTTGTATTATATCAACATTCTTTGATACGCCACGTTGGTTAAGAAAGGTAAATGTAAATACAGGAAAAATATAAAGTTTTAAATCCAATTACGTAGATTTACTTACTTACTTTATTTCACTTTAAACTTAATTGCGCCTTCGAATCATTTAAATACTGTTAAAGAAATCCAAGAATATTGTGAATGTAATATTATTTAACCAGAAGTATTCGACAATTTCTTTTGTAGTTTCTTCCAAGCTATCATAAATTTGGATGACATTTTTGAAATTTAATTCATTGAGATTTGGAAAAATTTGAAATATCTCTTTAAGCTTAAGTGTATCATAGTATATCAAATATTTCGGGATATCAACATGTTCAGAAACAATAGACAACTACAAGAAAAGAAATAAAAATGGGCTGTCCCAAGTCACTTGTGCATTTGTAATACTTGGAATAAGCTATTTATTTCCATCTATTTATCAAATAATATTTGCTTAAGGGAACATGACGCTAATAATTAATTTATTTAAAGAAAGCTCGCACAAAAAAAATAAAAACAAATTCAATTTATAGGAAATGATTAAGTAATACAATTACTGTAAAGACTTAAATAACTAACTTTTTACGATAAACCAATACAAACATTCTAAGGATGAACATAAATAAGCACAAGCAAAGCGTTGTTTTTAAATAAGTCGTTAAATTTATAATTCATGAAATATTCTATATCAGTTTTCTCTTCATCTAGTATTGTAAATACGTTATACAGGTTATTCCACTTAAGTGGTTCATTGAAAGGTTATGTATACTTAAGGCGATTCTCCTATTTTATAGCAGTAACAGAACATATTTGGCACAAATAGCACAGCAAATACAATTAAAAAATGTTAATTTGTTATGTAAAATTATTTTTGATGGGTCGGTGTTTGGGCTGTTTCGCTTCAATCGTCTATTGAATTATTTGAACTTGCAGTGATTCTGCTGCCGTCATCGAGGTAGCCTTGGGAAGGCCTATACCTTGTCAGTACCATTTCTGAAATTGTTGTATATCCATATTTCTCAGACACACTCGTACAGTAACATTTTTATTATGCATTCGTGTGAGTATTATTTGCGCCTTAGCTCTCCACCAGGGGATAATTATAAGAATATACTAAAGAAGGAATAGAAGGATTCTTTGTGCCAAATAATATACAGTAGACTGCCAGAAGTATAGAAGTATTTAAGACTTTCTCTTTTACATATTGCTGTGGTCTGGCACCCCGGGGTTAGTAAATTCAGTGTTTTTTTGTTTATAGAGATTAATCTTTATCAATGTGTCGGGCAAATTCTCTCAGAGATTAATGTTTTATTTTTGGATAAGATTTTGTTAATTGATTTGATTGTTGAATTTATTTTTATTGTTCAGTTGTTGATTATTTATTTATTCAATTGTACATATTGCGTTCATCAGTATTGTATATTTTGTAGTTTATATTCTAGACTTTTCTTAGACGAATTCTGCGTTGCGAGCACCCGCAATTGTAAATTTTATATATATGCGACCGTGTTTAACCTTGCAGCTCAGTTACTTGAACGATGTCGTGTAAGTACAGTTAAATTTTATTTTCTTTGCTGCCTTTTTGTAAATTCATTTGATTTTAAAAATGTTGTTCGTTTAATTTGAAATTTTTTCATCCTTCAAGGAACTCGTTAAATAATAATCGTTATTATATTATTGTGTGCACTAATTAGGTATAAGATCCGTTATTATATTTGTTCTAGAAGGTATTTTAAGTTTAAAGAGATTAATTTTTCTTTTTTTTTGTTTTCTAGTTTACTGATTTGTATTTAATAGTTAATCACCTCGGTTTAGGTGAAAAGAAGCTTTGTGCTTAAAATTAAATTTCAATTTTATAAATTTACTTGTTTTATCCACGTTGAAATTTAAATTAGTGTGTTGTAATTTTGAGACCACGTGGATTTTTGTGAAAAAAGGATTTTTTTCTAGAACAAATTTACCTCTTTTGTTTGTTTAAAGGATTTGCATTGTCCTTTAGTAAATTAGATGCATGCAGTTTTTTGTTTCGGCCAGGACTCTTAGTCTATGGTTTTATTTTCTGCAAATTTGTATCTAAATGCTTTTTTTTATAATAAAATTTATAATTGTTATTAACGTCATTCTAAATTTCTGTTCTTTCATTTTTGATTACTTTCACCCACAATTTTTACTTTTCATGATTAGTTCAATTGTGAGAATAACCCTGAGGTTATTAGTTCTTTTGCGCCCTTTTATTTTTATCCGCTGAGCTAGTAAATTTAATTTTCATTTTTTTTACTTTTCATTTTGCATTTATGGTGGTACCATCAGTACACAGCAATATGTATATGCATATATGTTTTTACGTTTAGTATAAAATATATTCGAATGTATCAGAGACACTCACTTTGACCAATAATTAGACCATCTACATATATTAACAAGTGGCTTTCCACTACCCACGATTAAATAGTAGCAAACAAAAGTTAACTAGTTCCAAGTCGCACCGTAGTCCTAAGTCACCGAATCTGTAGTACCTCTCATAAGCATTAATACCTTTGGCGAATAGGTGGTCAGGAATTACTTTTAATTCATAAAAACAAAAACAAGAATCTCTTAAGCAACCATCTAAGGAAGAAAATTTGGCTTAACTAAAATGTTCCCAAAGTTATCAATCAACAGGTATTGATGTTCTGCAACCTTCAATGTGCACCAAATGTTTAAATGTGCAGCAAACGGTTCAATATAGAATTGGCCAAATGTAATCGCTATAAAGTGAAGAGCAGGCATCTTGTGTACAGCTTAGGAACTCTAATATTTTTCAAAGTTTGGTCTGTATCTAAAATGCAAAACTCTTTCCTTATGTATTTAGTATCTCTTATATTTTTAAGATCTTTTTTTGATTTGATGAGATATTCCGTTGTCTCAAGTTAAAAAACTGACCCAGTATACTGAATTTGCAAACAAGTGTGTACGTAAAATAATAGTTACATCTACTAGGGTTGGTGAATCATTTTATCTATATTTCATAACAATATACACATATTTTTAAAGAAAAAATACTCGCTGGGTATTGTAGTTTATTCCGCGCCGAAATATTTTTCCTAGTCCCATATAGTATAGTACAGTGTTTGTCTCGTAGTAGTGCTCTTAAGGTACTGTGAGTAGAAGGATAATATTTCTGATATTCATATTTTTATACTAGGAAACTTCGTGCAAGATAATAATAAACTGTTAGAGGTTGTTAGAACCGCACATATCCGTACGTTAAGTACCATACCACCTGAAATGAACGTAATATCAATGAAGAAGGTATAGTTAAAGCTCATTACAGTATATCACATTATAACGGCACTATCTCCCAGTATTTAATTATAAGTATGCTCTTAGGAAAGTAACGCTTAATGACACTATCCTTAAGTGCAGACCGTATACCATACTTTAGAAGCCAAGCAAACATTAATATCACTAATACGATAATTTATACAAATTTAAGGGAAGAGCGAGGTCCCGTAAACGTAACTTTATACATTGCAAAAGGATCCGGCATCGATCAGCGATTTCCCGTGGGTGTGATTAACGCTGAAACCGCTATTCAGTTAAAGTGAGTACTTAGAAAACCGCTAATCCTGCGCAAACCCGAACCTTTGATTAATTGCTGCTTCGCTGATGTGGTTAGAAGGGAACGTATTTATATTTTATATATTCGTAAATTAAAATTGAATAAATAAAATAAAAATAATTAGTAAAGATGATCTCAATCAATATATATTTAATTTTTACTTAACAATAGATAGCTTTTATAAAGGAAAAACAAAAGAAGGTTACAACCATATAACGAGCGCATTTTAAAACAAAATCTGATTTTAAGCTCTTTAATAGCTTTGTGTGCACCTGCATATAATTTTCTGGATATTTATCTAATTTTAAGATTTCAGAAAATTCTTAATTTGTTTTAAATCACACGACACTGACTTATTCGTGTTCACTCAGATGCAATGGAAAGTGGTAAAGACAACGGTTATTAACGAGATAAGAATGTTCATCATTTTCGAACACGGGTAAACTGCCATATTAATTCATCATTCGTATACTTCAGATTTAAAAATTACCTTTTAGTTGTATTATAGCTGGATATTAAGCTAAAATAGTTGCGAAGGTCCGATTAAAACCACAGCAACATAATGGGATTTTGTTAAAGGGGTCATCAGAATATTCTTGAGATTCATCGATGCGATAACTGGCCTTTGTATTCAAGACATGCTCATCGTTTTTCATCGCAGCAATGTTAAAATGTAATTAAAAATTCCTTTTTACATGCACATGTGGGAAAAATTCGCTGAACAATCACCAACCGAACTGACGAGCATGGTGAGCATTTCCACCGAGTGACGGCAAAACTGAAACATTGGTATAGTGGGAAAAAATTGCATACTCTGGTTACTCTGATTAGAAATGTGAAAAATAGACTTTTCTATATTTTTCTGCGCTTTCTGCGGCCTTGAATGCTCAGTAAGTTAAAACAACCGAAAAATATTTCATGAAATAAACAAATTTTGTCGAACTGAATAAATATCTGTTGAGTAAGTTGGTTTAAAAATACAAAAAAAAACGGTCTTTTTGGGTACAATCTTTACACGTGAATGTTTCGAAAACCAGACTCTACTTTGGAAAACGGCCAATGGTGTTGCATTCAACGCATCCTTTTCTACCCAGGACCCATAAATATTGAGATTTTCGACTAGCACAGTGTAGTGTTTTTAATATTACTAATGATGGCACCCTGTAACTTCTACAATTTCATTTTGCTGCAGAAGAAAATCCAGATATTAACAATACTACCGATCTATTTAGCAGAAGTAATAGAAGTCGAAGCATCTACAACCACACAGTTAATTCTTCCAACATCTAGACTATCCGGCAACTCTATTTTGGAGAGTAATTTACCTTTTTTAAAACTTTACTCGATTGCCCAACCAATTCCTGCTTCATTGACGTTTTAGGGCAACCCTGGAGCCTTATTTCAACAGTTTACGAAAAAGCAGATCATGTGTTGTGAATAGAATTTTCAACAAAAAATATGTCAACTGTTTAACCAGCTGAACTAGATTGCTTTAAGAATAAAAAATTCTCTCAATTTTTAAAAAATTATGTGAACCGCACGCGCCATCCCAAATACGAACAATTATAGTATATATCGTTATATGTATGAAGCACATGCTGCTGTTCGTAGTAGATGTGTCTCCTGACGACGTTAAGTTGAAATATGCATCAAATTAGAAGAATTGCTAGATTATACATTATGTGATAACAACATCGATTAATGAAGGTCTCGTATAGCAATAATAGCAGCTTTTAAGGTGTTGGTATAATCATTTACTTATAGAATTGAAATCCTACAATTAATATAGAGCTAAAGAAGATGTTAGAAGAACATGTAATTGATAATTTTTGTAATATACGATGTACTATATTCCAATGATCTGTTTTGTACATTTTTATGCTTGCCGTGCTAAGCGTATACCAAAAGTAATTATTTATTTAACTATGTTGTGCATTATTAAAATTATTCGACGTTTGTGATAATGCTTGGGTTACATCCATTAAATTGAAACAATGATTGAACTCTGATAGTAGCGTCACATTCAGTGTTACACATATGTTACGCATCCAGCATTATTTGTGAATTTCATGCAGATGTGACAATTCAAATTTTGTTTTCATATTACTGCTGAAACAAAATTTTGTTTAAGAAGCTTTAATTTTCATTTCCTGCGAGTAAAATTATCGGGTATTTACAGTTCTTTCTTCGTATATCCCGCTTCCACGTTAATCAATACAGAGACAATATCTGCTAAAGCTTGTAATTTCTGTCTAATACCATTAGACAAAGTAATCTACCGTGTGTCGGAATTATGCCCTTGGTAATCACTACATGACAGTTTGTGTGATAAACTCCCTATTCAAGTATTGTCCTCGTTTAGTATTAAAAGAAAAAAAACTGTTTTATGGTTGAGTGCTGATATTAGTTAACAATATTATGCAATTTTCTTTAGTAATGTAAAATCAAGGCAATGGTGCAGTGTCCCGACATAATAATCAAGTCTAACCTCGATGATCATCTATACAAATAAACCAAAGAAGAACGAGTATGCGAATTTACATTTCACATCAATTTAATGTGAAATGTAAATTCAATTTAAATCTGATAGTGGATAGGTTGGCTACTATCTATGAAGTTGTAATTAAGGATTGTATACCGGTTTACCGGTAAACCGGTTAACCGGTAAATTGACCAAAAAACGTTCGGTAAATTTACCGGTAAATTACAGAAAATTACCGGTAATTCGGTAAATGAAAAATCCATACCAAAAATTTTTATCTACGAAATATTGTGTTTATAGATATGTATTTAAAGGTCTAAAGGGACATTGAAAATAAAAAAAAAAAAACAGGTACACTTATTAATTTTATGGGAGATGTTTTTTGTTTAATTTTAATTTAAACTTTCTTGAGATTGAGAACCGCTGTAGTGCCCTAGAATAGAGAATATAGAAAAGAAACCGACAAAAACTTTTGATTAGAAACGTATAACCTCCATTCCACCGAGTTAGTCAGAAAGAGAAGGAATCAAGAAATTCTCAACAAAAAAAGCAAAAAATTGAAAAAAGGTGTAGAAATTAAAAGAAAATAAGAATGGAAACAAGATGGATAACGAAAAGCAACGCAATGAAAAGCGAGATTAATGTTCATTTGTTGCTAGGACGGTAGGAAGCAACACACCCTACTTTTCCTACCTTCCTTTGTCAACAAGTGTAATTTCAATTCTCTCATTTTATGGTTTTTTGTGTGGATTTTATTTATCTCTCGAAAAAAGTTGGGTTAGCATATGCGATTTGTGCTCTGGAGTTTTTTAAGATTTTTAAAAGTTTAAAATCGTTTTACTCAAAGAGTAAGTAAATGTCTCATTTTTTAATATTTTAAAATAATAATATATAAGAACAACATTTCACGTATTTAAATTAATAGCAATTTTGAGTACACCACATTATGAGAGAACATTAATGCAACATTGTTGTAAAATAACATTAAAATTTGAACCTTCAATATTTTGTTTTACTTCTTACAACTGCTTAAAATAATTAAATACAAGTATTTATTACAAAATTCTAATATTATACCTTAAGATTGTGTAAAACATGTATTATTCTAACCTAATTTCTAACTCTACTTTCTTGGGGAATCCCCATTAATGTCACACATGAAAAAAAAAATTACCGGTAATTTACCGGTAAACCGGTATTTTAATTTTCATTTATCGAATTACCGGTAAATGAAAAAGTCGGTAAATTTACAATCACTAGTTGTAATGACGAACCTTTATGATGTTGGAGAAATTTTAGCAAGATACACTAAGGAGTGGCGGCGTATTGCCCTTACACTGACAGTGAAGTTGCCATCAAAGCCTTTAGTAACAAAAGAGTTAGTTCAGTACCGCAATAACTGCAATCGCCATCATAATAGTTATCACGTGTATTATAGGTCATAACGAAAAACTGAGTAATGAAGCTGACAATAAACAGGCGAGGCTGGGCCTTCTTTTTCAAAACATTTCTGCAATTCTCTTGCAGCAGCCTACATCAAGTCATAACGTGGTTGACTTTCCACCGCAAACTTGTACTGGGATCAATAAGACTGACAGTAACGTGGTTAGAAGTCACGGAGCTTTGTTTAAAAAAAGATGTCGCCAGTTTTTTCTTTTTCTTTAATTATTCCCGAAGCAAAATGATCATCTTTTATATTCAGGTTATTAAGAAGACATCGAATTCCCAAATGATTTGTGATGGAGCCAAAAAATTTCCATTGAAATTTTTGTGATGTTCGGTGTTCTGGAACAGTGAGAGACCATAGCATGTCACTGGGTATAGCACAAATAATGTAAAATTATTTTCCATGAGGAAACCTTTTAATGTTCTTTTAAAACGAGTAGGAGAAATCGGCTCATTTGCAGCATTCAGGTCGAGTAATAGTTTTAAACTAAAATGTAAGGAAATACCTATGTGTTCATAATGCCATTCACTGATGGTCCCCAGGTCACCCAATATAGCCGCAAATGATTTTTTCTTATGGGATTTGTTAAGTTCTCAATTTATGGCTTTGAAAATGAAAGAACTCATTCTATTGAAGAGTTGCGTGCAAAAGTTATAGATTGTATGCGAAACATATGAGCCCAAAACATTGTCCAATATCCGTAGAAATTTAGTTGATAGGTTAGGATATTATGCATTTCAGCTAGGAGATCGTTTTGAGAATTTATTAAGTTGCCTTTTATCCTGGTTTTGCGTAGAATCTTATTTTATCTTGACTATTTGCATCTAATACCATTGCATCATGCAATTACAAGTATCGTTTGGCCCAGAACTGAGCTCTTCTGTCATGTATTGCATACGCGTTCGGATAACATCGACTGACCCTAGGACGATTGAATGCTACTGTATGTGGAATTAAATGTAGGGCTAGAAACTGGTTCGAAATTTTCCCATGCGATCAGACTCGAACCAGTGACGCCGTCTTTAATTTAATTTCATGTATAGCAAAAACTGCTGATTGTCCTCTTCCGATTCGACTGTGTATGCGCTGCCAAAGGTTCACAGCTTTGGACTCTGTTTGGGCTGGAATAACACCTCCAACTACTTAGAGCAACTTGAGTAAGTTCTTAAAACTGTTGTTTAAACATTATCATATATAAGTAGGCTATATTTACATTATAACTTTCATAATGCACGCCGTCATACTACTGAGAGGATAACAAACTGATGAAGGGGTCCGTGTTCTCCTAAGTACTCTCAATCACGAGACCTTAATACTATGTGTAGGATGTGCTTAAAAGAAGGTAAACAGCGTTATTTTTTTACCACAAGATAACATTGGTCGATTCATTTAAGTATACCTAGAGGATGCCAAATTGTTATTTATTGTAGAGGTAATAATACAGCGTACTAAGTGTTACCAGATATTTTCTCTTTAGTAGCTATATTGTTACAACAAAATCATATTTCCAATATTTTTTTTTACTAAACACGTAATTGCTTTTGTGTTTTTATGTTGCTCTGATATAACTATAGAGTAGATCAAAATTTCACGGAAATCCAAACGAACTCTAAGTTTTTTACTCCATTTGAATTTTGTATGAATAGCAACTATTCGCGTAATATCATTTTCCTGGCTAGGTATACCTGATGGAATCAGTATTTTTCATTTTGTAGATTTCAATATACTTTAAGGATGTATCAATATAAAAAATGGACTTGGAGGATATATAATTTAAAGATCTAGCGCTGTAAAGTCTTAATTATTCCTAAAAAAGGAATTACGATCGATTAGTTTCTGGGTAATCCGGAAGTGTCAGCTTCAGTATTGATAAATACTTTTTTTTAACAGAAAATACTAGCCGTTGTTATTTGCTAAGTATCTTTCTGAAAAAAAAACATCGCGAGAAAACAACCAAAATGAATAGAACTAATTAGAGATTTATAAGTATTTCCCAGTTTCCTGCACGGGTAACTTCACATTAATTTCCCAAGACCCGGGACCCGAGACTGGCTTAAATTATCGTTGTTTCTCCGGTACGTACAAACATAAAAACAAGAGCCGAATGTTATCTGCATTTGACCAAGACCAAGAACGGGGAAAATTGATTACTGAGAGGACCCCTATTGAGTAAATCAGGGAAGACGTGTAACACTCGTTCGGTCCCTTGTTTAAATTCGTGGTTCACGGCAACCAACCGCGTAGAGAAAATGATGACCTGTCCTCAGCGCTGTCGCTAGCATTCTTATAAATGTTTGGGAAACAAAAGTCGTGCATTTTAAACGGTTCTCATCAATCACCGTAAATAGCTATAGAAATGCGCTCTTTTTTAACCGGCCGGTTACATGCAATCTTCGGAAACAAATTGTCGGAGTGCTCGATCATTTTTTGGTCTGCAATATTGGTTAAGGACAGGTGATATATTAAGTTTCGGAGGCGCGTGCGTTTATCACGATACGTGAAATATGAGCCACTCTTGGAATAACGATCCGCTATCGATGGACCGTAGCTTACTGTTGTAACCTAGTTTGCATTAGCGAATAAATCAAAAACAAACAGTTTTCAGATTGCGACTATAAATTTCGACGTCAAACGCGGTTAAAGGAAATTCAATTTTGAAACGGCAGTAGAAATAGTGCTGTGACATAGAGAAAAACTAGACTGAACAAAGTAACTGACCCAAAACTTATTCAATTATACAGGCTTATTTATTAAGGTAAAAATATAAATTTTATCAGTGATAATTAAATGAGGGGAAAAAGTAAGTTTAAAAAAAAACCACTAAATAGATTAACAGAGTGTCATTATGTACCAACCCAATCGAAACTCGAGCGGTTTTATCCATTAATCTGTATGTATTCAGGATCAGCAAATAGCAACAAGATAAGGTTTTCCTGTATAATGCAACTTCGCGAACTGTCGTATATTCTAATTGAAACTTAGTCAGCTTGTAGACCCCATGGAGTGTTACTCAAGGACACTTTCTGTTGCTATGGAACTTCAACTTTAGGGGGTGCAATTTGGCTTTAAAATCCGCCCTAAATTTCGTTTATCCAAAATAACTTTGCCTAAAAACGATGAGAGATAGAAAAAAGTTACAGTGGAGGAATTGCACCCTTTCGGTCGATATAGCGATATGTTGTGCTTATTTAATCGAATTCAGAAATTGGTTATAATCACTATATTTGACATCGAGTACTGTATATAGCCCTGATTTAAATAATTATACAGGGTGTTACATTCGTCACAAATAAAGTACCATCATTATTGGTATCGTGCTGGTCGTAAGTTTACAAAAGAAAACTAATTGCATATTGACAATACTATCTTTATTCACTTGATATCGTTTTGCAGTATCGGTAGTTAACTTGGTTTACATCAACCCAGAAAATATTATTCAGCTGTGAATACTTTCATACAATTATAATGAAAACCAAATAACGCAAATCCTTGTGAATTAGAATTGCATGATGTGATAAGAGATCTAGTCGATACAAGTGTTCGACAAACAACTTTCGCGGCAGATACTATAGAAAGATTAGGATTTGATAGATCGTCCACGCGTCGTTGAAATAGCAGTTGAAAACAAGCCGTCCAGATTACAAAAGGAGAACTGCTGAGTTTTGGACTGGTTCGAAATCGGAGCGACGATCTAGCGCGTCCAGTGACATATGCGTTTTGGTTCTATGATGAAGGAACTTTACCCACCTGCTCAATATGTGGACACTAGCCCGCTTTTATAAGGTGTTCACGTTGTAGTCAATATTTGTGTTTCCAACAATTTTTTGAAGAGGTTCACTATCATGACGAAGAGTAATGCATGAAGAATGTACATACGTATTTTATAAAATTAGGCTGTTTGCGCCTTACATAAAATAAATTTTCAAAATGCAGTTTCTTACTTATGTTATTATTCATACAAAGTGTGCATTGGTTATATTAAAGTAGATTGTTCTTTTATATAACCTATCCACACATCTGCAAAACAATATCTTTTGTATATTTACGAACAGCACGAATACCAAAAATAATTGTACTTTACTTGTGAGAAATGAACATTGAAGTCGTAATCTATCGCTACTTTATACAGGGTGAGTTTTTTATCTTGAGACAACGGAATACCTCTAAAACACTGCATCAAATCAAAAAAAGATCTTAATAAGATCTGTTATAATGTAGGGGGCTCACTGAATGGTGCCAAACTCGATTCTACGCTATCAAGTATGTAGTTTTTGTTTGAAACTTTTTTTTCGATTCGTAACAGATTGCGCTGTAATCGCAACAAACATGATTGTGAACGTCTAGAAAAATACACAAAAAAGAGAAGCAAGCAAACATGACCCTGTGTTTTTTTTATTTTAACATAAAATAACATTTTCCTATTGGTTGCGCCAAGTTGAACATCAATATCCCTGGAACGTAAATGTTTGTTGTGGAATAATTGGCAGTAAGCTTATTGGTCCATATTTCATCGATGGAAACTTAAATGGTGAAAAATATCGAAACATTTTGCAGAACGAACTTCCAGTGTTACTTGAAGACCTTCCCCTTGGACGCACAACAAACAATGTGGTTCCAACATGACGGTTGTCCAGCACATTATTCAAGAATAGCACGAGAAGTATTAGATCCAGCCTACAATCGTCGTTGGATCGGTAGAGGTGGTCCACTGACTTGGCCTACAAGATCTTACTTCCCCTGACTTCTTTTTGTGGGGCCACTTAAAGTCTGAAGTTTATACAGAAGTGCCAACCACGAGGGAAAACATGATTGAGCGAATCACCAACGCTTGTTCAAGGGTTACGCCGGAAACACTTCTCAGTTGTGTGCAATCATTCCAATTGCGAATAAATAAATGTATGGAAGTGGAAGGGTACGTTTTCGAACAGATTTTCTGAAATTGGTACGATAAAGCAAAATTTCTTCGTTGTTGAATGGCTTTTTGAAATGTTAATTAATGTTAAAATAAAAAACACAAAATGATGTTTGCTTGCTTCTCCTTTTTGTGTATTTTTTCTAGATGTTCACAATCATATTTTTTTTTGCGATTACAGCGCAATCTGTTACGAATCGAAAAAAAAGTTTCAAACAAAAACTACACACTTGATGGCGTAAAATCCGAATCTGCAATACAAAAATGGGGGTTCCTGTTTAAGATTTCAAAGCTTTCCTCCCTCCCACTCTGGGGAGGGGGTGAGGTGGGGGATCGAGTTCGGCACCATTCAGTGAGCCCCCTCTGATCGAAATTCGATCAAATAAGCACAACATATGTCATTCCGTGCTTATTGTAACACCCTATATATGAATAGCTATATTAACCGAAAGGGCTACATAAATGCTGCAAGTCAGCTATTAAAATTTTTACTATCTCTTATCGCTTAAAAATTATTTTGGATAAACGAAATTTGGGGAGGATTTCAAAGTCAAATGGCACCCTCTAATGTTAAAGTCCCGCAGCAACATAAAGTGTCCATGAATAAAGTTTCATGGAGTCTACAAACTGGCGAAGTATCATTAGAATCCGCGATTTACAGTTAGCGAGGCTCCCTTGTTAGGAGAAAATTGATTGGTTGGTCATATTTCAGAAGGAAAACCTGAATGGCGATCACTTCTATACAACTTCTTCAAACTAATCTTCTAGTCTTGCTTGATATCCCATTTCGGTTATGTTGCCAAATGTTCTTTAAATCTAATTGGTTATGCGTTTCCAACGAATCATGAGGTCAGTTAGGTGAAGTAGTGATAATGATTTTTTATCATATATTTGCATGGCACGTCAAAGAGTACAATATACTGCCGTGAACTGATGGTACAAGCATAAATGTAAAATGAAATTGAAAATAAAAAAAAAATTAAATTTACTAGCTCAGCGGATAAAAATTTAAAAGGGCGCAAAAGACCTCAAGGTTATTTTCAGAATTGAACTATTCATGAAAAATAAAATGTGGGCGTAAATAATCAAAAATAAAAGAACTGAACTCTTGAATCACATTAACAATCATTAATTTTTTTTTTATAAAAAAAAAAGAAAAAAAAACATTTAATTACAATGATGCAGAAAAAATAAAACCATGAATTTAAGATTCTGGCCAAAAACAAAAACTGCATTAGACTCTACAATTAAAAAGGACGATGCAAATCCTTTAACAAACAAAAGAGGTAAATTTGTTCTAGAAGAAAATCCTATTTCACAAAAAATCCACGTGGTTTCAAAATTTCAACACACTAAAATTAAATTAAACATGGACAAACAAATGTATTAAAAAATAATTGAAATTTAATCACAAGCATAATGCTTCTTTTCACCCAAACCGAGGTGATTAATAACTCAAAACTAAATTGAAAACTACGAAACGGAAAATTAAACTCTTTAAACTAAAAAACAATTTCTTCTAAAACAAATTACAATAACTGATCTTATATCCAATATGTGCACAATTAAACACAACAGCAATTATTAATTATAAGAGCTCCTTGAAAGCTGATAAATTTCAAATAAAACGAACTACATTTTAAATAAAAATTAATTTACCAAAAATGGCATCAAAGAAATTAAACACATGTACTTACGGTATCTTTCAAAGAACTACCTTTAAGAGGCCCCAAACATCGCGTACAAATATAAAATAGATGCGTGGCTAAGCAGCGCATAAAATGCAAAGATTATCTCTTGCATATTACAAAATATACAATACTGAAGAAGGCAATATGTACAATAGACTAAAATTAATATACACAACTGAACAATAACATTAAATTTAACAAACAATTCTATTAACAAAATCTTTTCAAAATAAAATATTAAAACTGTGGAAACTCTATCATTGCATTGATAAAAATGAATCGGAATGAATAAAAATACAAATTTGAATTTCCGGAAACCCGGATGCCATACCACAGCAATACGTACTATCACATATGTGGTAAAAAATGAAGCATAAAAGTGACAAATTAAAATAAAAGTCTAAATACTGGGAATAACGAAGACATTTCCGATTTAAAAGGTATGTGAAAAGTACTCACTAAACCTGTAGAATAGGTTGTCTAAGCTTTTTTTTTCGTTTTTTCTTTGCTCCCGAATTCTTAATTTCGTCTCGCAGTTTATTATATGTCGTTGGATCACACAAATCCGAAATTACTAAAGATAGAATAAGATGCTTCTTCATCCACGTATAAGTAATTATATTTATCTGGTAATTCCACGTTTAACTTCTGTATAGTATTTTCATGTAAATATCTTTTTCGCTCAGAAAACTGCCTTCCCTGAAAATAGGTTTCATCATCTCTCACCAACAGTTAAAACTGATGAACTATGACACGAAGTGAGTGAGCACATCTGTCATCTGTTTTAGCAGTCGTTTCTTCATGTCAAGCAAAATGGATGTCAAAAACCCGAAGAGTCTGAACTCTTCTGCGGCCCTTTCCGCAAACCTGCACCTCTTGCACTTAAGATGACATACCCCTCATGAGAATGTCCTAAAAGCAAGACTATGAAAATTGGTGCCCATTCTGCTGCTCTATACGTGTCGATAATTTTTACTCGTGTCATTGTGTAGATTGCCCGATGGTAATTTACCGTTCAAACATGTTGCATGGTTCGCCCACATTAAATTCTTATTGATTTGTACATCCAGAAACTTTATAAAAAATAATGTAATAGATAATATTGGGCCCAATACTAGACCCTGAGAACTCCTAATATCACTAAATCACTGTATGGCTAGTACCCGTGGTTTCATGATGGTGTAACTTTTCCAATAGAATTTGTACATACAGTAGATTTTTCTCATTTCTAACGATCGTCAAGCTGACGCGAAAGGTTTACGTCTTTTCAAATAGTCTATTAATCACGTTTCTTTTTGGAGTCCTTACCAATCT
Organism: Protaetia brevitarsis; assembly: GCA_004143645.1. Taxonomy (NCBI): domain Eukaryota; kingdom Metazoa; phylum Arthropoda; class Insecta; order Coleoptera; family Scarabaeidae; genus Protaetia; species Protaetia brevitarsis. Next base: position 2,572,350 of record RXPK01000214.1, read on the forward strand.
GTGAATAAGTAATCAGGATCTCCTGGATCCGGAAAATTTTTAGCTCGATGACTTTTGCCTCATTAGTAAAATAATATTTAAAAAAAATCAATTTCTATTTGCAATTTAATGTTGTTCTTCGATATTTTTTAGGGATTACCACAAACAATGCTTTTTCTGATCTTGAACACATACTGAGCCTGCTTGATAGGAGTATGCGGGATTTCTGTTGGGGACTGGTATATAATTAGTAAGACACCAATAAGATGATACCGATCTTTCCTTAAATTTAGTAAACTGCGTAACTACAATTTTTTTCAAAATAATGCAGCATAAAATAGGTATTGTAATTTAATAAGAATTTTCCTATAAAATTTAAACTTTATCTTTAAAATGGCACGCAAGATACGTACCAGTCCATGAGAGAACCCCCTGAGGTGTCGAAAATTAAAAGCAGAAAACGACAATAGTTTGAGCGCATTATGAGAGTTTTTTCGTGGACGGTCAGATATACATACCAAAGGAGCTTAGTATGTAACAGTGTAATATAATAGAATTGCCTTTGAAATACAAAGTAAACCAATGCTTTGATACAGAAGTTTATTTGCTAAAAAATATTTTAGTCCTTAGAATTACAGGTATATTGACAAACAGATCTAATAGATCATCTATAGCCAAGAGGTATGCTATTTGATGTTTGCCTTGGCTCCCAAAGAACAGTAACAAATATCTATTTAACAACCATGCAACGGGAATTATAGGTATTTGTATTTATATTATGGGCAGTGATGTGTAAAATCATACACAAACTTTGTTAGTATTTGCACATTTAATTTATCAATAGATCAAATAACAGTCTGCCTAAGTACTGCCAATTTAACATTTAAAATGACATATATTTTGTATTGCCCGAACATATTAATTTATTAAGAAAACTTTATTTGCGTATATTTTATTAATAACTATTTATAAATAAAATTGTATGGTCTACCTACACAGATAAATAGAACGCCTTATAATAAACGCAAGATAGCAACTAATATGTTTCGTGCCATCGCTCAGGTAACCGTAAGCCATGTAAAATCATGAGAGCAGCACTGGATAGGACGCCTGAACAGTAGCAATATTGATTGAATCAAAACTGAAACCGGGGCCGTACACCTGAGGCTACAGTTCGTATCGTAATTGCCTTCTGTGTTTCTATTTCTTGGTACTAATTGCGATATAATCTCCACATGAGTGAAACCCGTGTACAAATACGGTTGATGTATATTATAGATTAATCTACATTTCTGGTTCACTGTCTCATGATGTATTGTCTAATTTCCACTTGTAATGAGCGTATAAACTTTACGAACCCTGAAACTCTTCTCTTCAAGCATTCTCGGATATCATAAACTAAGAAAGCATATAGATTAATGAAAAGCTAGAACTTCAACTCGTATAGCTTTTGTTGTGACAATAAATTTGGGGCGGTGTGTGCTATCCATGCTATCCAATGTCTTATAATTTGAACACGTAAATTCAAGTGAAACTTTTGAAGCAAATGAATGAAAAATGGTGTGAATAGGAATTTAATTCAAATAATAATAATTTTTACTGTTGATTCTATTTTTTTGCATACATAAACTGTCTGTACTTAATAAGCTGGCAACTACTCTGTTTTAGCTGTCATAGTACTGAGGGTGGTGTATATCTAACGCTATATTATTTTCTCTAGCAAATGCAGTCTATTTTTATCATTAAATAGGTATAATGTTAGTCGGATTAAATATTCATTTTAAAATTCAAATTTCATTTTTTTATTATTTTTAGGTTAGATCCACTCGACGACCCCAATTTTTCTAGATTTCCACATCCAATATGCAGGGTGTCCCTTGACGATTTAGACACGAAGTATCTTGCCAAGGAATTGTAACTTAAAGATTTAATTTGGTGAATAGATACTATTGGGAACGTCACACGATATAGTATGTTTAGATTGCTCTTAAAAGCTTCAAGATCAGGTAACATAATAAAAAAAAAAATAGGTTGAACACCCTGTATATTTTCGTAGTTTTAGATTCCTTTCAGTAAACTGGTTAAATTAATTTATCGCGCTTACTGTCTATTGTGATTACCTAGTCTGTTATTAACAAATGAAGTTGATATTTTTTTAGTCACTACATTGAAGTACTTAGTAAAGTAATGTATGAAATGTGCAGTAAGTTAACAATAAACAGATGTTAACAACATAAAAATTAAAAAAAAATGTGATCTAGTAGTCTATTATTTTTCAAAATTAACATACAGTAAATCTGTATTAATTTAATAATTATTATATAGCGTGTTAGGTATTGCATATGGGTTTATAAGAAAATTTTGACCATGGAAAAACGTCCATTTTCCAAATAATTGCGTTTTCCGGAAAGGTGTATTTTTAAAAACTTTTGTTCCGATTTCGTAGAAACTTGGTTAACATATTTGATTTCTTTTTTAATTTATAGGTAGACAGTAGCATGCTATACCTGCGGGCGGGAGATTTAAAAAAGGCGTAGCTAAGAAAAAAACGTTAAAACTTCCTCAAGTGGTGTTTTTGTTGCAGGACACTGTCCTTTTTCTAATAAATCAATTAAATTGTATTTTCTTTCGCCTGCTTGTTGCACCAGTGTTGTGTAATGATTAGAGTGGTCAAGTTTCGTCTGCGCGCCAGGCCAGTACTAAGTTTCATATATGTGACATTAACGTTTCACACGTTATATAGAATTGATGAAAATTTTGTAGCAGTGTTCCAAGTTTTTCTCACTAAACCGCTTTCCTCGCGATGATAAAACATGCTCATATTCTGAAAAAGGCCATTCAACATCTGCGGATGTGACACACGCATAATTAAAAAATCTTTATAGGTAGATAACGGATCAAATGCACCACCACCAATGTGTAGTCCGATTTGTGCCAGCACAATGTTTATCGCACACTGTACACACTACTGTATTTTGGCACCAACATAATGTAAATGCTGTAATTTACCGATATACTTTTGTACATTATGAAACAATGGTCGTTTTTTCTGGAATTTTTTATGCATAGTAATGATCACGAGAAACTTTGTTTTGTTTGCTGTTGTGGTTTTTGAGAAAATGAGGCAAACGTCATTTTTTTTCTAGGTTTCGCACCTGTGACGTGTTAAAAGCATATCGTTTACATCAAGTTTCAAAAACCTAGAACATAGAATGCTTGAAATAAAATAATTTATAGATACTGGGCGGCACTCCGCTGCTTCGGCATTTTCAAGTGAGTCACTCCTCTTAAAATACGAAGAAAATGAATTTTATTGTTAAAGCCGTTTTACACCTAGCTATTTATTGTGCAATAAATAAATTGGCCAATAAATAGCTGGGTGTAAAACGGCCTTTAGATCAACATTTGTTTATATAATATTTGTCCTGTTGGTAAATTTTCATATTTCAAAAATAAAAATAAGTAATTGATTTGGCATGGTTTAACATAACCAAGTAAAACTCTTTAAATTCTGTTGGTATTGTATCGAGAATAAAAAATACCAAACTATGTAACATTCTACAATAATCTGTTACAATTACTTAAATTTTATGTAGGTTTGCACTATTACACCCTGCATTTTGGTACGTAAACGCAAAATGACATGATTTTTGACAATGTAAGTATGGTGTGCTACTTTTGGATGAACTAAAAATATTGAAGTACTAAGTTTTCCTAATTATATTTATTTAGAAGTATTACCATTAACAGCGTAAGGGATATATTACCAGTATCTAGCAACTGTATAATTTAAATAGTGTCAACATCTTCGACAACCTAATTTAATATAAGTTCCAGGATGTAAAGTGTACATATTGTCTTTATGTCATTAGCTTGGTTGTTTGTGGTAATTAGCTTAGCGTACTATTTACTACAAGTTAGCACAAAAAATTGGTACCAATTTATTTTAAAGATTAACCGACTAAATAAAACCAACCATAAGATATTGTTATTCAATAAATCTTTCAAATTGAGTTTCCAACTTGAAATTTGCAATTCAAATACTGAAACTCAAAGTTGGCGTCAAAATTAAATTAGAACTGTGCTCGGAATTTATTGAGAAGGAAAAACGAAAGACATTTGCAAACAGCTTCCGTCGAGAAACATAGAGTAATTATTTCAGCAATTTTGCGTAATCTCATTACGCTAACCCAGTAAATCAGTGCGATAATATATGTGTGAAACTGTTTCGCGCACGTTGAGTCGGAGTGTTGTAAATGACAACCGTCGCTAATCGATTTAACTCTGTCGTTGCAAGTACGCCATTAGATACAACACTGCCATCGGCATCTGCTATCGTGAATGAAATATTACCATCGTATTAATTGTTATCAATTAATTTATTAGAAGTCATATATGTTTTAACTGTTAATATGCTGACAAGCATCCCAAAATAGATTTAATTGTGTTAATTATGAGGGGAAATGACTTAAGTTTCTATAGTGTTCTCGTACAAAATTTGCCATATTTGTGGAGCAGCATTGCGACGCCATCGCTGTTGAACGCTCAGCGGCATCACAATACTGATGAAATATTATTTTTTTCTTTAGTATTGTACTAAAAATGTCAAATAAATTTATATTAATTTATAATATTCAGGAATAATGTAAAAACAGACGCCAAAATCGGTTTCGAAACTGTACCATTATTGAAAAAACCCAAGTTGGAAATAAGGTACATATATTTTATCAGTGCATTGTCATTTTTTATAAGCAGTATCATCATATTTATCAGAAAACTTGTAATGATTTTGACTTTAATACGTCCGAAATCGTTTAACATGATGAAGGTGTGTCCTAATTATGAGTTATTGAAATACTTATATACACCATCAACGCGTAACAATGCGGTCTACCTCTAGTTTTCATGTCATCTAAGGCAAAAGAACGAGATGGAGATATAGTTGTAGCTTTACTAAAGGTTCATAACCATATACTACGGTGATCATACCTATGATCACTCATGCATCTCTGGTACGGTGGACAAAGGCGCAACAGCAACTGCTATAACTGAACTTAGAAAGATACAGAAGCTTGCGTGCTTAGGAACAATGAGAACTACTCCTACAGCAGCGATGGAATGCCTGCTAAACGTTCCTCCTCTCCATTTGGTGATAATATGCGAGGTAAAAATTCGGCATCTCAGATTGCAAGAATTGCCAAGTGACAGATATGCAAGATTTGGGACATGCTCGATAATATGGCGATAAAATATATGGCAACCTTCTGGGAATGAGGTCCGATCACATGATTTCGATATATTTTTCTAAAAGAAATTTCGAGGTGGAAATCACGGATCGGATAAGCTAGCTGGAATCTACAGCAAGGTGACAAATACACTTATCGCTTTCCACTAGGGAAATATGCTATGGCCTTGCAAGTAGAGGCATACGCAATATTGCATTGTGCAGCTGAAATCAATCAGAAGGCGTATGGAGATAAGCGTATTTATATTGTAACACACAGCCAATCGACACTGAGGGCACCAAAGATTAAGATTGAATCAATACTAGCTTAAGAATGTGCTCGGGAACTCAATAGCTTGTCAGATCGCAATAAAGTCACTTTGCTGTGGGTGCTCGGACATGCGGTGATTGAAGATAAGGAAAATGCCAATGAGTTATTATCGGCTTCATATACAGGCCCAGAATCTGTTCTAGGAGCGTATAAAAATACAACACGAGAGCAGGTAAGGAATTGGGTCAAAGGAAAACACAGAAAACACCGAAATAATACAACCGAGTGGAAAGGCCTTTATTATGGAAGCATAAGAAAAGAAGGCTGAAGAACTGCTGCAATTTAGTAGGATACATCCTTGCACCGTAGCAGGTCTTCTAACATGACATTGTACACAGAACCGAAAATTGCAAAAAATTGGTATTTACACTGGAGATACCAACGGCAGACTGTGTAATGGGATAACAGAGAACGCTTACCATATTGTGTGTGAATGCGTAGACTCTGAACGCAAAAGGACAGGCATTTTCTGGCGAGCTAAGAATGAATACAGATGATAACTTTCCATCAATCAGACAGAGATCTGAGACAAAAACCTGAAGGCTGCAGTATTTCCGGAGCCTCCTCTTGGACGGCTTCGCAATTAAAAACAAAAAAAAAACGTACGATAGAAGGTGACTGAAAGTGTCAAAAATTTTCAAAGTTTTCATTAGAGTTGCACCCTGCTGAGACCCGATGACGTAGTCGCAACGTCAGAGGAATGTAGCGGAATCAGATCCAGGGACGACGATAGAATATATTACTGTCAAACAAATATTCTCCATTTTGATGCCAGGCACCTAACAAGACTATTCCCATCACGTTACAACGACTAGTGGCTAAAGTTTCTATGATAGTAATCGTAGTTTTCCTATAATATAATATTTTTCATTTTTAATTTTAAATATCTACTAAAATCAAAGAATTAGGTATGTGGAATGGTTAGCAAAAATAAAAGTGCCGGTAAATCATCATAAAAATATAGGGTGTTCCATTTAACTTTAATGAGAAAATTAAGATCCGAGTTTTGACTCACCTTGTACACAAGAAATATTTTTTTCATTAAATTCTCAAACAAGCGAAAATAGAAGACATAGCAAAACCAAGGAAAGGTGCGAAAAAATGTGGTATAATTTTTTTCTTATCGAAACTAACCCTCTTACACCTCAATTTAGACATAAATATATCGTTTAGATTAATGGGCTGTTATTAAGGATTGTATACCGGTTAACCGGTAAATTGACCAAAAAACGTTCGGTAAATTTACCGGTAAATTACAAAAAATTATCGGTAATTCGGTAAATGAAAAATCCATACCAGACATTTTTGTGTATGTACGAAATATTGTGTTTATAGATATTTAAAGGCCTAAAGGGACATTGAAAATAAAAAAAAAAAACAACAGGTAAGTGTAAGTAACAATGTACCAAATTATCAATTTTATGGGAGATGTTTTTTATTTAATTTTAATTTAAACTTTCTTGATATTGAGAGGCGCTGTAATGCCCTAGAATAGAGAATATATAGAAGAAACTGACAAAATGTTTTGATTAGAAACGTATAACCTCCATTCCACCGAGTTAGTCAGAAAGAGAAGGATTCAAAAAATCAACAAAAAAAGCAAAAAATTGAAAAAATTGTGTAGAAATTAACAGAAAATAAGTTTCAAACGAGATGGATAACGAATTGCAACGCAAAGAAAAGCGAGATTAATATTCATTTGTTGCTAGGAAGCAAAACGCTCCACACTCATTTTTTAATATTTAAAAATAATAATATATAAGAACAACATTTCACGTATTTAAATTAATAGCAATTTTGAATACATCACATTATGAGAGGACATTAATGCAATATTATTGTAAAATAACATTAAAATTTGAACCGTAAATAATTTGTTTATTTCTAACAACTGTTAAAATAATTAAATACAAATATTTATTACAAAATTTTAATATTATGCCTTAAGATTGTGCAAAATATGTATTATTCTAGCTTAATTTCTAACCCTGATTTTCTTAAGGATCCCCATTAATGTCACACATGAAAAAAGAAAGTTACCGGTAATTTACCGGAAAACCGGTATTTTAATTTTAATTTACCGAAATTACCGGTAAATGAAAAAAACGGTAAATTTACAATCACTAGCTGTTATAAACCAAGAAATAATTTCAGGAACAGTTATTTGTACATTATTGCTTTCGCTATAATCCTAATACCTTTGCAAACAGCTGCAAACATGAGGAGTCAATAATTACTTCTCTAAGAGATTGCCACGTTTTCCTGTAATCAAAATTTTATTGAAAAGAACATAAACCGCTTAATATTGATAGCACGTTTTATAAATTAAATTTTTAACAGGACAATAAAACGTTTGATATCTATATCCACTCCTATATTTTCGCACCCCCTCTAAACGTTTCTATGGATTTAAATTTGAACGAAATCAAGCCAACATTCGAAAGAGGAACGCAAGTTAGGTAGGTACCTCTCTACCCATCTACCTAGCTACCGACCTACGTTTTTTCCATCTCGAATTCAGATGTCAATAAATAATGAAAGTGGCTCGGAATAGGAAGACGGCTTTGAGCTTGATATGGAAGGGTTCGTGCTAATACATATTTGATTCCGCAAAGGGCGACACGCTTGACGTTTAAATTCAGAGAATGACAGGAGCACTCGCACGCCACCGTGGGAACTGAATTACAAACACGTGCTAACGTACCGCCACATCTAGGAGTTTGGTTGCACGCGCAGGGCACAAAGAAGATGAATTTATTAATCCAGATGTTTCGTTTTCGTTACGGCAAAAAAACTGGGTTCCATTCGCTAACCAACATTTTTACTGGCAGTTGTAACCAAACGTGAATATTATATAAACTTAATTTTATCGTCCAGTCGTGTCGTTAAAAATAAAGATCATTTTCGCAAATGATTATATTTATGGCAAATTTATGATAGAAAATAGTTTTAGTTTTATTATAAACGAGCCATGCATATATTCCTCTATTCTACTTCACATATCTTAGATTGCTTTTGCAATTAAAAGCTTGGAAACTAGAAGTAAAGTGTTAATTTGTCAGTGACTAACCAATTCTACAAATGTTGATGCTATGCTAGTATGAAAATATCTACAGTACTAAACGAGGTAAATACACAAAAGAAATTAAAATTGGGTGTGAACACAGCAACAAACGTGAAGAGAAATGAGGCAGGAAATGATCTGGCCAAAGATAAGTCATCAAAGATTTTCATTTGGATATGTGTATAGATACACAAGAAGTCATCAGGATCAATACGGGTAAAGCAGTTCGTAAGGAATAACTTGAATTTATAAAAGACTCAGTGAGTAGACAGAAGGACTGTTACAAAACGATACTGACTGGGCTATATAAATTAAATAGATATTAATTTAACACCAGGTCTGACAGAAGATGAGATACTGCCAAGAAGAAAAGCGCGGTCTATATTCTCACCAAAGGCGTGTGGAAATGAGTACAAGCAGTGAAGCACTTACATAACAGGAACAATGAGGAATGATATCAAACGAATTAAGGACTTCTTCTTCCGCACTAGAATGTTCGAAATATTTTATTCTTCTTCAATGGGCAAACAGTTCAGTTGCCTTGACATAATCTAAAAGTAGCATCTTTATTTTGATAGACCTAGTGACCAATTAAAATAATTTAAAGCGTTCTTCTGCACTATATTTGAAAATTTACCAAGTTTGAAGAGCTTCATTTTTTTAATTTATCCGAAACATGAAGCATTACTCTGTAATCTGATATTTGATAAATGCCAGCTTGTAGATATGGCAATAGGCTAGATACTACATACTTGCTAAATTAATAAGTGTAATTTCATCTAAATCACTAGAAATAAGAATATAATTAATTTTCAAGATCAGTTTGTTAATATTGCTTAGAAACGTGTTGAAATTATTAAAGATTTGGGCGTTATTTTTGATAAGACAATTCTGGTTTAACAATCATTTTGAGTATGTTGTAGGAAGAACATTTCGAATGTTAGGTTTCATTATTCGTTCCTGTCGTGAGTTCAAGAATGTGCCGTGTACAAAAAGCTTGTAGTTCGCCTATATTATAACGGCGTTAGTAGTTATGCGTGGGATGTGCAAAGTATCAGATATACCATATACATTGATAGAATCGAGAGCATGCAAAAGCGATTTTGGAGATTTAAATTTGGCAGATTCCGAAGATCATTCAATAGTTACCTAGAGTCATGTGGGTACTTCAATATGTTATCCGTTCACCAAAGGCGAACGGTCCGTGATTTCATAAAGTGCTCAATGGCGTTGTTGACGGCTAGTGCATTAGGTCATATCCCCATATTTTGTAGAACTTTTTAGTCATAATCATTGCATCATTGAGAAATTAATACTGTTAATATGGCAAGTGAGACTCCAAATTTGCTATGTTATGAATGTAAATATAACTCTAAGAAACGGTGCCCAGGCTTTACATCTAATATACAGGGTTTTCAAAACTGAGAAACAAAGTGACATCTTCAAATGCAGAATTTCCTTTTAAGTAGAACACCCTGTATTTTAATTCGAAATTAAAAAGTAAATATCCCCCCATCATTTTATATCAGCATTGCCTATACTTATCTTTAATAAATTTTAAGATATAAGGGCGAGATATAAACACATGAATTTGACATTAAACCCATTCAGACCCAGCTACATACAAACATTGAAAGATAGGATTAGTTAGTCTGTTTAATAAAAAGTCGTTCATATCTTAAAATCTATTAAAAATAGGTATAGGAAATACTGATATTAAATGATAAGGGATGATACTTACTTCCTAATTTCGAATTAAAATACAGGTGTTCTATTTAAAAAAAGAAATGAGTTTTCCGCATTTAAAAATATGTCAGTCAGTTTTAAACATCCTATACGTTAGAATGTGAAATGTCTGCACCGTTTCTTAGAGTTATATCTACATTCATAACATAGCATAACATATTTGGAGTCTCTACTTGCAGTATTAACCGAGATATTAATTTCTGAATGATGCAATGATTATGACTAAAAAAACGAAAAAATCCTGTATAAACTCAATTACAAATTATAAAAATTTAAAGTAGAACATACGGAAGAAAAATGGGAAATCGCAAGGAGAAGCTCAGATGAATCCATAGGTAGTTTCTGTTTCTTCCACTCATACCTTGGTTGTATACATCTACACAAGTACAAAGAATTACTTTATTATATGTTGTAAAAACGAAAAATACACAACTCAATAACAAACTCAATAAATAACCCAAATCACACCGCGGCGCACAAGTTTCATGTTTTTAGAGAAAGTTGAACACCGAGAAATAAAGTAAAAATAAGTTATCTTGGTAAAATAACATTTATAATGTTTATAATATAAATCTTGAACACAAAATTCTAAAGGCTTTTTTTCTTCCTGGTACCTTTTCTTTGCATTTTGGTTTACCATTAAAGTTTACACACAAAAATACTAAAAGCTTTCTTTCCATTCTAAAAAAATGTAGTATATTCACAACGCTAGTATATGTATCATTCCGGATATACTACGGTAAACTAACTGCAATTTTTTAAAGTGTACCTTATTTTCGTTATATCAGTTCCTGAGAAGTACAAAAACGCTATCCATGCTTTCAAAGTCCAATTTGTGACAATCTTAGATGCCAATGCAACGTCCCGACGAGGACGAGGTTTTCAATGCTCCGAGAATCTCAAAGCAGATAGCTATATAAAAGAACGCTCTGTAGGATGATGGGTCTAATCACGACGACAAAATTGGAAGGCGTTTACTAAAATAAAAGAGATCAAAATACGTTTGAAAAGCAGACAGCGCAGACAGAATAAAGAGGGAATAAAATTTATGTTATATTATTTGGTTGTCACGTATCGGTATTATTTGTGTAGTAAGCTCCGAATGAATCCCTTTCTTCATATTTTTGCATAGAATAGTGCTATTGCAGATTTTGACAAATTTTGTGCAAGATAACGTATAGTAACAAGAGGTATCTCATTCGTCTACAATGATACCTTGATTTCAATATCTTTATTTGTCGAAAGACGAGTGCTCCTAAGCTTATCTACCTTCCTTGCAATCTATTACACAATTTATTCACAAAAGAGCTACTACCGCCAAATGAGGATATATGAGATACCGAGAATTATATTGGTTGTATGCGCCTTTTTTTTTTAATTTCTGTAAAAATTTCGCGCAGTTGGCCATTTTGAATAGCAAAAAAATTATTGTACATAAGAAACTCATCATAAAAAGTGATTGTCGTGGTTTTGAAACATTAGACTGATGAAGGTTAAGCTTCTAAAAAATTACTGTTGAAAATATTTTTATTCGAATTTGTGTAATACTCGAAAAATCTTTACTTTACATCTCTCTTAATATTGTTTATGCGAACATAGTACAATATAAGGAAAATATCAAGAATAGCCAAAAAAAAAACAAACAAAAACAAAAAAAAACATATATCAGTCACCTGAAAATCGCATCTTTTTTTAAGAAAAAAGTGTGAAAGCGACGTGGTAGGCAGGGAAGAATAACCACTCTATTGTGATTCTGGAGTCATTCTACACCCATACTGCTCAATAATATGATCTTCAGAGCGGCCGGGCTCTTCTTGATATTACCCCAATATAACTAGTATAATAACATAATCTCAATAACAAACATAAACCAGCAAACGTTTAATTTAATCACTACTTTTTTAGAAAAACTGCAGAAACTAAAGACTGGTAATTTTCAGGGTTATATTGAACAATGCCCAGAACACATAAACACATTGGGCACTGCGTTTCGACGTAATTATGACCTTCAAAAAATGGAAGATGCTTTGGGAACTGTTTTGATTGATTACTTATCATTCCAGCAGACAGCTGACAAATTTGGTGTACCACGTTCTGCATTACATTCCAAATACCTAGGTACACATAGTGATAAGCTCGGTAAATCGTCCGCAATAGCATTTGCTGAGGAAAAATTGATTGCCAGAGCAGTTTTAGCTGCGGCGGAATTTGGCGTTTGGTTCACAGAAAGTGTTCTGAAAGACTTTGTCGAACAATACATTAATCGCAAAAGAGTTGTTATAAGACAATTTCGATATAACAGACCTGGTAGTGACTTGTCCTGGGCTTTTCAAAATCAAAATCAAAAGATGCCGAGTGTGCCACCCACTAACATTTTGAACTACGATGAGACAAATATGACTGATCACCCGGGATATCAAAGAGTTTTAGTTCGAAAAAGTGTAAAACATGCAAGTAGAATATTAGATAGTTCCAAGTCTTCCACATCACTGACGTTTGCAGATGTAGCGGACGCAGTCTTTAAATACTCACAATATATCGCTAATTGAGAGAGTCCAGAAGCGTGCTATGCCTCTGAACTGTGCAAAATCTGGATGGTTTGATTCAAACGTCGAGGACTGGCTTTTTCAGATAGCTTTAGTATTATTACGTCGTAAAAAAGGCAAGAAGGTTATTATAGGAAACAATTTGGGCAGCCACTTATCTCACAAAGTTATTAAGGCGTGTGAAGAAAATAATATAGGTTTCGTATTTTTGTCAAAAATTTAGTAGGAGTATAGTAAGGAGTAAGGAGTGATACCAAAGCAGGTTTTCCCAAATTTACCGAAAAATATGTTGGTAAACTGCAATGAAAAAATGCCAGGAACATATTGTCTGGTTTCAAAGCAACAGGAATTTCATCTTATAATCTGGAAAAAGTGTTGTCGAAGCTAAGGTCAAGAACTGATGAAGACAACATAAACCAACTTGCTATGGTGGAATGGTTCTCCATTATTATATCAAAAGTAAATGAACGGCCAGCTATAACAAAAAAAAAGAAAAATAAATGTTCCTTCAGGACAATTCAATTCAATTTCGTTGAGAGATTTGCAACTGAAGGTATATAATGTTGTCATACCAACAACATCAACATCAATGAATAAAGAGGATCCGTAAAGTGAATCAGATCATAGATGGTCGTAGCATAGTGTATACTGTACTGAAGATGAAATCATTGACATTATTCATCTATAATGCAGGAACAAAATTAAATAAAATGTATAAGACGTATTAACACACATTCCAAACGACAAACTACACTTTAAAATAAATTAAATATAGAAAATTTTAGAATTAAATTTTATTATTTTACGACTAAATTTTAAACTGTTTTATAATTGTAAGTATTTAAACTTTTATCTCTTATTTACGTATAATTTTCTAATTTATTTATTTATTAATTTGTATAATAATTTACACAACATTTTAACCACTTTATAACTTCAATCTAAATTATTACACTGTTAATTTCTTGTTGAATCTTCAGCTGACCTGTAAATGTCCCTTAGTGGATGAAACCGGTAGTCGTCATAAAAGAATTTATGAGAAATTGGAACATTTACTTTCATTTCCCCACGACAATTTACTCACACAGAGTCAAAAAACCATGGATTATAATAATTACGTTATTATTCATATATTTTCAAGTTTTTTTTTTTTTTGCAAAAACTTTATTTTAATATACGATAAATGAAGTTTTTGCACCCCATGCCTTAAAGGATTGGATTGCTTGAATAAAAAGCCGTAATTCTAGGGCAGTGTAGATGTTGAATTTACTAATTGCAATGATTGCCAAACACTCCAATACATTATCCTAGTTGAAGGTGATTTCTCCAATTTGATAATTTTGTGGGTGCACTATCAGAGGATGTTTTTTTTTTCCAGTACGGAATTATTCACTAGTCCAAAAAGACGTAAATCTCAGAAGTGTTTTTTTCTAGTGCATTTTTCCGTATTATTAAATATTGGTTTCATATTTGTAATATCCCAGGCTGTTTCGCTATTATCTAAAAATTCCTCAAGTTATTAAGAAATTAGCTGTTAACTAACTACCTGAAGAACTTTATGAAATAAACTAATGCAAAGATGTTTAATCAACCACTGTTATTTCGCTCATTCATTTTGTTTATTTTTTATCTTTATTACGATAAATAATAAATCATATTTGATAAATGCGACCACTTTAAGCAAAATAAATGTTTATGGACGGAAGTGGGTATTTCGGAAGCGTGCTCCAGAAACAAAAGCAGACTAAAAGGAAAGAAAAGAAGGCGAGATACCCGAGAATGTGGCTTCCAATTACCAACTCGAAATAATTAAACGGCTGTCATTGTTGTTATGCCGGTTCATCGGGTAATTAATTTATGGAAATATTTCCACGGCCGGTGCGCGACTGAAATTACTTTTTATTTGGTTATGCAACGACGAACACCTCACGCTGTCCTTAACAACGCCATTGTTAATATATTACTTTTGTCTCAAGAAATAGATTCTAAGCTTACAATAAAAACTTCAAAATATTTTGAATTATTGGCCACGATGGAAAATTTATAGGCTACTCTGTATGGAAGGTATTCTAAATACCCCCGGGGAATATTTTAAATTTAGTAACAGATAGTACAACGTTGAGTATTCTATGGGCTTGGTATTCTGGGAGTATCCACCATAGCGAAACTATTGCATGCGATCGTAAATTATCAATCTTCTCTGGTTCGAGGTTATTTAAATATGTTTAATTATAAATAATTATATCCCTTTGTTCGTTTGATTGTGTTAATAGGCATAAATATTTCAGTTAGTTTGATTTATAGTACCTTAGAAACAATAAATGTATGCATTTCTTATGTATGTAATGATTTATTTTTGAAGTTAGGAGTAATAAAACTTATAGATCATAAGGAAAACCTAATATTGTGATAGATTGGCTACAACTTCGCTGTCAACATATAGGAATAATATGAGGCGTGTTGTTTAAATAAATGTTTAATTATGTTGAATTTTGGGCGCTATTTGATTGTATTGGTTTAACCGTGTGCATGTTTGAATCTTTGATTAGAAATGGACTTCAACAATGCAAAGTGTATTTATTTGTAGATTAGATTGGGATGAGGGGCGTAGAGACTTCATGGTGATCTTTTTTGATCTATTTTAATACCTTTTATCATAGAAGACGCTCTCTAATTTTGCTTTTTTAATTAAATCTATTATCTTTGAGAATAGCTCGTCGTTTTCTATGAAATAATGGGAAACAGGTCGCAACACCCAAGAATATACAAAGAGGTCCTACAGGATCATTATTAGGGCCTCTTCTTATTACTGTAGATTAACGACATTCTAGAATATGTAAACTGTGTAAAAGGTACCTGTTTGCGAACGATACAGCGTTCTTAAGAAGAGATGCTACACAGAAGTTAGTACAGCAATGAATGCCGAATGAATGGCTTAGAAGCAGACGTTTATAATTGATCCCAACACAAACACAAGATTAATATTTACTTCAAAAACACTTCTAGATGAATAAAAACAATAGTATATTTCTTGGGTCTCTATCCAACAACACCAGCTGCAACTGTTACATCTATAAAAGTCTTAACAAATTAGTCTCGTCCATGCTGCAAAGTAAAGGATATAGAAACACATGAGCAACTGAAGTTACCTACTTCTAGTGTCTCTAGTCACGAGCCAATCTTTTTATGGGGCTATTCTCCGGAATCTCAAGTGTCTTTCTGACAGAGAAGGAAGCCATCGGATTTTATGCGACGTTCATTGTCAAGAATGTTTTATTTTTTATATATTTTTCTTATTGACAAGACAAGGTTCATATCTTGAAGGTGAAGACGTTAAATTATATATTATACCAGATATTATATTCTAATATTTCATTCGCCAAACCATTTCACTGGCGTAACCAGTTTTATAACTATACCGACTAGCTCCTTTGTAAATTCAGGCCTTTTTCTAAGAATTGTTTTGCCGCCCAAAGAAAAGTAACGTAGGGTGCTTTTCTTTAGGTGCGCACCTCTTCAAAATGTCGCCCATTAAACAGTTGACACCAACTGGACTTTGGATTGATCAATAAAGTATTTAAAAAATGCTGTAAACTGTGCAAAAGGATACATGAAAATATGTTGGTACCCACAAATTTCGTTCCAGTAGTATAGATCCTTCTCTCATTTTTGTGTAAGTATTGAAATATTGCTTAATAACGCTCTTCCTTGCAAATGGGTAAGACTAGATAGTTGTAGTGGCAAATCTATCACCTATGCCAAGTTTACCAGATTTATTTATAAAGTAACGTTTGAAAGTCAGGCTCTGTACTTCTTGTCTACGCAAATACCAGTAACTGCCAAATGTAAGGGGGAATGCTTCAAGTAATTATTGCAAGGGGTGTTATTGCCTAAATTTTAGATCTTAAAGTTATTTTTATCAGAAATAACAGTAGTTTGCTTCATGCATTTTCGGAAAACGCCGACATTGAAAAGTAAGGAAATGACCCATTGTCATCATAATCTGAAAAGAGCAGAATTCTTTTTGTTGGAAAAGGACATTGGAAATTGAGACACACAAAGTTAACAGCAGGAAGAGCCTTGAAGATGTCAACTTAGATTTTGGACGAAACGCCGGCCAAAAGAACATTCAGGACGCAGTTCCATCCGGAAGTAAGTTAGAAATGTTAGAAATGCGTTTTTGAACACCTGTATATGATTCAGTGATTATTAGACTGGTCTGACGTGTCTGCTTACACGGGCCGCACTCTCCTCGCGCTATGCAGAACGTTTAGCCACAATATATCTTCAATACTGTGTCTAGATAGTACAATCCGTTAACGTTTTAGGCATTGTAAATGTAATACAATGTCCGGCGTAGAAAATCCCCGAAAACGACCATTGTTTCATAATGTAGAAAAGTATATGCACGAATTCCAGGATTTACATTATGGTGGTGCAAAATATTGTACAGTTGCAAAACAGCTTAATTGTGCTGGCACAAATCGAACTAAACATTGGCGGTGGTGCATCTGATTCGTTATCTACCTGTAAAGATTATTTTAATTATGCGTGTGTTATATCCGTAGAGGTTGAACGGTCTTTTTTAAAATATAAGCATATTTTATCATCACGACGAAAGCGATTTAGTGAGAAAAATCTTCAAACACTTATTGCTACAAACTTTTCAGAAATTCTATAATTTCTGATATTAAAGGTAAAGGGGCTTATTATAATATTTATAGTTAAATAAATAAATGATTTGGCTCTTTCCACACACTGTATTGTATACTTGTGTTAAACGTTAATGTGACATATATGAAACTTAATACTGACCTGGCGCGCAGACGAAAGTTGACCACTCTAGTGATTATTGTTATAACTGAATACATTTGTTACCCCACGAACAAAAGTGTAAAAATTCGATCAAAATCGCAATCACTTCAAAAACGATTGTGCTTGGATATAGCGAACTCTCATACCAATTGGTTACAAATGACAAAAGTGATATAATGTAAATCTACTAGACTGCAAAAAATTATACAATTCCATTTAAGTACGTATACCGAAAGCGTTATAAAGTTAAAAATTATTGCATTAAGTAGATTATAGTTCGTCAGCCACGACTACACCGTAAATTTCAAAATTTCTACTGGAAGTTTCGAAAAATATAAGTGGCTGGTTCGGTGAAACAAACTATACGTATATAGAATGATGATGGGTATGAACTAAATTCGATTTGTTTCTAACTGAACTATAACCTAAGAGAAATTAGTGTATTACAGTAAGTATATATAATCTCAAAGCAAATAGAATGTTTTACTGATATGTTTGCGTTCTGTTGTGGCACACTTGAAGTTTAAATACGCATATAAATATGAACATCGTCCCTTAATAACTTATTTTTTTTTGTGTACGATGCAGAGCTTCTTTCCCTTTGTTATTCCTACATTATTTAAATCCTTTATCCGCATAGAGTGAGTCGTCGGGAGAAACAGTGTGTTTTGCAAGTCGAGGCCCTTTGTGAATAGTAACGACTAGTTGACAGACGTATTGTTAACGAGGAATTGGGCTGCTGCAGGAAACCCTACAAAGAGAATTGAAAAATCGCTCGCCCGTGAACGTTGCGATAAAAAAAAGAGAAACGAAAATGGGAGCAGTTTTTGTGTGTTTACTCGTTTAATTTTACGATTTCATGTGGCGATTGTTAAAATGTCATCTTGACATTCTAAAAATGAATATGAATTTTCGTAGATCGGAGCGTTAAAAGTCATTCGGGTCAGCGGGAAGTTCTATCAACTTTATCGTCCTTGAACGGTCTCTAGAATGGTCTATTCTAAAATTGTTCCAGAAATATGAGTATCTCAATTTCTAGATAATATAGACAGATTTCCTGTTATTTTGTGGTATAAAGTTGCATTAGATTAGGTACAAATGACGTGCTCACAGTTTAAAAGTCCCAAAAAAAAAGCAAGGAGTTGGTTGATTTCACATTTTAAAAGTAAATTCTTGTTTATTTCTTCTCTTTTGTACGCATTATTTCAGAAAGAATAAAAAATGAACACGCATGAAGCATCAGCCGTAAAACGTACTAAATGATGTATTTTAGAATGTAATGTAATCAATTGACAAACAAGAGAACTATGAGTTTATTTAAATCCAAAAGTAATTGCAACAATTTGTCTCGCAAAAAAAAAGAAGATTACCGCTTTTGTCAGCTGCCTGCTAGATGTGAAAATAACATAGATAAGTACATAAGAGAAGCAAAATAGTTGAGAGTTTTTAGGACCCTCTCGTTAGAAATCACATTATTAATAAATTTATTATTATCTGTAATATCTACTTGTCTATGATTTCTTTAGGCAGATTAAAAATAAAGAAATCGACATTGAGCAAAATATTTGCCGATTCAACCAATAATAATTGACTCAATGAACAATTTATTTCATATAAAAACGGTCAGTCAACAGGAATATTCATATAGATTACATAGAATTAGTTACACTAATGTCGTTGACTCAACTTAAATTTCTATCGGTTAACGATCAAAAGAACTTCTCTACGTATTGAAAAAATTGCCAGAAAAATTGTACACAATGTACATATTGCTGTGAACTGATTGTCCAAGCATATAAGTGTTAAAGAATTAAAAATGACAAAATTAATTTAGCTAGCTCAGCAAAAATGAATTTAAAAGGGCGCCAGAGATTCTTATATCTCAGAGTAACTTTTATGAAAAGTAAAAGTGGGCGTTTGAAAAATTTGACTTTCTTTAAAATCCCTAATAATAGAAGTGGCTAATTCAAAAATAAAAGAACTATTTAAGATGAATATTAAAATCATTAACTTTATTGTAAAAAGAAAAAAAAACATTAATTAACAAACAATAGGGGAAAAAACCTTAATACAGAAGGTATGGATTAAAAATAACCCCTCGTGAATTTACAATTTAAAAAGAGACAATGGCAAATCCTTTAGCAAACAAAATGGTGTATATCGTTCTAGAAGAATTTCTCATATACACAACAAAAATCACGTGTTTTCAAAAATTCAAAGCAAACTAAAATTTAATTAAATTCAACGTGGAGAACCAAGTAAAATCAAAATGAAATTAAAATACAAGCCCAGAGCTTCTCTTCACCTACCCCGAGGTGATTAAAATAAAATAAAAAATTTGAAAACTACAAAAAAAACGGAAAATTTAAAACTCTAAACGCGATCACTCTAAACGAAAATATTATAAGAGCCTCTACATGTAAATTGTTGCACAACGCATTATAACACTTTATTAATAACTAGCGAGTTGCTAGATGGAACGATTTTAAAATTTCAAAAGAACAAACTACAATCTTAAAATTAAAATGAATTACCAAAAAACGTAACCAAGAGAACTAACTAAACAGACTCCCGCTCCCTCCGTCTGGTAATGCCGGCCCTCAAGTAACACAATTCATATATATGAAATTTACATCTGCGAGTGCAAAGAAGCCGCAACGCCTCGCAAAGAAAACTACTAGCATATACACAATATACAATACTGGAGTACGCAAAATGTACAAATAAAAGAAATTACTATACACAACTGAACAATAAATACTCAAACAAACTATTAAATTCTTACTTACAATTAAATCTAAGGAGAATTGGGCCGCGGGCGCAAAGCCAACTTGACCTATGGAAAATTAACAGCATAGAGTTCAAAACACGGGGAGGCCATTCCATAGCAATATGTTGACTGTTGCTATTTTTAAGAGAACTACACCAGCAGTCCCGGTAATCCGAACGAATTGGTACCGACCCTGTTCGGATTACCAAGTTCTTCGATCATCCGGATACGCACGAA
This sequence comes from Protaetia brevitarsis, assembly GCA_004143645.1. Taxonomy (NCBI): domain Eukaryota; kingdom Metazoa; phylum Arthropoda; class Insecta; order Coleoptera; family Scarabaeidae; genus Protaetia; species Protaetia brevitarsis. The sequence goes on from RXPK01000214.1 coordinate 2,593,062, forward strand.
GCACCCGACCGGCGTTAACTTAGCTCGCTCAGTCGGTTAAGTGATTGAACAGTAAACAAGTTCTACCATAGTTTCGTGACCAGTGACTGTGCATTACAAGTGTCGCTATGGCAGAGCGTAAAACGCTAAACATAAAACGTTATCTCTTAAACATAAAACTAGACGCATTGAAACGTTTAGATAATGCCGAGACTTTGACTAATATAGCAAACGAATTGTGTGTTGGCAAAGCCACAATTTCAGACTGGAAGAAAAATCGCGCAAAACTAGAACAGAACTGTGCGACTTCCTCAGCTAAATCGCTTGAAAATCGGCAAAACCATGAAGCAGTCGGTTATAAACAAAGTTGACGAAGCCCTTTTTTCTTTGGTTACTCAGGAAAGGGAAAGGGAACTCTCCTAAGTGGCCCAATTGTTCAGGAAAAGGCTGTTCATTAAATACATTCATGAATGGTGACCCGTCATTTAGCGCAAGTACGGGATGGTTTGACAGGTTTAAGAAAGTCACGAAATCCGCCAACTAACCATTACTGGACGAGAAAACTATCGTCTCACCACAATGCCAGCCCAAGAATATCTGACTAAGTTTGAAAACTTGAGTAACTGAGGAAATATTCTCCCCAACAAATTATATAACGCGAACGAAACCGGTTTAAACTTCCGGGCTCTACCAACAAAAACTTTAGCCTCAAAAGCAGAAGACCATGCTCGTGTTTTAAGATGATCAAAGATCGGGTAACATTACTAGCTGCAGCAATGCTGCCGTAGCCACAAAGCTCCCACTTATGCTGATTGGCAATTCTGCAAAGCCTCGTGTTTTTAAAAACGTCAACAATAAAGCTCTCTGCCAGTCTACTACAAAAGCCAAAAGAAAGCGTGGATGGAGGCAAGTTGTTTAAAGAAGATGTCACCACCAGTTTGTGGCCTGCTGTTAAGCGTCTTAGCGAGGAAAATGACGTTGAAACCACGAGCAATTCTTTTGATAGACAACGCTCCCTTCTCACCCAACACAGAAGAGCTATCAGTTGGTGACATTCGGGCGGAAGTTTTTACCCCCGAACGTTACAGGCAGTCTTACAGCCGATGGACCCAAGGCAACTGCAAACCCTTAAAGCTTATCTACAGGAAAAAGTTTGAGGACACTGATTCAAGACGACAACATTCCTTTGGTCCAAAAAATCAAACAAACCAATATAAAGGATGTTTGTTTATTGGACCTGCTGAAGCGTGGGAAACGGTTCCGACCAGTATATATAGAAAATCCTGGAAAAAACTGTGGCCAAGCCTTCAGTTTATAGACACACCAGCAGGACAAGACAATGAAGGTCATTTACTGGAACTGGTGCAGGCGATTCCTGGCTGTGAAGAAGCTGCAGGAAGAGGACGTTGCTGAATGGATGAGGCAGATGGTGCTCCCGTTGAAAACCTTACTGACGAGGAAAATGTCGCAAGCGGTTCACACAGGAACAAGCGGAAATGAACTTTCGACGGAAGTGACGACGAGCCCGTGTGTGAATTGTGCCACATGCAGACGCTGCAGCTGCCCTAGACGTCCGCCCTACGCTATCTCGAGCAACAGTCTACTGCTACAGCCGCAGACTTGATGTTCATGCGGCGATGGCGCAACTTTGCATCGGTTCAACAGGCTATCTTCATTACGTAAAAAGACGATTACTGACTTCTTGGGTTCCAAAAAATAGTTACCTAGTGTGTTTAATTAACATTGTGTACGTAGTATATATTGTTACTACAGTACCCAATACCGTGCTGTAAAATTAAAGTTTTGTATTTCAGATTAACATTGCTTTGTTTTATTTTAACTCAGTGACCTTTTTTTCCCCATCAAATAGTGTTTTTTTTTGACCTGTTCGATTAGCCGGACGTTCAGAGTACCGGGGTTCGGATTACCGGGACTCTGGTTTACTTAGATACACAATTATCCACATTAAAGCGCGCTAGGTATCATTTGCAACCCGAGAATTCAAATTCAGACACAAGCCGAAGTGTTAAAGCGTTCTAAATGACCTAACGCACGACATTTCCATTCATTTTTCTCGACAAAAAATATCAGAAATCTTATTTATTTAATAATTAAGACCCAATGGACATCAAGGTGTGATAGTACCATTGCGTTTTGATAATCCAACTCAACCTTAACGTTAACGGCAAATTTTTATTGAACAAATGTCTATTCTCTGGGTGGTATCAGCAAGAATTTAAAAAAAAATAAATAATAACAGCGTTACTATACGCTAACATTAGCCGTTGACGGGTTAAGTCATTGTTAAAGTGATTGTTTTGATGATGATTGTTCATCAATGACAATTAAAACCGCAATAAAAATCGTAATTTGTTTTTTCTTTAAACTAAATTAAAGGATATTATGCATATTTCACTTTGGAAGTAACTGTCAGCAAACAATACCATGCGTTTTACCGCACTATAGCGCTAAAATGAACCTACTGGTGCATTAGCTGACAGGTGAGGGCGTGTTTACGGTTGACAAGGACAAAAAATCATTTATTGATCTTATCTGAAGTGACACTAGTTACATAAATTCTTCAGTTGGTGGGGTCGTGTGTGGTGTACCGCAGGGCTCGGTGCTGAGACCGACGTTGTTTTTAATATTTTTTTAATGACCAGGAGCATGTGGCCTGTCGGTCGCTACACGGTTCTTTTCGCTGACGATGCTTCGCTTGCGTGACATGTTTCAGATCGTGATGATTTAGAAAAAATAAATAATTAAACGCTAACATTTTTAGAATTTAGTCGTTTATTGGTAATTAAATCATTATTAATCCCAAAAAAACTAAATTGCTGTTTTATACGCAACAAAAAAATCTCAACATTCCTATTAATAACAGTCTTCTGTCCTCTTCTACCGATGTTAGACTTTTGGGTGTTACTGTGGATGCCGGCTTGGTGTGGGTCAAACACGTTCAAGCGTTATCGAAAGGCTTGTCATCAGCGTGCTATACTATTAGAATCATAGGACAAAGTTTGATGAACATACTGCGAGAAGGATTTACTTTGTTCCTTTTGAGTCTATTATGAAGCTTTATGATTCTTGTTGAGGATTCACTATGACGAATTTGCTCGAGATGTTTTAACTGCGAAAGCTGTGCGCGTGGTCAGTCGGAAAAGACAGCAGAGTCCCCTGCACCCTGTTTGTTTCTCCCATTTTTTTTTTATTTTATATATGGTATTAGGGTATTTGAAATATGAATATATAAAAACAAATGCATACACAAACTACGCCGTCTCGACCAAAAGCTTGCAGCAGTAGAAATTAAAAATGGAACAATAAATAGGATGTCCCATTTAAAATACCGTATGTAAGTATGCGTGTTCCTACTTTTGGATCAGCCTGTATAGTCAAAAATATTTTTGGGTTATGCAGTATTGAATTCTGCAAAATTTTTTCCTAAAATCAAAAATAGAGCCGTACTGTGTATAATTACTGTACTTATAGGTGGGAACAGTTGGCCGAATGTCTACATATTTGGTCTATCTTAGGCAGAGTGATACCACACGAATACAACAAGCAACACAACCAGTAACACGGCATGTGCCGTGTAAATTTAATTTAATTGTCGTGTTACTGGTTGTGTGACTTGTTATATTGCGGGTCCTATTCTTCGTTGGGAATTCTGCCTAAATTTACACGGTACGCGTCATGTCGATAAGTGTATCGCTTGTCGTATTGCGGTCGTATTACTCCGGTGTGAACTCTGCCTGATGCATTAACTCGTGATCAATCGCAAACAGACGTTGCCTGTTTTAATCGAGTTGTTTGGAAAGCAATCTAAACGCTCACGTTTAAAGTTGCGCTGTTAAATTTGGGCATTTTTATATGTATTGTCTATTATAATGGATGGCAACAGAATGGCTAATATCACTAACGAAAATAGATTAAGATTTCCAAAAGAAGAGGACAAAAAATTAATTCGTGAAATATCCTTTCATCGGGCATTATATAATGCTCAAAATGTATCATATAAAAACCAAAATATCCGTGACAACACGTTGGAGGAAATTTCTATTATAGTAAAGAAAAATGGTGAGAATTTGTTGTAATGAACTGCGTTTTAAAATGGTTTGATTGTTATTTGCTATGTATTATTATGTATTTAAGTTGAAGTTTTGCAATACCTAAAACACTAAAATCAATGATGGAAGCACCCGAGAAGTGTCATCCCATAAAATTACTTTTGATAGTATGGCCGAAACGGTACCTAATGACTTTTCACTCATCCTTGGCTGCTCGTGTCAAAACGAGAGTACTAGAAATAATTACAACACTGTAATTAGAAAATCTTGGATCATCTGCTACTAGATATGATAAACCTACAAACATTCATTCATTCATTTGAAACCTCATGTTCAGATAACTCAGCTCCTACTTCAGATGATAGATCTACAAGCAGAATTTTATATCCAACGTTATATTCCAACGAAGATAGAGTATGTTATTCGGCACCTAGTTCTAGTGAACAGCCTATTTATGAAGACTGTGGTGCAATGTTTAGTACATTCAATACAGACAATAACTAAAATTAAATATTCAAACGCCAGACAATACAAAAGTTCATCTTCAGGCTTATAACGTCAATTCAAAAAACAAATTAAAATATTGTCCCTATTTTTAATTAGTGACAATATTTCTTCTGGCATAAACTCATTAGTGCGGATAAGTTGATAAAGTGGAGACTTTTGAAATATTGCACCTTCCTTTTCCATAGACCAAAATAATGCAGAAGCCGTTATATTTATACGGCGCGCATTCAAAACGGACTAATAATACAATCGAAAAATATAACTTCTAGTTGAAATATAGGCTTTCAGTATCCTTTGGACAAACGATACGAATATGTTTGCCATCAATCGCTCCGCAGCAATTTTGAAAGTGCCATGTTTCGTAAAATTCACTGGCTATTTTCTTTAAATCATTTTTTTGCAGGTTTAGGTAAGCAAATCGCAAATAGTTTTTTTTTTTTTTCTGACGGACAGCCAAAACTACTCCCGTCATTTTGCTAATATAACTATGAGATATTCTATAATTAAAAGACATCGATCTGAAGCATTCTCCGGTAGCAAGAAATCTAAACAGAAAATATCCTGATACCATACAATGTTTTTCAAACCAATATAATTTGGTTTTAGAATCAATAATAAGTTTATACAGCTGCCTCAATGTCACAGCGAGCATTTCAAAAGGCAAAATAGGATGTTTTATGAACATAGAGGGTATTTTTTGTAGGTATATCTTCGGCTATATATGAAAGTACATCAAAAAACTGATTCTTGGTAAGTCTAAAATATTCTTTAAATTTTATGTCATCGCCCATTAAATGCCTTTCAATTAAAGTCGTGCAGCATCCTTCTATTCTTCTATTTAAGAAAATGTTGTTTCTTTCGCTTCTAGACTAACGGAAGATTGTCTTCCTCTTCTTCCTCTTTTATCATTGAGGCAATTGTAGCTAACGCAGCTTTTGCCATAATTATCAATAGCTAGAATACGAATTCTTAGACATTAAATGCAACACACAGCACATCATCCGTTAATCGCTTAAAAGAGACCACGACAAAGCGACCAATCGACGCGTCTTGTCGCTAAGACTGCTCCCTTCCATTAATAGTCGCAGATAAACCGTACCTTTAACGCTTAAAATCGCGTCCGCTGAGGACACAGGGTTAAGTCAACTTACTGTATGAACAAAACCAAATGATGACATATGCGTAAGGTGACTGTTCCCTTAGTGTACAACATTCAAACATGTAAATAGCAATATTAGCAAATATATCTAGTTTGTCCTTTCATCCACCAGATGAAACCATTGTGTGACGATCTAATTATAATAATATTACATTTATATTATTAAATTAAATGTAACAACACAAATGTGGAGAAAGTTTTATTTCTCCACAATTGTGTTGTTATTTTATCTCCTTCATTGATTAACTACTATTAGTATAGGTACATATTTTTATGCGTTTCTCCCTAATAAGGTTACTGTTTCCATATAAAACCAAAATCTGCTGACGTAAACTACAATTTGTTTAATGATTGCAAAATTTTGAAAACAGTCATTTTTGTTACGCCAATATTTTAATTTTTTTCCGCGTAGTAATTTTACAAACCAAAAATCGCATGCTTATAGCCTACATTTCCGTCTTGAGTTCACCTGTAGGTCACAATGTCTTGCATCTGAATAAGTGATAAAACAACAGCATCCCAAACGTGATAATTATTAGTTCCAGCTCAACAAATCACGCTTTAATAATAGTAATAATAATGCCTATTACTTGCAAAAAACAGCTGCTCACCTTCGGGTGTAGATTAACATTTGCCACTTTCTCTTTGGAGTGAATTTATCAGAATCCTATAAAATCCTTTCGATTTAGTCATCCGTGTCGATTCGGTTCACTGGAGTGGTAAAGTCTCGAGTCGTCGGCGTTTAAAGAGAAACCTTGATTTTTTTTTCTTTCTTATGTTCACTGGCATGGTTTTGTATCTTAATCTTTTATTCGCGCTATTCGGAACATGTTTGCCGTTATGCTGTACTTTCAACAATTATATTCGTGACGTCCACAAACTTGAAAAAGATATAATAAGTTAGATAGAGTGGAAAAGATTTAGTGGAACAGCTTTTAAATATGCATCCTACCTATATATTATTTTCTGTTCTATGATTAATGATCTGATAAATACTGTTACTTAAACAGGCAAGCATGTTTAACTACAATAGCTCTCCTCGACATGTCACGTTTACAAATTATTTTGTAAAATGTTGTAATAGCACAAATGCTATTCAAGTTATCACTTAACGTTTTTCGATAGATACTTCTGCAGTTGTGTACACTAGCATTATCAAATACTGTGAGAAGAAGAAAAGTGCATATGCTTGCGTGCTTCAAAGAGCTCAAAGTTTCAATTGTCCAGAAATCAAGAACCTCAACACACTCTAATATTTTGTGTCTGTTTGTTAATGTGTATTGCCTTGATAAGCGTTGAAAATTATTGCCATCTTTGCCACAATCGGAGAAACCGTTGTTAAATTTGAAAGAAAAAAAAAATGTTTCTAAATCTTTAGGCGAAATAACTTTAAATAAGTAATGTCTATTATATATTCAGAAAAACTTTTAAAAATTTAAAGTATTTGTCATGTTTTTATAACTATTAATTATAGAAGCATCATACGTGAGACGTATATTAACAAAATACAAAAGCAACACGTTAATTGAAAAATGTAAAAGATAATACTCTAATTTTTTTTTCATAATAAATACCATACTGCATGCTCGTTTTGCCAACTCGATGATCAAAAGGGCCGAGGACTTTCTATTTGGTCATTTTCAAACTCTAATAAAATATTCAGTAGACGAGCTTTCATTGCCGATTTCAAAATGAATAGGTCGAACTTCAATGTAATAAATGAAATACTTTTTACCTGTATCCATTTTAGATTGTGTATGCAGAGTTTCTGCAAATTAAAGTTGGTGTACTTTTGGAAAATGTAGTTACACATTTCTTTCATTAAAGCATTAAATTATTCGCGTAAAATCACAAAAATTCCATTGATTTATTCTATTCTCGAACTTCATAAATGTTTTAATAACAAAAATTAGCAATGGTAAATCAGTAAGTTCACACGGCCTGCATGCACACTTCTGTTTATTCCAAAACAATGCAAATTTAAGCCAGCAAAAAGGCGTTAACGAAACAGTGTTTTGCGATTTTATTTTTAATATGCAGATGTCCTATCAAATCGGCTCATTTTTGGTACTTATACACTGAAAAACCAATTTGTTTCACAATACGAAAACTTGGTGACAAAATTGTACAGTTATATATAGGCAAACAAATATTTGATTACCTGAACAAAATTATTTGTTCATTTAACCAAAATTTATTTGAAATAACCAAAATCTTCTTGAACCTATTAAATTTTTCTTAGCAAAACATATTTTGTTGTTGTAAATAAATCAGTTTTTCACTGTAGTGTAACGTTTCACGTTAATATAAAATAAATTGCTTAGCTTCTTAAATCACATTTAGAAATAATTAATAATTTAAATGTAGGATTGTAATCAATTTATTTAAATCACCGACATATTGTGTAATTAATCACTTGTATCTAGCTTTAGAACATGTTTATTTACATCACATTTTCTGAACATACCTGTTTCAACTATTAGTGCTGTTTTTGCTTTCATTGTATGGTACATAACCGCGGCTTTCTGTGTTAACAAGCCCTTCTTTTACGGACCGCCGACACAGCACCGATATTCGACACTGCTGTACCGACTCTCTTGGTACTCTCTCTCGTGGAAGAAACTGCATGGAGATTAACAGGGACGTAACCTGTAAATTTTTGCACATTTACTTTGGCAGAAGCTAGAATTTGTGGGCAAAAGTTTTTCAAGTATTCTGACAAAAGAAATACCTACCTACTAATTTGTATGGGGGAGAAGTTACCGACATTTTAATTGGTATTTTCACACGTGCCTTTCATATTTGCCTCAGCTAATTTAGAAGCGAGACTGCAAACCGGACAGCCATAACTACAGAGTCTCTCTTATTTTTTTGTCCCACCGGCAAGAAGCATAATTCACATTCAGAAAGAGTCTATTTACTGCTACTCATTCCTGAAATAGGCAAGGGGACTGTTATTCTTGCCATGAGGAAACTAGACGAGTAAACTGCACTGCGATATTGAAAGTCAGTTGATTTGGTAACTAATTTCTTGGTTATTGCTTGCACTTCTATGTAATTTTCTGTACTTTTGTTGCATGTATATTTGCTCGTTGCCTGCTGAAAATAAAGAGCTTTATTCTGCTAATTTTACCCAGCTGTGTATAAACTCACCTCTTGTATATCTAATTTTGCATGTGTAAATAAAATTGTTCAATCAATTAAAAATATGAAAATTGCATATGCAAATAACATTTTTAATTTATTCTACCTTTATGGGGGGTATAACAATAATAATAGATGAACGTATTGCATATTATACGATAGATACCGACCATTACCTTGCAATAAATGAAAACAGAAAAAAAAAACAAATTTAAAAGATATCTGCTAAGTGAAGCTGGGTGTAATGTATAATGTCTCGAATAAGGATTACTGATCAAATTAGTTTATGGTTAGTTTATTTATTTTCAAGACACATTTATGGTTTCTTGGTTTTTTTCTTTTTCAATTTATTTATTGTTTATTTACTTACAAAAAAAGATCTGCATCAGAGTTGAAAGTATGACCAAATCTGTTATAGTATAATACCTTGAGTAAATCATTTCTAATGATTAGTATGAAATAGTGCTGTTATCCGGACTCGGATAATTTTGGATTTGGATAATTTATTTATATATAAATTATATTTCGGATATCCGAAATCCTGGATTCAAATCTACTACCCGAAACCTCAGATCCGGATCCGTTATGCGAAATCTCGTACGTGCAATAATCACTAAGATTTGTTGAAACTATGTAATGCAAAGTGAATGCGTACATACAAAATACGTACACTAATCTTGAGGTGGTCGATAATTTATATCTTTTCTACATACGAATCCGAGAATCGGATAGGGGATCCGGATCTGAGAATCAGAAAGTGAATCCAGATCAGAGAACCGGATAGTAGATTTAGATAGAAGATCCGGGTCTTAGAATCTGGATATCCGGATCAGAATCTCATCGGATACCAGCACCACTAAGTTTCATAAAATTAATCAAATTTACTAACAATTGAGTAAGTAGCAAAAATAAATGTCTCAAATATAAACACCTATCTATACAAAAATAGATTGTGCGTCATTTAAATATCATGTCATGCTTATTTTTAAAAAGGCTAAAAAAAAACGCGGTAACCTATTGCCATTAATTGTACAGTGACAAAAGTATCCTTTTTATTTAAAAGGAATTGCATTAAACCAAAGGTTTTTTGCGTTTTCAATATGGCCAACATGATTTGGTGTTACCTTGAAAAACATATATTTTAAACCCACGCATTTCTTTCGAAATAATATATTTTTCGTTGAAGCAATTCATTCTTTTAAGTGAAAAATATTGACAGTTTATTCAAATCTTCTTTATTTTGAATTTAAAAACTATGCAGATTGGTAGCAAACCGTAGGCATTTTCACTCAAGACGTTTTTCTTTTTCTTATAACATTTTTACTCACTTTGGACTTGACTTTTATGCAATTTTGCAGGAAAGCGTGAAAACAACAAAATGCCATGATCATTTTTGATTGAAATTATCTCAAAAAAACCATGCATTCCATATCTATCATATTGCCTTTGCCCTTCGTATTGGGATTGATCGCTGTGACCATCCTAGCACCATAGTTCTCAATTAAAGAAGACGTCCTTTCAATAGCGACGACTCCTATTGAATATTTAACTGGTAAATATACTAGATTAATATGTTATAATGTTATTTGCCACCTCATTTGTGCTAAATATGGTCTATTAGTGGGATTAAATAGGAGATGCACTGTCTATGCGACAATGTCTGTACTACACATAAATGTATTTGCTGTACTATATGAGAAGAATACTGCTATATGAAATAAAATGTGATATTTATTTTTATATCAATATAAATACTTAGTTAAATTAATAAATATTTTGCGTTGATAGAATACAGGAATATTTTTTTACTACTATTTAAATCAACTAATAATTTAGTAACTGTAATCACATATATGTTGACAAAATTATTTGGTTGAAAACAACAAAATCGTTTTTCCGTATGTGACAGTTTTAAACACTCAAACACTATACTGTTGTGAACACCATTGTGTGGTCAGACGTGTCTGCTTACACGGACTGCACTCGCCTCAGGCTATTCAGAACGTTTAACCATAGTAGTCTTTCAGGCAGTAAAATCATTCCCTCCGATTCGTATGTTTAGTATCCAGTATCTAGTGTCAGTGTTAGTCGAGTCTTGATGTGAGATAGTACAATTCTCTGCTAATGTTTTACGCATTGTAAATGTAATACAAAGTCCGGCGTAGAAAATCCCAGAAAACGACCACTGTTTCATAATGTAGAAAAGTATGTCGGTGAATTCCAGGATTTACATTATGGTGGTGCCAAAATAGTTTGTACTTACAGTTTGTGACAAACAGTTATTGTGCTGGCACAAATCGGACAACACATTGGTAATGGTGCATCTGATCCGTTATCTACCCATAAAGATTATTTTAATTATGCGTGTATTACATCCGTAGATGTTGAACGGTCTTTTTCAAAATATTAACATGTTTTACCATCGCGATGGAAGCGGTTTAGTGAGAAAAATCTTGAACCACTTAATGCTACAAACTTTTCAGCAATCTTGTACAATTTCTGTTGCTTAAATAAGGTAAGCAGCTTATATATAATATTTATAGTTAAATAAATAAGTTATTTTGCTCTTTCCCGACACTGTATTGTATACTTGTGTTAAACGTTAATGTCACATATATCAAACTTAGTACTGACCTGACGCGCAGACGAAAGTTGACCACTCTACTTATAAGTAATGCAACATTAACTGAAAAGATTCTAATTGTCCTTGAAACTCCTTCAACCTGGCACAAAAAACATTCACTTTTGTTTATTATTGTTTGGATATCTGAGTCTTATGCACGTAGGGAACATGAATAAAACTAAAATATTTTCGCGTAGAAAAGCACGCAGACGAGACGCTTGCATTTTCTCCTAAAAGCCAAAAGTTTTAAATCAATGTATTCATACGTGTCCACGTAAATAAACCAAACATAAAATACTGTTTGTATTTTAATAACATAATAACGTACTTAAAACAAACTAGAATACGTTATTTAATATGTATATTATAATAGCGCTATAATATATGAATGTGTGTTGTTTTAACTTAATTAGAGGTTATACAAATATTATAAAATATTAATCAAAACTAAGATGCATTCCATTTAATTAAAGTTACTTTTCGTAAAAACGCATGTACTTAAGAAGAAAATAGTTTTCTGGCAAAACAGCACGCTACTTTCAAATAAAATAAACACTTTTCTGAAAAAAGGTATCCTTTTCGTTTAACATGATAAAAACCAAAAGTTAAAAAAATTAAAAAACTTTTCATTTCATGCAATCTCTTTTCTCAGTGTAAGCGATTTGGTATTAATTTAGTTTAGTTTATTTCTATCATCATTTGCCAATGTATACATTGGATAGTATTTTTAGCATTGTCACTTTTATACCTGTTATTTAGTTTGTTGCCAATAAATACTTTACATACATACATAATTTGGCCAAACTCAAAGCTGCCTTATTAATTTATAATTTTGAGCGACAAAGAAAGTCTAATACTACGTGAGTAACCCTGCTTTACGGTACTGGATGATTTGTCTTCTTATAATCGTTTTTTAATTTAACACGTAATTGCTATTACATGTTAAATTAAAATTTATATTTTTATATTATAGTATATTTAGTATAACATAAAAACTAATAAAACGATTACAATACTTTATTTCTCTCCTTAATCCGTAGGGCCTTCTTACTACACCACACACTATACAAGAAATGCAATGAAATGTAATCTAAAATTTTAGGTGGTTTCACTAACAAAAATGCATCTAAGGAAATGCACTCTCGAGATGTTGTATCAGGTGTTTGTAAACCTAGTGTCGTAACTTGAAAGCAAAGCATAAAATAAAACAGAACGGTCTAAAACCGTTCAAAGATACATAGCTACGAGCATGCAGCTGAGGTTCTGAGTGCATGTAAGTTGTCGCGTGTCTCGGAGGTGTATTGAGTAACCGTAAGACGGCGAGTGCAGAAGAGCCGTTCGGCGGATAGATCAGTCGGACACGGAAATCGGCGCCATCCGGGATAGCCAGACAACAACTCCGCAACTCTGCATTCGTAATTATTATCGCATTTGCACTATTTGCAATTCTTTACATGTCAACCACAAGCATTCGACCGCACGGCAGTTGCACTGTCAGATACACATATGTAGATGTGCAATGCTTTTAACCAAATGCGATGCACTTGACTTGAGGCGAGCGGGTGCACGGAGACATGTCGAGTGTAGGTTGAATATTTTCGAGTGGGCTACATTGTCGGTTCGCCATTCAGGCTAGTTTACGGTTAAATAATTCATAGCATTATCATTTCAAAAGCATCGGCGTCTGTCGTGCGGTTTAATGCCAGTTAGAAAAGCTATAAAATTTGCGTTTTAGTTTTACTGTGAATATCGAATGATATTTCTATTAGTTCAATTGAATTTTGAATTTTTAACCTCATCTAGTGAATGATATGAACTTACTCAATAGTATTAAAAACATACATCCTTACCTGGCGCTCTCTATAAAATATAACAAACAACAAAAAAAACCAAAGATATGTTGTATGTTACGTTACAGTTGTTAGGGATATTATTAACACAAACAAGTCATTTATAGTTTATTAGTGATTACGTCCCTTGTCCAACAAATGCGAATTTTTAACCAATCACATGTTTAAAAGCCCTAGAAATTAGTAATAAAAATAATATAAAGCGACTATTGACCACCGTGATAAGTGGTCAACTATTTAGCACGGTTACTTCAACAAACAACAACACTGGAACGTGCTTTCAGGTGCACGCGCTAACTGAAAAAAACGGTCTGGGTTTCACCATCTTTGAGTGTCGCAAATTGAGTAAATGTCATTTTCTGACAGATTAAGGTTTTGAATTAGAATCATCGTATAATTGCCTTGTTGTATGCCTTGAGAAGGAAATATACATCAATTTGGATGCAAATTTAAAGCTTTGTGCTAAAAGATAGCAGTTCTCATATGTTCATATATTATTTTAAGTGAGTTTTCTTAATTATCTCTAAAACGTAACTTTGGCATATACCCCATTTGACACTTTCATTTTTCACATTAATCTGTAATACTATTGAATGATAAATTGGACCATTTCAATAAATAATTATATAAAATCATTGTATTTAAAATAATTAAGCTTAAATCCAATTCTTTTTGCAGATATAAGGTTGAAATTTATGCAACTTTTGATGGTTTGAACAGGCTTTACCTTCCTATTGTGGTCGTCTTACCAACAATATATAATAATAACAATAATAAGTATAATAATAATAATATGATGGATTAATTCTGATTTGGAAGTATTACTCTCAGAACATTATTAAGTATAGAAAATATGAGAACGCATTATGAACTATTTCTTATTAAAAACAGGAAATAACATGTGAAAAGTAAGATTCCGTATAAATACTATAATACTCTCTCGTGCTTCTGATTTTGCCACAATCAAAGATGGGGGCCGGCTTACTAGCGCTCTAGCGGACCGTTTTTTAAGTATATAGCGCGCGTTCTAGTGTTTTATATAAGGTAAAATCAGGTAAGTGTGTAGTAAAAAGTGCATAGTGTGAAGAAAATGTAACACTGTTCACATGAATAAGACATTTTGATAAATTTTAAACATAGACGCAGGTAATATATGCCTAGTTGTAAGCCTTCAATACATACGCCTTTTGTAATTATCAACGGTTTACTAGGAAAAAAAAATGGTTTAAACACTGTCAATACTACACACTTACCCAGCAAAATGGGGCCAGTGTGCAACCGTTCCGCATTTCAGAGATATATTAATAGCATGTAGAGGTTTAAACCTCTAAAAACATAAGTTTAGTGCATTAGTATTGTAACAGATGACGTCCGTATTTAAATTTTAAAAATAAATGTTGCCAAACTACACACTTGCCCCGGTTATATACTTACCTTACATTACTTTAGTTTGTTACTCATGGTTGCACTTTGACTAACACTTAAATGTCAAATTAAATGTGACATATTAAAAGTGAGTCGATTTGGAAATAATAGTTTTCAAGAAATGGATATTGTAATTAAATGCAACAGTCCTGTTGATACTGCTAAAATTAGAAATAATATATTGCGGCAATAAATTAGTTACTATTTTTATTGCTACTAACTCTCTTGTGTGCTTCACTATGTGTTTCGACGTCAATTTGACATTAATAGTCAAAGAGCTAGCTCGAAGGCTTTGATCAGGTAGTTTATTAATGTCGAAATGACGTCTCAACAAATTGACACTAGAACACATTCGAAATCTAGATGCAGCAAAGACAGTCAACTATGTATTTATCGACGTCTTGTTATATTACTACTGACTATATGACTGTACTATCCTGAAGAAGCTGTCAGTATGAACAGCGAAACGTCGAGCGAAAGTTTTGACACACGGCGAAACCCGCAAGAAGCTGTTAGTTATAATTAACGTTACTTTCGTTTCCACAACAATTTGCAAAGGTGGTGAATCCAGAAGAGTTTCTAACGGCAATTATAGGTAAAAAGACATTGCATCTGCGGTTGTCATACTTGTATTTCTTTGTGTAGATGTAAGTCTTGTTCTGGCATCAGCTTGTGTTTGTCCTTTATAAAATCCTACATTTCATTATTTAGATTTAACAAAACAAAGAGTAATTCATTAATATTTAGCAATAGGTATTTTTTTAATTATAAAAGACCAAATTGTTGAAAAAAATATTTTAAAATCTATGTTGCGATGTAAAATCATCACAAATATGTTTTAATGTACCTAACATCAGTCTGTACTTCAGATCTTTACCGCCTTCAGCGGGGTGTACGAGTCATCTCATGTCGAACATAACATCACGTTGCTTTAAAAGTGTTGATACGCAAAAAGAAACAAAAGTGCGAACGTCGTCGCTCATCCATACATTCATACTTGCCTATCTGGCAATCGTCTGGGCATTTAGAAATTCACGTCGTCTTATATGCTGGATATTAAATGACGTGAGGAATATAAAGATGTTCTGTGTTGTAGTGGATGTGTACGTGCATTGTGTATTTGCAAGAACAAAATGCATCTCCGGTAACTGCACAGATGGGGTCCACAATACATATAGTTGGTGTGTACCTGTCAAACAGATATATTTCAATAAGAGGTCATTTTCGAATATACTGTGCTATACACACGTACATACATTCGATGGTATGTACACACACGATTCATGGGTACATACTTACACCACGCCTAAATGCACATACGTATATTTGAATACATATCTACATGTCTATGCTTACAAGTGTTTAGAAATAAAATTCGTGAAACCTTCAACACGTATGGGAATTTTATACAACGTTATTCCATTTGTTACGATAGTGTACGGTGTCGATTTCTATATATCTAGCTACAAGTTGTTAAGCTTAACAGTGTAAGCATTTTTGTAACACTCATTGACACCAGGAATAAGGTATAGTATTTTATGTCTTGTTTCATATGTTTTCCATTCATTGTTAAATAAATAAGGCGTAATAAGGTGCCGAAACTATAAAATATTTACCTACACAGAGAAAAATTATCGAAATATTCCAGTATACTAAAAGAGTTACACATGGGGGCGGATTTATATAGGGATGAAGGTTATGTGTGTGTGGGTCGTGACGCTTGTGGTGAGTTTCTTAAATTAGATTTCAGTAGTGGTTACTACTGCAAGCTTTCTGCCAGTTGTGCCCGCGCATTGAGATAGACTCGCAGGCGCACTGCAGGCCAGTGCTAGTCGTAGATATCTACCTAGATATATCTAGGACAAAAATAATGATACTAACAATAATGAAATTAATTACAAAAATGACTGTCAAGAATTATTGTGAAAAGAACCAAACTTGGTTTCTTACCGGCTAGGACGAATTCAGAAAAGGTGATGATTTCGTGCAGTTAAAATTTGCTAGCTGTCCGTTCTTGTCTACTTGTTTCTTGTTCACACGCTCAGTCACAACACCCCCAAAAGCAACTCCAATACTAATACATTAGTATCCAGACCAGCAAAGCATAGGAATGAAGAATATCGAAATTTAGAAAGAAAGAGCATCAAATATACGGTACCTTCAAACGGATATAACAAGAAATTGATAACACGAACCTTGAATAAGACAACCACCAATCGAAAGAACATCTCGACGTTTTGAAAAAATCAAAAATCAAAATTCAAGTGAATTTTCAATAAATAACTTTTTAAAATCAGTTTTAAAACCTGCTTTCAAAATCGCTTTTTAAAATCTGTTACAAACCGATAACAAATTTTTGCATTGTGGCATCTAGCGATATTAAAATATGTTCTGCATAATTTCAACCTGTTCTGCTATTTTAATAGCTTCAACTACTACTTTTACTATAAATCGTAAATTATTTAATGCATGTTGTGCCGTTTCAAGAGATAATCGTGAATAAAGTTTGTATTATTGAAGAAAGTATGTATTTGAAAAGGAAATGTATATTGTTAATATTACATTTTTAATTCGCTTAATTGACGGTAATCACATGCGAAAGCAATA
The DNA here is from genome assembly GCA_004143645.1 of Protaetia brevitarsis. Lineage (NCBI taxonomy): Eukaryota > Metazoa > Arthropoda > Insecta > Coleoptera > Scarabaeidae > Protaetia > Protaetia brevitarsis. The sequence continues at coordinate 2,610,426 of RXPK01000214.1, forward strand.
AGCACTAAACAATATCTCACAAAATACACCTGACTTGATCAATTTTTCTGAAACTTTAATAATCAATTACTACATTTTAGCAGTTAAACGGTATTGCCAAGCTTGGTCAAGAGATCCCTAATCCTTCTTGGTGTTACGATTTCTATGTCACAGAATTTAAATCTTGTCACCGAAGTAAATTGCCAACAGACGGAATAAACAATAATTGTTTGTTCTCACACTTTCTGGTAAAATTACGCCTCCTTGGGGAAATAGGGTATGGTATTGTATTAGATATATAATCTTTTTTATACTATTTCAGCTTAAAAACCAAGTCAAAAATTAAAATAATAAACAAACCGTTTTTCTTAAAGCTTTAAACATTTTTGAAATAAAAATTAAAAAATGAAGAAAGTATATAAAGTTTTTCTTCATTTGTTAATTTATTCATAATACACAAGTAGATATAATAATGGTTTGATCAATCAATGTTATATATGACAAAAGAATGTATTTAGGTATCACTATTCCGTCATACACCACATTGGTAGGTTTTACTATATATAGTTTTCTCCCTTTCTCCCTTAATATATTTTTTTCGAAAGTTAGTTTTCTGATAATTGAAAAAAAAAATATTTTCTTAGAATTTTTAATTAAAAATTTATCATCTATTTGTTTAGCTAAGCTTTTGGGAAAATTATTAAGTATCTAACTAAATTTTTAAATTTTCTTTAATCATATTCAAAAATACAATCCCACTTCGCTAGATGGCTATGAACGTATGAATATACCTGCCCCCGATTCGAGTACGCCATCTTTATTCGAAGAGTGTGATTATGAACAAAAATTTAATATACGTTTTCCTCTGGAGATGCCTACGGTTCGTATACACTAGAATTGTATCTACTCGATACGAGATTTTGTAATCCCACTACAGATGTATCTAGACTTCACCACTGCAGATCATGCGCACTAGCAATCTCCCGTCTTACTAACTAAAGACTAGTTACCCAGATGGGTGCACGTCTTGTGTCTCCCAAATCACTAACTTGTATATTATTAGTCTTTTACTTTGTTAAAGATTGAATTTATAGTTTAATTTTTAGTCAATCAATGTATTAAATGCATTTATATTAATAAAACAGTGAATGAATATCTAAACATACACAATTTATTGTTTAACAATATATCAAGACATATTAAAGAGTATAAGATTCTTGCCCAATGTGAGTGTATTTATTTGGAACGTTAAATCAAATGTCAACTACTATCCACCATATTTTGGATTCTCAAATTCTCAAAATAACTTCTAAATATCCCGGCATCAGAAGATAGATAAACCACCAATCACGTCTACTAACTTATACAAATTAAAATTTCAATTTCAAATGTCATTTTGCAAATATAAAAGTAACATCTAAATGTTCGAAAGGTTAAATACTTATTTACACAGAAATTTAAACATTAATTTGACCATCAGCTTGCATGCACCCAAAAATACTTCAGAATAGAGTTTCCTCGCAGTGACAAACCAAAGATGTTACAGAAGTGATCCACATCAGAAATACAACGCCAATATCATAAAATCCAGGAAAAAAAAATCTCCTTAACAGCATCCAAAGTGTATAATTATGCTCGAAACAGCAGAGACATGTACGATTCCACATGAGAAAATGTACCAAGGTATATTAACACAGCAAATTTCTTCTAATGTTGAACAATCTTGACGTTTCTTTTGTATATTTTTTGACCGAATGTAAATACATTAATTTACAAAGAAGATTCCCTTCGATGTCGGATATACCACAGGAATATGATTTAATTGTTTTAATTTGATGAAAAATAAAACAGTTTTCAAAGATCTTTTTATCAACAACCCGCCGTCTCCATAGACTTAACTCATTTATACGAATTACATTGTATCTCCATCCCTTTGAAATAAAATCGAAACCCAGGATACAGGAATATCGTATAGTTACCAGACGATAAATTTATATATTTCATTACCACGACTACAATGCAAATTGATTAAACCCAAGTATGGTGAACCCAAAATGAGAAGTACATATGCCGTCATCGTAATGTCGACGTAGAATAGAGGAACTAGTCATTAGTGGTGAGGGTGGTTCTTTTTACCATAGAAATTACATTAAATACTTGTGTCAGAGCGACAGGGACAGCTAGTATAATAGACTTTTCCGACGATTTCAGCGCTCAAAACGGATATGACGAGACATGTACTTCTCATTTTGGGTTCACTCTATATATTGGATCTACAAACAGGTGTGTGCTGTGTACATAAAATAATAACTACATCTACTATGGTTGGATGGTTCATCTTACGTATGTACCATAACACATTTAGAATTATTTACAATTACTTTTTAAATTATTTAGAAGCCCGGTTATATAAAAGAATAATATTAACAAAATTTGGTGTGGATCAAGAGAGAATAAGCATTACGTACAATGGTACATATTATGTGTTCAATTGTTCATTTTAAATCTGTAAAAGATTGACATCAGGTTAACATTGATAAATATAGGTCTAGTAATATAAATGGTCATAAATTAACTCGGTGGAATTTTCTTTTACGCATCCTGTAAATGAAATAGAGCTATATGTATATTTATGTTGTATTCTATTTTAGTCAGGTTATGTGGTGCTATCTAATACAGTATCATGGTTTATTAAGATCCAAAACTAATTACCAAACAAATTTGACCGCCTGAAGAAAGTTGGAAGAGAGAGCGAGCTTGGCGGGTCATACGGGCCTTTACAGGCCAACCGTTTCACAATAAAAGAGCAAGGCCTGGCCTGTGTCCGAAATGTTTCGGCCCGGCCTGTTAGCATTTCTAAGCGCAAGCTCAAACATAAAAGAGTATATTTATGTATATATAGGTATACAGCTGTTGCCCACACGTTCTTTAGCAGAAATTTCGTTTTTTCTTTATACTTAATGTGTATATTTCTTTTCAATATCAAATATTCCAACTGGTATGAATAATTTATTCAACATGCTCATCAATATTTCACTAATTTAATGAGAAACATGCAGGATGCTGGTATACAAATAAGCCGTCTACAACTCTTTCACGCGTAAGAACTGATAATATTATTTTAGGCCTAAAATACGAATGTCCACACTAATCGATTTCGAATCAGTGGGCGTTCTTATAACGAAAACGTTAACGTTAGCGATAAATTATGTGGTAACAAAACACAAATTACAAATTCAAAGCGAATTAGCATAATGCACGCATAACATATTTACAGACTCGATTTGTATATGAGCTGTTTAAGATACATACGTTTCCATATATTTGCAAATTTATGCTAATTCGAAATATGCAAACCATTTGAAATGATGCTCCAAATCAATCATAACCTGCCTTTTGAATGCCCACGTGGTCGATGAAATAGAAATACGTGTCTGTCGTGCCTGCTGGCCCTTGATAACAAAAATTGATGATCAACGGAAGCAAGATTTATTTACCTCCTATCTGTGTGCTGTTGCCCGTTAAAGAAACACATTAAAATTTTAATGAATCAATTTTTAAACATCCACGTAGCCGGGAGGATGCGTATTTGTGATAATTAACGTCGCTGTTAAAACTGCGGTCTCTATGCATTACCAAAAACTTAAACTAATTATGTTGTTCAAGTAGCATTTACGTTTATTGTACTCCTTACCTATGCGTATATATTCAACAGTAGAGTTCAATTAATAATAGGTTCTATGTGGGTCGAAAATATCATTAACGCTACGTTAATTAACGAGACCATAAATTACCAATACCATATACTACACACAAATGAAATAATAGATAATTAATAATCCGATGCTTTAAAACTAATCGACAAGTTTGTGAGAAATGGATGTGTGATTAGATAAGAGATGTATGGTCTGATTCTAGAACCATTCATCAATTACAAGTTTGTTGAAATATACTTAGACTAAATATTTGTAAATGAGCACGTTCCTGAAAAAAAATACCAGTGAAGAACTTGAACTGGCACTCTTTTCTCATTTGTGCATCAAAAAGTACTTCCCTATTTTATTACATAGTTTCACAAATATTCTTCATTACCTGTGGATAAGTGATTTGTGAAGTGAAGTTTCGATTCTTAATTTTTTTTAAAATGTTTACAGCATTTTGCATGTTGGCGTGAAAAGTGAATTTTTTGGAATATCTTTTTTTGGGTGAAATGTCATCGAACTTCATCTTTTTTGAGTTTTTTCGTACCACAATAATTTCCACTTCCGAATGCAATATACATTATAGTTGTTCGATTAATGATTTGACAATCGTACAATCAGCTCTACATTACCATTTCTGATACATCAGTATTTGACAATTTGGATGATCGAATTATCCTCCATTCACGTATCTTTTTCAACATTTTTTACATGTTTGATATAGGTTTCCCACTTATCAAATGTGGTAGTGCTATAAGCTCTTCGAATTAGTTCCTCAGACTCGTTTAACTTAACTATGGTATTAGTCATCTTCACGTAGTATTTAATGTGCGCTCATACCATTTAATGCATTATGGTAAGTTGGTAACGCAGACCAACAAATTCTTTTTTAATATATGATCAGTGGTTGGTATTGGTTTCTCACATAGTCGATTCAGTAATTTGTTTTGTTTTCATGCTCACGTTAGAATTTTGTCTAGTTTTCTACAGTTATAGAAAGCGTTATCATCACTAGCACGAGCTAATACAAAACGCAGGCCAGAAGCAATTAATTATTTCAAACTTAAAGCTTGAATAAAATCCAGCTGACAATTTGTCTGGTTTTACTTGCTACGTATGAACCCTATATTCACCTCTGATTCATTGATGTGTATCATAGTGCAACTTAAAATAATATTAAATTACAAGTAAATCAATATACATTCACCTACCGGTTGAATTAAACTAGGAACTAGTGATGTGCTTAACGGGCAATTCTTGCACTCGATTATATCAAATGAACATTCGATCGTTTATTAGCTTACCGAGAACTCGCAACTCGGCAGAGCAAAGATTCCGAAAACTAATAGATCCTCTATGCGTCTATATAATACCAATGTACATAGTATGTACTTGAGCAAGTGAATGCATATGAAGCGTTATATATAAACGTTTTGCGCGATAAATAACCCGAAAAATTTTGTGAAACATGCAGCCAAAAAGTATAAAGCTGATCCACCAGCAAAAAGTTGTTTACAATTCTATTCATCATTCGCTCGAGTATTACATATGTATTATATAGACACATATTTCGGAATCTCTGCCTTGCGATTTCCGATTTCTCGGTAAGCTAATGAACGATCGATCATTCATCTGATATAACCGAGTGCAAAAATGCTCGTTAAGCACATCACTACTACCAACTATGCTCAAAGATGGCGCTACCATTATAGAGCAGAGATTATCATAGAAGATGCTATATTTCATCGATTCACAGTCGAAGTTTCTAGTGGGAATGTCCGATTGTGGTATCAAATAGGAAAGATGGACAGTTTTATTGGAAATAGTCTTAATGTAACAACGGAATGTGAAAATAGTTTTCATTTAATATATTGCATGTATCAGTTATGTGAACCCCCAAAAAAAATGACAATAATAAAAGAGCAAATCACGCATGTCAAGAGGCAAGAAAGAAATAGTAGCTTCTCTCTCTTTGTCTCAATAGAATAATATCATTGCCAAAACTCTTCGTGCAAGAGCCTTTGAAAAGTTGTTCGAATGAAGTTAGAGGCATCAGCATTAATAATAGCAAGAATTGTATTCAAAGTAGGCGGCATATTCTGTATGAACAAACGTTTTAATCATATTTATGTAGAGTTGGGAGGGTTAATGATTTACAATGTGAACGTGGTGGGATAGATACAGCGGGGCCTGTTTTATTTGAATGTCCATTCACTGATGAATGGGGAGCTTAGGACATTAGCTAAGGTGTTGAATTGGCCGTGACGCGAACGGATATTAGAGATAATGAGTTCGAGTGGTGGGAATTTTTCAGTAATGCTGTCAAAGAACTAGATAGATTAGAGCTTGATATTTAGGTAGGTAGTAGGGAAGTACTTATTTATGAATGAATATTTTATGCTCTTTAGTGGCCTGAATTAGTATTAATTTATAGTTTTTAGCATGACTGGTGTATATAAATTGACATTTAAAATATAAACCTTTAATTTAATTATTATTGGTTAAAATAATTAGGATTAAGTTATGTATTAGAATATTGCCGCTGTTTTTTTTTTTTTTAGAACATTACTTCTAGCCTGTTTCAACGTAAAATTCATGTTGTGTGAGGAAGGGAGCAGCTACCTGAAGACGGCACGGCTGCCGAAATTGAGGGGCCGTGGAGGCTCCTCTTCAAAACTCAAAAGATAATAATGATTTTCCGGCTATCAGTAATAAGGTCTGGGACTTCTTCCCAGATCCTGCTTCCAGAGCAAGCTTTTTCTCATAGTGTTTCTTTACTGATTGGCGAATACTGCGGGACAACTAATGGGCGCAAGTATAATAACAACTGATAGCTAACCAATTTACAGTAGACTTGCCATTCTGTGCACTAGTAACTTTTTTGGTTGTTCACATATTTCAGCTTTTCACGTAAATCATCATCAGTATTCGCATAATGACAAGGCTACTGTATTATATTTTTTGTTCTTAATAATCATAGGGAAATTATTTAGTTAGAGTAGGGACATTTTAATTGTTATAGAATCCATATAGTACTTAGAATAGTTAGCCGTCTGTAGTACTTTTAGATGGAGCACGGGGTTAGGATGATGTGTAATTATTTAGCTTTTCATAAATAAAGTGTATGAACAAGCTGTTTACGTCTTGTTTTATAATATGTACGTAATCGATCATTTCCTTGTGTGTCCTCCTTTTTCTTGTGTTTTTTTGGTCCTGGTAATAAATTCTTTTATTCTTTCTGGTTCATATTATGTACTGCACGCTCTGAACGGCGTTTATGAAAACCGAGAAAAACCTTGGTTTGCCCACGCAAGCTTAAAAAAGATATATATATTTAGAGAAAAAAACAATTTGTACCAACAATTCAACATGAATTTAATTAAAAATATTTAAAACCTAGGCGATGATAGTTAATAGATACTTGCTGGTTGCAGACATAAGTAAGTGCAAAAAATTGCAACCGGAAGTAATGGCAGCGCTATTAATAAACATCTAGGTAAATATGATTTTTTTTTTTGCTATCAAAATTCATACAGAGGTTGAAAGAACCTTTAGTAGTCACTGACGTATGTCAAAATAAATTTTGGGATTGTTATATAAGCTGAACGTATTCCCACACTTCTCAAAAAAAAATATCACATCTGCCGATCATTGTATACAAGAATAATCTCGAATTGTGAATTACCTAACTAACTTAATACCATTAAATGTTTGTGTTTTAAAGTAGTTATTCTAAGATTATAAACTGTGGAGTGCATTTACAGTCACAAATCTCTTTAATCTTCGTGACCGGATTTAAATGAACCTAACAAATACAAAGTGCAGTTAAAACATATTTTTCCCGCTGTTTTTTGTGTAAAAGGTGAAAGTTGATATCCAGAGTTCTTAGGTACCTCTCCGTTTCCGTAGGTTTTACTTGTTAACCTTACTAACTTGCTAAGGCCTTTTGGCTTAGCCTTTGAGGATTTTGCTTCGCTGTACCCTTGAGGCTAGGCAATACAACCACAGATATGCAATAATATTTTTATGACTCTTTTTGACGTTTCCACTTTTTTTTTAATCTTGTCGTGATACAATAGAGTGTGTAAATAGCGTCAGTAGTATAATTTCTAAATATAAAACAAAAAAGAATAAAACAGTTTAGAACTGAATAGTTGCATTAAAGACTCTTTAACATTATTAAACTTGTGTCTGAACGTCCATGATCGTCAATGATCGTCGATGCCTTGAGCTTTTGATAAGTTGCCACTCTACGCCATTTTGGACTTTTGTAAATTTATAATTATAATCAATTATGACTCTATATGAGGACAACATATATAGGAAATAAATGAAATGAGTTGTCTCACAAATTTTTAATACAAAATAGAGTTTGTAGGATAACAGACCTCATTTCATTTATTTTCACATATACTTTTCTAAACGTCCTTTGAAGTTGGCTCAGGTACACGCTAGTAGTTTCTCTGATCAAATAAGATTACGAAAGTTTATATTACATAAAGTATTTCATAATGGCGTTTCACCAACACCTCAAACTCACTAACAATAAGATTTGGTTCAGACATTGAAAGTTTTTTACACTTATGCTTAGATGGATTCATAGATAAATATGATACTACTTCCTCCAATAAGGATGTATATGGCGTGCCTAACAGCTACAAATAGCTATATAGTTAAAATAAAAGATATTAAACAATGAAACTGCTTCAATTAAGTAAATGTTTGAGATTCAAACAAACGGGCTTGTTATTCAGATAGTGAACTAAATGACGGGAACAATTGAAGCCAAATACATTATAAAGCCATTACGACCTAAATCTACTATTATAATTCCTTGTTGACAGTGATATGACACTTTATGCTAATAAACGCCGAAATATATGCCAGTGACTGCTGGAATCCTAGATGTTATCTCCAGCGTTCGAATACGCTTTGTATCGACCCTTTTCTACAGGTGACGCGTTAAAAGTGATCTCTCCCGCTGCCACCACCGCCCTCATCTAACATGCAAATGTCGATTTTCCCTTTTTGTTCTTTCTACGCTGCTACCTGCTGCTTAAATTTATGGGGATCATCGGTCCCTTTAGAAAATTCGGTTCCGAATAGGCGGCCGCATCTCATTTCGTAGAGGAGTTTGCGAAGCGTTCTACCGAAAACAATAACCTTAAATCGTCTGTGTTGACTTATAATTTCGTTATAATAAGGCGACAAAATTCAATACGCCGCCCCTAACATCGTATGTGGTGAGATGATGGTACTAGATAAGCCACGGAATTTATATTAGGCGTTAGTTTGTTGGCTAAACGACACAACTTGGCGCTTTTTTTAATAATTTTCGTTTCTAAATTCATAGGCTACATGTTGATATACTTCGTGCTAGTTTTGCAGGCCGTAAGACGCCGTATATGATTTTGTTAAAAGATATTGTGAATATATATCTACACACAGAAACAACCTTACGTTATTCAATGTACAAAAAGTATTTATATTCAACCCTAGAATACATACATATAGCATTCTTCTTTTCCACAAACATCGTAGGAAAAGTACCATGAAATTTACGAGTCAATAAAGATACTACTTGCATGTTTATGAAAATCAATAAAAAAAAATGCTCTTTCAATACACGTCGTAAGTTTTGTAAGAAATTGGTAAGATAGGCACTTGCATGACCCGGATTATCAGCAGTACGAGCGATTTTTACACTCGGTTATATCAAATGAGCGGTCGATAATTCATTAGCTTATCTAGTATTCGAAATCGGTAAGGCAAAGATTCCGAAATATGTGTCTATATAATACATATGTAATACTTGAGGGAGCAATGAATAGAATTGTAAATAATTTCTTGCTGGTAAATCGACTTTATACCTCTTCGGCCACATGTTTCACAAAACCTTTCGGACGATTTGTCGCGCAAAAAGTTTATATATAACGCTTCTTAATGAATCACTCGCTCAAGGACATGCTATGTACATAGGTATTATACAGACGCATGCAGTGTCGTGAGTTTTCGGAATCTTCACTTTGCCGAGTTCCGAGTTCTCGGTAAGCTAATGAACGATCAATAATTCCTTTGATACAATTGAGCGCAAGAATTAAACACATCACTATTTTTTAAAACTATTCGCAGTGAGTTTTCCTCATTTATCTCTTTTCCTCGCTTTACTTATACTTTTATAATAAAGGTATAAATAAACATTTAATAATGTTTTGTAACTGGTATGTCATGAACGATAAAATATTCACGACATAAAGCTTTGAAATAGATAAACTACATTTCAAGGCGACACTTTACTTATTATACCCTTGATAAGCCAATATAAACGTTTATTTAAGCACTTGATGTGACATTAACTTTTAACAGTACAATGTCAGAAAAGAGCAAAATTATTTATTTATATAATTATAAATATTATACATAAGCCCCTTACCTTATTTAAATAACAGAAATGGTACAGCATTGCTGAAAAGTTTGTAGCATTAAGCGTTTCAAGATTTTCCTCACCAAACCGCTTTCGTCGCGATGATAAAACACGCTTATATTTTGAAAAAGACCGTCTAACATCTACGGACGTAAGACACGCATAATTAAAATAATCTTTATAGGTAGATAACGTATCAGATGCACCGCCACCAACGTGGAATCCGATTTGTGCCCGTACTATAACTGTTTATCGCAAACTGTACAAACTATGTAAATCCTGGAATTCACCGATATACTTTTCTATATTTTGAAACAATGGTCGTTTTCTGGGATTTTCTACGCCCGACAATGTATTACATTTACAATGCGTAAAACCTTAACGGAGAATTGTATTATCTCGCATCAAGACTCGACTAGCACTGATACTAGATGCTAGACACACTAATTGGAGGGAGTGATTTTACTGCGTTGAAGATATACATAGCATGGCTAAACGTTCTGCGTAGAGTGAGGTGTGTGCGGCCCGTGTAAGCAGACACGTTCGATCACGCTAGTTATTATATTATTCACCTAAATTGAACTTAAACGTTCATTCAATGTTAATGGTGGTCTTAGGGCGCTCACATCAGAATTTTGCTGATTTATATAATCTTAACACAAATTCGTGTCTTCGAAGAGATATTTTTCAGTATCACTGTTGTTGCAGGTGACATTTCTGACCCTTCCTCAAATGTTGAGAATAATAATACATTTTGTTTTTTTTTTCAAATCTCTTACACCATATGCAGACAATTTCATGTTGCTGGAGTTTTTCTTCTACGTATTATTTTCTATCATATCATATTTCAATATCTTATAATTAGTATATTACAAAGTTTACATTTTCTACGACGTCATTATGGTTGTTTCACCATATCAACTTTTGTGCTAACCCTGATAAAAGGTTTTCCAAATTGTGGTAGAATAAATAACTATTGATTGAATTTGGTGCCATTTTTTCACCGTTTGTTATCAGAGCGCTTACTTCATTAGTAACTTCTATCGTATATTTTGTCAATACTTCGCGGCGCATAACCATTTCAATTTATATTTTGATAGACTTTTGAAAGTGTACAAACGACAGCAGCTACGAAATACTGATAGCGGTCCGTTAATGTTACATATACCGGTGTTCAGCCTAAGATGCAACGGTCCATAGCATATTTATTATCGTTTTTTTTTGGAAAAATGTTTCAAATAGATATTGCCTCGAATCATATTCTACACATTTTAAAATTAGTTTTAGTAGTGCCGGACTTCCGGTTGTACCGGAAGTAGATACTAACTTTATTATTTTAAATGGAACATCCTGTATATTATTGTACTTTTGGATTCCTTGTTAAATTTAAATAACAATACGTTAGGTATACATTGGGGCTAAGTTGTACCGTTTCTGAATTACATGACGTTTTTCGAAAAAAATTACATTTGCAATGTCTGCGGTGTTTGGAAGTATCTCCGGAAATACGAAAGTTAGAAAGATGCGGTTTTTAGTTTTCGCTTAATCATGAAACAGCACACGTCTTTTATTTTAAAATTGTTGCGTTTAAATTACAAAATTATTAAATACGGCTCTGTAATTTTCGAACTCTAAAATCATGTATAACTTGATTTTTTTAAATTAAATGGTATAGCAATTTTTAAATAATGGATGTAAAATTTAATTTTGTTTCGATTTTATACGAGTGTCGTTGCGTCTATCTCCAAAGATTTTGGAGATATTCGCGATTTTTCAGTTTTTCATGATAGATACGTATTGCGAAGCGCCGGCCACCTTCCCCTCGCATTTCACCAGGCTTGCAACTGGCAGCAGTAATACTGGCATGTTTAGAAAGTGGCCAACAGAATAGAATAAGACCGCTGGAAATTAACAAAACTTGAAATTACAAAAAAAAAAGAAAACAACATTGCGAACCGTTTCGAGAAAGTGATGTTTTCAGACGAAGCTACCTTCCACAAAAATGGATTTGTGAATCGTTACAATTGTCGTTATTATGACACACAAAATCCCCATCGATTTATTGCAGCACATAGTCAGTACGGAAGGTCAGTGAACGTGTGGGCAGATATCATTGGACAACATATCATAGGCCTGCTCTTTCATAACCAACGCCTGATGGGGTAGGGTTTATATGGAATTTTTTCAGAATAATTTGGGCGTTGTGTGAGAAAATATTCCGTTAGCTACTCGTCAGCTGATGTGGTTCCAACACGATGGTGCTTCATCTCCCAATACTGTCGAATTTATTCAGTTTTTGGATGTGTCTTTTTCAGACCGCTGGATTGGGCGTGGAGGACAGATGACCTCCGAGATCCCCAGATCTTACAAGCTGCGATTCCTTTTTATGGGGTTTCATTAAAAATCAAGTTTATGAGACGCCACTACACCTGATGACATGCGCCATCGTATTTTAAAAGCGTTTCAAGTCACACCAGAAATGCTCAGAAATGTTCAAAAGTGTTTGAAAAGCGATTTCAATGTAGCGCCTAAAACGGATCGAATTTTGAATATTTGTACAAATTCTCTGTATAACGACGGCACTAACATTTAAAGTGTAACCTGTTGCGAGCAAGACGCTCGATGTGTATGTACGCCATTCATTAGACAGAGCAATGTAGTTCGAAAAATGTTCTGATTTATGGATGTACCAGTAATGTTGTGTTTTCTTTTATTTTTGCTATGTTCATTTCCAACGCGCTTCAGTAAATTCTACATTCTTTTAATTTCAAGTTTTCATTATTATTATTACTGCAGCCAGTTCCAACCCTGATGAAATGCGAGGGCAAGGTGGCCGGCGCTTCGCAATACGTATCTATCATGAAAAACTAAAATATCGTGAATATCTACAAAACCTTTGGAGATAGACACAACGACACTCGTATAAAATCGAAAGAAAATTCAATTTTACATCCATTTATGTAAAAATTGCTATACCATTCAATTTAAAAAAAAATCAAGTTATCCATGATTTTAGAGTTCGAAAATTACAGAGCCGTATTTAATAATTTTGTAAACGCAACAATTTTAAAATAAAAGACGTGTCCTGTTTCATGATTAAGCAAAAACTGGAAACCACATCTTTCTAAGTTTCGTATTTCCGGAGATATTTCCAAACACCGCAGACATTGCAAATGTCATTTTTTTCGAAAAACGTCATGTAATTCGGAAACGGTACAACTTAGCCCCAATGCATACCTAACGTATTGTTATTTAAATGTATATCATTTAACAAGGGAATCCAAAAGTACAATAATATACAGAGTGTTCCGCCATTACTGAAACTAAATTTAAAATGTGTAGAATATGGTATGGTAATATTGAATAATGTGAGAGAGATTTTAATAAAAATATTTCAAATTATATAAATGTGCATGAAAGAACCAATTTTAGCCCAACTTGTATTGAGTTTATGTTGTCAAACTTGTCCTTTATTAAATTATTAAAAAGAAAAAACTAAAACGTTCACAGCTCATACAGGAATAATAAAATAGACCCATAGTTGTAGCATTAAACATCTGCTTTGCTTTATTTTATAGGTGTATGTAAGGTGATTCTATAATTTTTCAATAATTATTTCTTTCGATTTAGTTTAAACATTTCATAGTTCAATTTGGTCACATGGGCATTCTCACATGTTAAATATTTTATGTTCCCCTCACTTCCGTGAAATTAACGGACTTTTCTGAGGCAGTTTGTAACCGTTGCGAAGACAATCCCAATCGACGTCTGTTGAATTTTTGTAATTTCAAGCATTCACTAGCCAAACTCCGTGAGAGACGGACGTGTCTCGATTAATTTTTATAAAATATAATGGCCATTTTGATAAAATCCTTTTTATTCCAAATTCCAATCTGAAAATAATGGTTAATTGTTAAACAAAGTTTATCATATTAATTTTACCCACATTTTGCCTATACAATCATTGAGTAATTTTCTCCAACGACAATATTCCCGATAGGGGATCAGGACAGGAACTGAGCCATTCTCCATAATTCGAAGTACCAGAGCCCTCATTCGATGCCCTGACCGGATTTGCCCGCTCCGTTGCCTGCTGATTTGCTCCCACCAAAAGTATTCTGGGTAGCATGAACCCAAAAAACAAACGTATTATTTTAATTCGTATCTAAATTTTAATACTTATAAGAAATTTTACTTTAATATGTTCGCCGAAATTTTGGGTTAGGAACTATATCCGCCCAACAGTTTGCGATCACTGGTAGAAAACTTTTATAAGGTGGCAATTCTAATATTACTAGTTAATATGAATTCACGGAACGAACCGAATACCCACTAATTTTTACCAGCAAATGTTGCATATACTGATTTACCCGTTATTTAAGCATAGAATTACACAGATAGATGTCTTCAACCGCGGGGATTTTGAAATTTGAAATTAAACGTATTTATTTTTCTATGATGAATTTATATTGCAAAACTTGGAATTTCTAATTTAAAACGCAATTGTTATTTAATAAGCGAAATCGTTTGACCTACCTGAGATATTTGCATCCTTATTAATGTTGTTTTTAGACGGTTTCACATTTCAAACCTTTTATAAATAAAAATCTCATGTATTTTAACTTAAACCTGTCCTTTATCTCACAAGTTGATCAACAATCTTGATACTGGTTGTATAAGAGTGTCATGCACACTATTTCACTTAAAAAAGCACTTTAACTTGAGGTATTGGAGTAGAGGACATTTAAGCAACATGCTCTCACAGCATCTCCTGCCGTAGTGAATAATTAAAGGGGTAACTATGCATTCGTAATTTTTTTAATGTCGAAATTCCTCCCTCGCATCCCATCTGACAAATAGATGACACTAGGATGTTAAAAATGGGATTTTTCCAATTTAATTAGAGAATTATATTTGGAAAATATTTTTTTATCTACCGAGCTGTGTGCTACCTTGTAGCATTACAGTATAGGTATATGTTCCATAGGAATTATATTTTACGCTTATCGAAAGAAATAAACGATTCTAATTCTAAGTTTGACTAGTTTCTTCAGTGTCTCTCACCGAGCCAAGAACTACTACTATTTTTACTAAAAAAGGTAACTTTCCATCACATAATTTATATTTGCTCGAGCATCTAATGGCTATGTTAATACCAACCAGCCAAACAAAAAAACGCTTCACTCCTCTCACCACAAAAAAATGTATATTACCCCTACTCTACCGGAAACGTAAATAAAACAGAAAATACCTAAATAAAGGATTATCAATCTCACGTGCTTGGTAGGACGCAAAGAGCTAAACTTTATTTCACGCATTTGCTCCAATTACATAATTTATTCAAATGGCATTCAAAATTTGTAATCTAGAATATATGTGAATATATCAAATAGTAAATATTTCGTGCGTGTTTATACACATCTGTGAATATATGGAGTTAAATGCTACGTTTGCATGCTCGGTTGACATGTAAATCCGATCAATATGATAATATTTAAGACATACTAAAAACTTTTTAAGGTGTTAGTAGGTATTTGATAACAGTATCAATGATGGATTACTTTCAACAAAGACTGATGCAAATAATTATTTAATCCTTTGTATTAAACATGAAATAAGTAGATTTTAGATATGTAGAAACTTCCAGTAAAACGGGTTTATTACATACATAAATATAGTGGCACAATGAATAGATGTTAGGGAATATGTGTTACACAAAACATGGGGGCCGTATGAAAAACATATAACACAAAAATTCTAAGGCGTGTGATTTGCTAAAATAGTTTACGTTAATTCAAACAAAGTCTAAATTTGGGTGGAGGTTATGCCTTAATATTATAATATACAGCTGTACAAGGCAGATACTACACTGTAAAAGTTCTTTAAGTTCTTTTCTATTGACAACGAGTGATTTATTTAAACCAACAAAATATAGTAAAATACACAGAAAAACCGATTTATTTGATAATACCAAATTTGGTTTAAGTCAACTAAATATTGAGTTAAATTAGGGCAAATAAATATTTGGTTAATTCAACCAAATTATTTGTTCATTTAAGTCTTTATTTATTCGAAATAACGAAATATTTTGTTGGATTAACTAAATTTTCATGATAAAATTTTGTTTGAAATTATTTTGTTGCTCTGAACAATTTGGTTTTTCCGTGTACAGTAAGCATGAAAATAACACTTTAACAAAGTTTGGTAAGTCAACTAAAGCCAGTGTAATGAATTGAGTCCACAAAATATTTGATACCGTTAAATTGATATAACCAATAGAACCAATGCAATCAAACAATGTAGGTAATTTAGTGTAAAGAAACATTTAACTTGAAATAGTCATTTAATTGAATCAAATATGTAGACACATTTTATCGGATTTTCTACAATATTTAATCTAATCCAGTTTTAACCTTTTTTTTAGAAGGAAATGCTATACAGATTTGAATCGAGTATTCGCTACTAACAAAGTATTTGAGAGAAATAAATATTTGTTTGACATATTGTATAAATAGGTTCTGCTTAGGCCAATGGATATTTCATTGATTTAACAAATTCTTTTCCTCCGTGCAGAGTTCACGTCAGAAATACTTGGACTAATAACAACTTCATTTTTTTATATATAAATATCAAGGTAACCTATTTAAATGAGAAAATGTAGTCATTTATCTTATGGAAAAATGACTTCATTACGGCATATGGTGCAAATTTAACAACGAGCAGTGGCACCCCTATTTATCTCCATAACATTTGGCAGGGTGCTTGGGCACGAAGGTTTTAGTTAAATTAAATTTCAACGATAGGTAAGGCAATTCACTTAAGAAAATACAAACGACATCCATCAAGACCCAGATGACGTTACATTTCTCAGCTTAAATCTGGCAATAATTCCACCTTATAATGTAGAATTTCCCTAAGGACAGATGCGCCATAGATCTCCTTGTTCTAGGCGGCTGATTGCAATTGCTCATCCCGACGAAATCGGCAACTGCGACGCCCAGATGAATCAATCTAACTGTCGACCGTGTCTGTAATTGCACCCTGACTTTTATATGAATGTCGCCCTATTGTGAGCATTTTTCGCGTTGCAGGGGCTGAACGGTGGCGGCTGGGTCCGCATAGTATTTGGTGACAGTTCAAGCTTCTCTGATGCCCATTGTATTCGACCGTAGGTGGTCAGATTACCGACACGGCAATTTTATATGACATTTGATTTGCAGTTTAGAGCGTTCATTCAACAGAATATTAGCCCTCATATTTCTATTCAACAATTAAATTCTTTATTATTATCGATTGTTCCAGCGTATTTATGTAGGAATATACCCAATACATGCTACCACACATTAATGCTTTCTACAAGCACCTGGTGCTCGATGATTACGGAGGCACAACGCGACATTTAAAACGTACATACGCATATATTTACGTGACTGTTTTATGGATTTTTTCATTATTCGAGTTGCAGATTGTGTTTTATCGTTCATAAAGCTAATTTGCTGTGTTTCAATGTGCTCATTACAATTGCACTACGTACTCTATACTCAGAGAATAAAAAGCTCGTATTTTAGTTTAAAGATAAAATTCAAATAACATTTTTATGTGGCTGCGAATTTGGTGCATTACCATTTATACGACCAACGAAGGTATGTCTATTTCACAGAATGCTTTGTAATCTGTTATTTAACTTCAGAGTCACCGCGTTTAGTCAATATAACCTGACAGTTATGGCACAGACAGGTGACTACTCAAAGGCTAGTAAGACCTAATAAAGAATTATGATATAATTTTGCACATTTTTCATGTAAACTGATATTATATTTTCTTATTGATATTTTGCTTTAATTTTCTTTTTTCCTTAAAACAGAATTTTGTTAATTTTGATGTCAGCAGCAAAATCTAGTGGATAGTTGGCAGTTTTCGAACTTACCGAAAAGTTCCAGTTTTAAAATTTGTGGTTTGTTATAATTTGGTACTTACTTCCTTTCTAAAATATACTCAAATAACTCTGGAAAAAAAAATTCAATCCTAGTGAATGGATTTGCAATATGTGCATGATAAAAAAATTTGTTCGATTTATTATTTTTACAATGTTTGTCGTTTTCAAACTTGATAATGACAAGTCAGACCGAAGTTTGCCGTTTTAAAAATTATAAAAGTAGATAAAAAGCAGGAGATAATTTTAAAAATTTGATATTTGCAATAATTTAGTACTTAGGTACCTTCTTTATAAAATATTTTCAAGTTGCAGTACATTTTCAGTTAACCGATAGTCGCCATGGAATTTTCTTATTTTAAATGAAATAGCCTCTGTATATTATATTTCCGAATTCTCAATAAAATTTTATAACAATTATAACCAGGAGTTTCTATTCCTATCTTCGACTTTTTGTAGATATTACACAGTTGTACGTAATTCATTAATATTGGCTTAGTTTAATTTTAAAATTCTAAAATTAATAAGTACACAGTAAAAAAATTCTGGCGGGTAAAACACTGAAAAATATAGGTATACTTTGTAATGCTAAATCTGCACTACCCTAAACACTAGAAATTGATAAGTACTTTACCAGGACACGTTTTAAAAAAGTACACTAAAATGTGTAAACTGACATTATATGTATTGCGGCAAGCATAAGCTACAGCTGAGCATAGCCCAATCTTATGGCGGGATTGGGGGTAGGAAAAGTTGGAATAGTAACGGACAAAAAGCAATAAACTAAAAATTATGTTATCAATATCCTATTACATTTAAAGTTAGTAAAATTTTATTTGGATCACTTTTACTGGTACCTACATGCCCTCATTTACCGGACGAGCGCTTTACCAATGAAGCTAGTAGAGGATGATGATTCGAGCGTTTAACCGAACATACCTTGATATTAGATCTTGAAAAGGCCGACAGGACTGCAAATATGCAAAGATTCCAAGTTTTTTTACAGTATGAAAATAACAAATTAATGTATTTCTGCTGGAAGGAATTTTTCCCAGGAAACGTGAGAAATTGAAAAGCAGAAATACATTAATTTGATATCTATTATGTTCAAGTTTTTTCATAAGGAAGAAATTTGTTACCTAAGTCACTATTTGTTTTAATATTTTTTTTAATGATCTAATAAGATGTATTTCTACTACTACTTAAAAGAATAATTTAAGATTAATGCATATTTATTAACGACAAAGAAATCTTTTTCTCAGTGAGGAAAAGTTACACTAAATTAATAATGATAAATTTCAAGTGTATAGAGTTTACCATTTGTGAAGGGTATTGTTTACATCTAGGTTCGGGTACATTTTTTAACGCTATTTAGAGTGGATCTCCCTGTACAAATGCCAGTGCATTTCTAGTGTTAAATAGTGTAAAAAATTTCTTACTGTATACCAGTTTCACAAAAACGTGGTAAAACTTCCTGTCCCAGGGTGTCTAAAAATTAGTGAAAGAATTTTTAATGTTGTGAAACTTAATATTTCTCTATTAAAAAAAAAATATACCGTACAGAACCAAATTCTACACCGATTTTCTGGGGCATTCTCTATGCTATAGCCATCTTCAATTTCCTTTCCTTTAAATTACTCGTTTAAGTTATTATCGCTTTCAAATGGGTGAGTATTTTTTGGTATTGATATTATGACAAATTATTACCTATTGCTAGTAAATATTTTTATTATTACTAATACTCAGAAAACTATAATTTGCTGTGCAGTTATAAACCAAATAATGCAAAACATGTTATTCACCAATACTTTAATTAAAATAACCCATGAGTTTATATGTAGATACATGTTGTTAATCAAGATAATTATCGCTACATTCTTTTCCATGGCTTTAATTTTACGTGTATTCTCAGAACTGAAAAAATTATTACTGTTTTGTAAATATCGGAACTCAAGACTATTAATTGTCACGAATTTGGTATGAGGTATATGAACCACTGTTGTTTTAAATTACATTCGATACATATTACTATCCATCAAACACCTCATTTCTTAGTTATTATTTATACCCCGCGATTAGCCACGCGCCCTTTTTATATAAATTGCAATGTGTGAATCCATTGATCATTCGACTCAATGTCTCCCTACATTTACTCGCGTGCTTTACATTGTCGATATTCAACTCTCTCTCAGGGAGATTTTCTTCGACGATGTTGGTCTGTATGTGTTCATTTTTCTAACACTTACTCATTAAGCAATTTAATTACGAATCCTCTATTTTCTTATTGAACTTTTGTTGTCAATCCTGAGATAGCTGATACCCAGATAATTGACTCTGGGAGTTTTCGCAAGTGACACGATATAGGTGAATGTTACAGCAAATCGGTGTAGTGTTTCAATTCTACACCCAACGATATAAAATATACAGGATCTTCTATTTGAAAAAATAAGGTTTTGCAGCTTTCAAACTATGTCACTAATTTTCAGAGGACTTCTATGAACGGCAGTGAACTTATTATGTTTTGGCGTTTGAGAACAATGTTAATGCTTGGTAGTCTTAGAATGGCTAATCTCTGGAACTTAAAGCAGGTGAAGGCTACTCAATTTCGTACAATAGCAAATGTCAAAATTTTCACAAAAATCGTAATATCTTAGAAACAATTGAAGATAGGTATAGGACAAACCCTAGTTGAAACATGGAATCTTATGCTAAATTTAAAAATGTAATGATTTATGAAATAAAATATGAGTGCGTTGAAAATAATAAAGTTCACGGCGGCCCCAAACTAGCAAGTTCCGAGGAAAACCCTGCATATAAAATTTTAACATTTTCTAATTTACTTTGGATTTTGACTATAGACATAAAGTCATGTATAAAATTTTAGTGCTGATACCTTTATAATTCTCTAAAATATCAAAAAAAGGTTTAGTGAAGTTATCACTAAATAATTATTTAAAATGTGTAAATTATAGGCTGAAGTAGATAATAGTATTATTGAAACGTCTCCAATTAAAACAGCTTTAATTACACGATTTTTTTTTGCAATTATTAATGTTACTACTTTTGTTTCGGCAAATCGTGCAAGTTCCTGTATACTGATCCAGTCTGCCCAATAAAAAAAAATATGTTCTCACTAAAAGCTAGTATAGATATGGTATCGTGATTCTGCACCCCCTTACGTTATTAGATACATATTGATTGCTTTGAATAAAGTCCTTTCAAATGACTGCTGAGCAATGTTACTGTTAATCCTAACCTGAAGAGCTACATTTAATAATGAACTCGCCATGAGGACGACTCTATGTTGATACAATTCCTTTTGTAGAGATGAATTGCATAATGATCATCAAGTAAGTTGCGAAAAAACAAAAAAATCAACGAGCCCCAGCAAGTGAACTACCCGCATTTATAATTTAAAGAGTACAGGCTGTTACTTAATTGATATCTTAACATACTTAGTTAATGAATCCTTCATTAGTGGCATATTTCCCGAATACTGAATGTATCAACCATATGTCCCAGTTCACAAGAAGGGAGAGACACAAAGAATAGTTCTAACTTACAGGCCTATTGCAAATTACGTCGACGGTTTCCAAAATATTGGAATACTGTATGCTGGATCGACTTTGAACGTTTCTGGACAAATATCAAATTATTGCACATAATTCAACATGGCTTCCGCAAGCAACAATCTACATCTACTGCCACTTCTTGCCCTGTACAATGAAATACTGCTTCTCATTGAACGACGCGAAAGTCCATTGGAATTTTTTGTGACCTCAAAAAGCATTTGATTGTGTGCAACATGACAAACCTTCTCAGCAAGATGTACGACTTATGGTATTCGGCGGTAACGTTGCTAATTGGTTGCCACTTTTTCTTAGAAATAGAATGCAATTTGTTAAAACTGACTTTTTATAATAAATTCGGCATGAATTCTGCTGAATCACATCTCGTTACCTGTACTGAATGGGAGTACCACAAGTTACAAATACTAGGACCTATTTTGTATAATATATACGTAAATGGCATCGTCTCTTTTCTGGAATGACATATATATTGTTATGTATGCAGATGATATTTCATTATTGATAATCAGATGACATTTGTGTTGTGGAAAGAGCAAACGATGTTATTGAATAGACTCCATGCGGTGGTTCTCGGCCAATAATCTAGCCTTAAGTACTCAAAAAACTAATTACATGACCTTTTCATACTAGACAAAGGCTGGTGGGGAAACTATGACTTAGTAGTGTGAACGGCCTTTCATTAACTTGCAGTCACCAGCGTCAGGTTTTTGGGAGTTCATATGCAGGATAATCTTTCGTGGATAGAGCATTGCACTAAACTTGCAGCGAAGATCTCCTCTAAGTCATACATTTTCAGATGCTTGCGAGATAATGTATCACTCGATACTCTCAAATCTATTTATTATGGCGAAATACAATCACGACTCCAATACGGCATAACTTTGTGGGGATCATCAACTGCTTCTAGGCAAGTATTTCTTGCACAGAAAATGGTGGTACGATCAATTGTAGCTGCTAAACACACTGACTCATGTAGACCAATTTTCTCCCGATCTAAGGATTCTTCCTTTGGCAAGCTTGTATATCTAGAAATTTGTGCCTACATTCACTTAAATAAGACCATGTTTAAAACTAATGCGGAAATGCATGATTATAACACTAGAACAAAAAGTAATATACATCGCCCACAGTGTACTCTGCAGTTGACTGACGTTGGACCACACAGTATTGGTATAAAAGTTTATAACAAAATATCGACGGTTGTCTGCACCAATACAGCGAATAAAAAGTTTAAGTTTAACTTATCTCAATACTTTAAGCAGTACAGTTTTTATTCTATTGATGAATAATTATTTTGCATATCACGTAAACAGCCACATCATATTTATTTGTATAAGCATATACAGATATTAATAATTTTTTCAATTTTTTTCAATTCTACCACTTATATTTTGTTTATAAAACTTAGTTATGTAGTAGTAGTTATTTTTTGGTTCTTTAATTTAGTTATTAGTATTTATGTTTTCTTAGTTTCGATAACTCTTTCTTTTCACTCATTCTAATTCTAGTTTAAGTTATCTTTATTTTTTTAGTTTGACATGTTACAAACACAAAGGTGTCCATGTAATTAATAAACATTATTATTATTATTATTACATATTGCATATAATATATAGGTGTATTGAAAAGCAAATTGTTTCTGGGTGTAGGACAACGCAGATTGCCTAGAATCATTGAAACTAATTTGATTGAAAAGAGATCAATTTATTATTATATTAACAAATTTAATGTCAGTATGTCCGCGCAAGAATCGTCAATGGTAAACGTATTTAGAAAAGAGCGTGACTAAAAGCCTTGAGTGGTATGAAAAGTTTGTTCATAGAAGCATAAATATTTTATAGATCGACATTGAACCTTTTTTTTAACAAACAGTGCCACTGTCCGTAAAGGCGGATAAAATCTCGCCAGTTTTCAGCTTCTTTGGAGGATACAGCGTAGATATCTCCAGCAGGGAGACTGCAATAGCGTACATTGGCAAACCAAATCGAATATGAAGGGACGGAGAGCTAGGCGGCGAAACTTTCAGCTTAGGGGCCTCCCCCACCATTTTCCAGGCCGAAATTATTGAGATCCACATTTGTGCTGATGGATGCTGTGAAAGCTTTGCGGGCTGGCTAAATTTGACTCTGAGATAGTACTGAAATGCTACAGAAAACTTAAACATCTGGAGGAACATCTAAATGTTGCATTGAGATGGGTGCCAGGTCACTCTGGGATCAGAGGCAATGAAATAGCTGACACGTTAGCAAGGGGCGCCAGCGAGCTGCCGTTCTTAGGTCAAGAACCGACGCTTGGTAGCTCATACGGCAGCATCAAAACGTTTTGAGGTCCCAACTTGCTGGTAAGCACTTCTCCTTTTGGAATGGACTCTCCGGCGCTAGACACTGGAAATCTCTAAGATTTCATCCGAATGAAGAAGACTCCGTAAGGAAGTCTTTATGAGCAGGGACAGATTGAGACTACGCACAGGAATCTTAACTGGGCACTGCGCACTAAAAAAACACATGTGCCGCATGGGGCTATTGAACTTTCCCCCGTGCAGAAAGTGTAGGAGTGAAGCAAACGCACTTTAGGGTCGAGCAGTTGGACGAACCCACAGGGTTACACTCGCTCATGGATAAAAAAATAGACATTGAACTTGCCCTAAACTGTAATCTAGCTTGGTTAGTAAGAAGGCATAATAGAGTCCAATACTATAATTAGCATAAAAAATTTCCTAGAGGCTATAAACTATGATCAGCAAATTATTAGCAGTTTACAATTGAAAATCACTTCAAGCTCATTTAGAATGAGATTCTTTTCGAAGAAGAATTTAGTCATTTGGATATTTAATCGTAGAAAAAAAGGGAATTTGTGGCACAATGGCGAACATTGCTAATTAATTATGTGTAGCATTTTGGCTTTAAATCTTGATTTAGAATTTAAATTTTTAGCAAAATTGACTGCAGTAAAAGATTTAATGCAGTTCCTTTGTGTATAGAATTCCAGTACACTAATTAAAACACAGTATAAATTGAATACCTGGTGCGAGTGCAGTTTTCAATTCAAATTTTTCTCTGAAAATAAAAATCTTTACCTTTTCCAAATTATACTTCTTTAATAAAAAGAAATAACTTTAATTTTTAAGTAAATAGATATTTCACAGTTCTTTCATAGCAGATGTGAATAAAAATGTAAACAGAAATTTAAATTTCTAAGTGTATATCCGCTTTCAATTTGTCAAGTAAATGTAGCTACAAATAATAATTGTTTAATTAAAGTTTATTGAGTTTCTTAATTAATAGCTAAATAATACAGCTACAGAAGTATTTGTTGCAAATCCTTTTATGTGTTTACAATATCTTTTTCTGTTCTTTTTCAGCTTAGATAATTGTTGCATTATATACCAGACGCGTACTTTTACTGCTTTGAAGCTTCTAATTGAAAAAGAATTATTAAGATTTGCCATATTATTATAATTATTCCTCGAAAGGGGGATGCCTTAGAAACGGCACATGCACAGGTATTTATCCTATCTATCCTGTTAATCAACGAAATATCCGCTAAACGTCTATGAATAATCGCTAACGATTTATTCTTAACAATTACTGCCTGTTTGAAACCAAAATAAATTGTTATTAACAGAGTTTGAACCAAATTGAAACAGTTGAACTGCCTATCGACTGCTGGTCCACGGACATGATATATCGCTGGGACGATGTAGAGCATGTTGGTTACACCATTAATCAAGAGAGGGCGTGATTGCACGTGTCCACCCCCGAAACACCGGGGTTCATTATAGGAGCTGATATGACCGGCACCGCGCTTTAATTATGGGACGTCAGTGTTTAATTTCCGGCACTACATCATCAGGTAAACTACGGACAATAGGTCAGTATGTCGATACTTATCGGATATTGAGCGTAATGGTAGAACGTGATCATAACAATTATGAGTGAACTTCGCGTTTAACTTACGGCGAAATAACAATACCCGTTAATATTGGCTAATAGCTTTAATCGTTCCGACTCCTAGTGGATGAACTTTCACGCGGTTATTAATTTTAATGACATTAGCAAAGTAATAATTCACATTACTAACATACTCGGAGCTCTTCGCGGTATGCATATGTACTTATGTATATTCATACAAATGGAAACTACTACTAAAGACAGAGATAACACATTTGTAACTATTTTCTACTATCTTTTAAGTAAACTGTCTGCTGAAAACGGGTTCGTAGTGTTCTGCATTTACATTTGTAAAATACATCCCTTGAATATTTTATTCCAAAATTTCGAAGCACACATCTCTTTATATTCTGTTTTTTTAACAACGCTGACCACCTTTCCAATTACGCGAAAAATTCTAGGGCTCTTTTTGGTCCCCGTAGAAGTATTTTGATTGGACATGATGATGTAAGCAGGTACTATATAAACATCGAACTACTATTAGGTCTTGCACTGTCGAAAAATAAGAAATATTTTACTTAAATTGAACCTGGTTAAATGAATGAAGGACATTCAAATAAAAAGTATGACAGATATAAACAATCTAACTTTTGTGGAAAGTTTATCTGTTGGTTTAAAAAATCCTACTGGAAAGGTAACGTTTATTAAAACGCATATTGGTTCAAACGATAGGTGCACAGAGAAAAATAGTGTGGTAAAACTAAATAAGAAATTAGGTGTAATACTAAAATATTCAGTCAAAGTACTAAACAGCTACAATTGTTAGGTACAGGAATGTACAAAAATATCTATTTACAATTCATTGTTTTAGCTAATATTGCTGCTGTTTGATTTGTCTACAAGAGTAGCCAAATAAGCACTACTTTCTGAACACTTTATGTAAGAAAAGTTGTTATTTCATTTATTATAATTCGACTCTTTAGTATTTAGACGTTCTATAAATCTATTTAAGTATATTTACTATTGTTTGTAACGGATTTGGCTACACAAACAGAACTTTTAAAACTAGAAGATTATGTTGTATCATTTAAAGAATGTTGATTACTTTGCTGTAGTTATTTAGATATTTTATATATTATATATATTAGGTTTAGATAAGTTATCTGCACAAATAAGCTAATTTGCAACTAATGATGAGATCCTCGGCATATCTGTAGCGCCTATAAGATTATATGTCGGCATGTGAGCAGATATTATAGATGATTACAGATTTATAGATGAGCTTACAGGCGTTGTAGATATATCTAAATATATAAAAGTTCTGTTGCTCATGCTTATATATAAGCATGTAGAATCTCACCATTAATTTGCCACAGATCGCTGGAATAGTTAAATTAAAACTACTATTGTAAATGGAAACCCGCATAGATACATAATACAGCTTATAATCTTGTGAAATCTCTTGGTCGTAATCATTATTTTTGATTCTTCTTGGTATGGGGGCGTTTTTTAAAAATGTAAAAATTGTTTTAATGTTTGGAAATAAGTATATTATTTCTTCAGAAATCATTTTTTTTTTATAATACGGTAGTAAAATATTATTATTAATACATTATAACATAATAAAAATGGAATTATCATTATCCTAATTTAAATTTTCTTAATATAGTGATTATAACTTTCAAAAAGAGGTAAAACACGACGCAATCGAAACTGCATTTATTTACAAATATTTGGGTTGTTAGGCGGTAGCAAAATAAAACAAACATTTTCGTTTTAGATGTTTAAGCTTAAAACGAATAAAGTATAATCAGTAAACAACCTAATAGGTAGTACCTAATACGCGTTAAAATAACATCAGTGCAAGTAACATAAAATAGTTGGAGATGCATCTCCATCTCTATTTCTTATAATTTTCAATCGCTTGTTTCTAATTTTCAAATGCAAGTATTTACTGTACGCATTAGGCTGTTCACTGACTGCACTTTATTCGTTTTAGGATTGTCTCTGAGGAATTAAAAAAACATCTTACGAAAGCACAGACATTAAAAAGAGAATTCTTGTTTTATTTGGCTGCCGCCCAAGAACCCAACATTTGTAACCTTAACTAGTACAGTCAGTACTTAACTTAACTTGTATCTATTTACTGTACTTAAGAAAAGCACAAATAAAATGTTACGACACAATACCCGTATTTGACAATTAATTATGTTTTCATCTAATGCCTCTCAACTTTTCACAACCAGCCTATATGCAGTTCAAGTGATGATACGGCGTTAACTTTAAAAAATTACACGTTATAATAAAGTACACTTTGATAATTTTACACAAAAACGTGACTTGGGACTTCATGAGTCCTCCATTGTAATCTAAAAGAGAAACTCCTCCAGTTTTCAAAGATACCAAGTAAAATATTTGATTTATTTATATTATATGTATAAATATATATACTTCGGTAAATCTTTCAAAGGACCATTCAAAAGGTAGCGAATCCACTTTTTCATCGTCCTCTTCTTCAGTTGATAAGGTCACAAATTCTTTTCAATCCTCTTTAACAACTCCTTCATTAAGCTGGCTTGCTATGTAAACGGTTTCGGTTTACTTCCCCTTTAACAATAAGTAAATGTTAAAAGTCACTAACAACCTCATTCAACAAATTCTTCCAACCTGACTTTATAGTAGCTGGCTTTAATTCATCTGTTGCTGTTTTGATAAATGAAAATGCATCTACTATTGTAAATGTTTTCCAGCATTCCACAAGTTTCACATCAGACTCTATGTCCCTTGCTATTCTAATTCTTTCAAATACAAGGCGGATATATATTGCTTTAGCGCAGCGAATGATGAGAGGTTGGAGTAATGCGTTTTTATTTGTCGGTAGAAATATAACCATAACATTTTCATCGTCCATCGCATTGGATGTTGGATAGCCAGGCGCACTATCCACAATACCTTGAATGGCAACTTCTCCTGTTCGAAGTTGATTCCAGGAATGAAGCGTAAACAAAACCATTCAGCAAAAGTATTGACGTAACCAATACCTTTACGGAATGGTTTCATTTATTTTTTCATTGGAATTGCTGGAATACGGGCAAATTGTTTTTTGTTTTTGTTCTTGAGTAGGCAAGGATTCTGTGTACGATCAATTACGAGTGGTTCGATCATGTAGTTTACAGTGTTAAGACATCATAGCACTGTTGGCCTTTCTTTATACATTTTGAATCTTGATGCCTGCTTTGTAGTATGGGTAAAATAGTCATTTGGGGTAAAAAGGTCACTAAAAAAACGGATTACACCGTTTTAAACACCAGTAGGTTAAGGACAAGTTGCAAAACTAAAATCGTAGACTTTATAATCACATGCTTTGAAAGTGAGTTTATGTGTGTCTAGCAGTCAATTTGTAATTGCTTTTCATACTTTCTACTACCTTTCAAGTCCATTAAAACACATTTTATACGACAGTAGAGCTAAAATGGTCGCTAGTGGCAATACTATAACATATAATGTGTGGTAATCAATTACTTTTGGTAAAATAATGTGTTGTAAACTTAGTTGAGAAAAGTATGAACCACTTATTCGTTATATGCATAATGCAACTTTGTCGTTGATTACAAAACGCGTTTTCTAAATATTTACAAATTCACCAATTAAAATTCATATTATTAGTAGATGTGCCTTTTATCATAAACAAACTAACAATTACACGGGACGATCTTTCTGTACGATACTCTAGTCTACATAAAATATTAAGGTATTAAACTCCAAGCTACTTTTTATTAAGTTAATATTGGGGTCTGACAAAGCCCCATTAGTATTCAACTAATTCTAAAATATCTATTCTCTCTAAAGTAGAAAATGTATTTGCGCCTTGACTATAAAAAGCAAACAACCCTCACCGTAATAGTCTCATAATTTTACCGCTAACGTCCTTAGCGAAAGTGAAATTAAACGCCTTCCATAAATACCAAATCTTAAAACTGAATCTGTCGCGAATTAATTGCAGATACAACCGCGAACTCGAAACGAAAACGTAAACTTCCAAAACAATTTAATTGAAAATGAATGAGCTCGTTCTGAAATTTCAATTTACGAAACCCATAAATCTAGAGCCCAGCATCATTACAGTTACACTTAAGTTTTCTTTGCGCAATTAAGTAAATGAAATTTTCCTTTATAAAATCTCTAACTCGCCAAATAACTTCGGTAACGGCGGTGCCCTTTTATTTTTCTTATTAATTAATTTCTTGAATTATGAGATTTCGTTTTTAACACCTCATTATATATTCGACGTAAAATTAAACTCACGATTTTTTTACGAGACCTAAAATTAAATATTTGGCATTAATTTGTGACACGCCGGCTGTTAATGTAAAGCAATTACTTCTTTGACACGTCATTTCGCGCGGACGTAAAAAAATATAAATATTTTGCCTTAACTCAGACGAAATGGATATATAATTTATCAATATGTATGTATATCAGAGTGCAATTAATATGAATAAAGTTTAGCATAACAATATACATATACATAATATTACTTTACATGAGATTAAACTTGGCTGTGGAAGGAAGAAATACTAGTGCTAATGTTCCATCTATCCCTAGTACAGCGGCTAACTCTCGTCTGCGCGCCAGGTCAGTACTAAGTTTAACACAAGTATATAATACAGTGTCGGGAAAGAGCAAAGTTATTTATTTATTTAACTATAAATATTATGTATAAGCCTCTTGCCTTATTTAAGTAGCAGAAATGGTATAGGATTGCTGAAAAAATTGTGGCATTCAGTGTTTCAAGATTTTTCTCACTAAACCGCTTTCGTCGCGATGATAAAACAAGCTTATATTTTGAAAAAGACCGTTCAACATCTACGGATGTAACACACGCATAATTAAAATAATCTGTATAGGTAGATAACGGATTAGATGCACTACCACCAATGTGTAGTCCGATTTGTGCCAGCATAATAACTGCTTATCGCACACTATATAAACTATTTTGGCACCACCATAATGCAAATCTGGAATTCACGGATATACTTTTCTATATTATAACAATGGTTATTTTCTGGGATTTTCTACGCTCGTGTATTACATTTACAATACGTAAAACCTTAACGGAGAATTGTACTCTCTCACATCAAAAATCGACTAACACTGATACTAGATACTCGACACACGAATGTGGGGAGTGACTTTACTGCCTTGAAGATATAGTATGGCTAAGCAGACACGTCTGACTCTAATCCCTGGTATCTATACATCTGTTAGTACGTAAATGGTGCACACAAGTGCTTTTGCTCTTAATGATCAAATACCTAAATCAAACATAGTCAAAGGTATCTTCAACACCACGTTGTTTTAGGCTAACATTCTAACAGTTAAATTAACCTAATATATTGTTGTTTCTACACATTTTCTGCGTTGATCTAACAAATTCTTTTCTCGGTGTAACAATGGTTTTCTGATTCTCTGAAGCGGAAAACTATACAAAACATGACAACTACCAACACTTTGAAAAATCGTATGACACCACTAAGATTTATTTCACAAAAATAAGACAATAATATTTTCTAAATATACGTAATTACTTTGCAGAACTACTCTACAGCAAATGTGATAGGATATGTTGATAACATTAGCATAGCCTATCAAAATTGTATCATCCGTCATGTCGCAAGCATACCATCACAAGATACTCTAAAAATTAGAGCCGAAATCGATCTTGGTCTCCTTTTGCGGACATCCATCAGACATTTGTCTCATTACAGGACCATTTATCTAAAATATACATATTTTCATATAAGACAAAAGGAGAAAAAGCATACAGTAATTGATATTGTTATGAAATTGTTGCGAGTTATGTATCATACAAAATAAATTCACCTAAATTTATTGTTCAAACAACATCTGCTGACTGATTTCCAATTTTACCGCATAACTGTGTAATTATTTCCAAATACAGAGTATTTGCGTGATACTTGTCGTTTTGTATTTAAACATAGCAGTACTAGTCCAGGATTTTTAGACATTCGCCCCGCAAAAAATCCTGATAATTGATTTTTCGACTGGATTATGTCAGAGGATGTCCTTCGAAAATCGCCCTTCCTGTTCCAAACAAAGAAAATTGTTTTAAATCTATCATCGACGTTTTTTTATTATTATGATGATGATGCGATCCTAATTTATAAATCACGACTGAAGACTCTTTGTTGCTCTTGCTTTTGATGAGAGCATCAAGCTCTGCTGGAGTAACCGTGTTGATTTGGAATCATCCACATCGCTGCGATAGTCCACCTCAGCTTCACCTTGATGGCCTCCGCCATCAGGATCAAACTCGTCGACTAGTTTGGCATCCACGAAAGACTTCATGCAGAAAGTCTGTGTATACCTCTAACTTAACCGAATACCTGGATCCTATTCTGGATGCATTCCCGCCGAAATTTCGGGGCGCCCTCAACAATTTTTAAACGGGTATCGTCCTCCGTAGTGAGCAAGGCCAGTTTGTTCCATCAGAGAGCACTAGTGTGTTTTATCACGCGCCCGCGTCGCCAGGAGGTTGGCCCTCCGGAAATCAGCAAGACAGAGAGTGCGTTGGGCCAGATTCCTGACATTCCTGCGCTCTCTGATAAGCTCCCTCAGTTAAATCGGTAGTTCTGCAGATTCTTCCAGAACTTGGGTGAAGCCAGAAGTAAAGATCTATTTATTCTTATCTTAAGTGGTGTTTTATTTGTCAAATATGTTCAGTCACACCTGTGTTTTATTGCCCTCTTCACCCCTCTTGGCGTTTCTTCTTCATCTGACGATCTATTGGAACGGTTCTTGTCAATACCAGTAGTGCCCTGATTGACGTAGTTGTATATGCACGAATAATACATATTGGCAATTCTTTATCACCTTCAAAGCTCGGTAGAAATCTGTATAGAATAGTGATGAGAGTTCGCAAGAACTAGGAATCGAGAGTTCTCAATTCTTGAAAGTTTTCGCTTTAATAATACCTAAATAAAGTAATAAGTGATTAAAACAAAAGAAAAATTAACACTTGCCGAGAACTTCACATATAGTTCCATCGGGAACTATTAATTGTCAGAGCTTTCCTTTTAATCATTAATTACTTTTATTTAGTTGTTATTAAGGTTCTGAATTTTTATAATTCCAAAATTCACATAATAGCTGAAAATCTGAACTATAATCCTTGTACAGATGTTGTACAAATAATAAAAGTGGTAGAAGAATGAAAGACTAGTTTCCCAGTAACGATATTTGCGACTGTACGTTTATTACATACTTATCGTTTTCATTCACTACCCATAAATGGTAAATCTTAAAACTGTAAATATTGAATGTAAATGTACTAATTATAACAGTCTAGTAACGCTTTCGGGATTAAGTAGGCGATATATTAAATAAAAGATATGTATTTCTACACAGAAGTTTAATTAATATAAAATAACACTAATAATAAATAAACAATTAATAAACTAAATTCACTTAATTACTACTTATTTATATTCACAATTTTATATCCACTACTTATTTCCACATTCACTGCTCAAGTTTATTGCTTGATTTTTTATTTATTTCGTGATGTTTTTGTAATACATGAAATATGCTTATTATACCCCATGGACCATTAGTAACGATATTTTCCCAATTCTGTATTCTCTGTCTCTGCTTTAGCTTTCTGCTAGTTGTCAGGTGCACTCTTTCAGTTTGCTAGGTAGTGAGCTTTAGTTGCCTGGTCACAGGCAACTCTATCTACAGCGACGTTAGCAGCCTTTCCAGCATCTGTATATCTTTCAATGTTGCCTTCAGAATAAAGGGGATCTTAAGGCTCCATCGTAGTACACAGATAATGTTGGCCCTATTGCAACACCTTAGGTATGTCATATGCCTAGAATGCTTTTATCACTGACAATCAAATTTTCTCGTTTCGGGGAATGGATTTTTGGGGTGTTCAGATCACTTTTTAAACTCTTTTTCTTCTGCAATGTAATAAATGGTATTATTCCAAGGAAAGCAGCATATTATCTAAAATCCACATTAAAATAATTATGATTATAATACCACGTATTTAGAGCTTCCTATCACCATTATTATTATCTAGTTTTCCTTGTGTACTGTTTCACTACATTAACGTGTTTTTTGGTTTTGATACAGCTATAGAGCTTAGAATCAGTCATAAATTATTTTATGAAAATTAATGCAAAGTTGCAACAAATCGGAACAGTTTTATTACTTGTTTTACTGTAAATATAAAAGAAGCCTTAACGATACATAAGATCCTTACAAAGAGAATTAAAAGTTATAATATCGTCTAATTGTATTCCTGACTTTAGCCTTTGAATCAACTAGCTAGGGGTCTAATATTTTTATAGCACTATGTAAATTCAAGATTTCACTAACTAGGGGTTGCCCAACAAACTAAATTCGCGAAAGTTAGCGATACCAGGCCGCACAAAATTAGGTGCAAATTTGTTTAAACCAATCGCAGAAGCTAAAATACGGATATAATGCGCGCGGAACGTACGTAATCCTGAGCGCTATCGCTGCAGAGAACACAAATCCAATAATTAGAGAACTAATTACCAAAATTCGATTTAAACGACACGAGTGGTATTCAAAGTGTTTCCACAGTCGGCACAGTTGGCTGATTAGTCCCTCGTCAAGTGCAATTTCTATCGGGTTTAAATTGGATTGAATTAGCTTGTGTTTGTCATAGGAACATGTAGAGATGTTCCCCTGGGATACATTAGGTTTGGATTATATACAGTAATCCCGCTTTCGAGGACTTACTATGACTTGCTATACACCTGCTACCTCGAATATTTCATAAGTGACTGGTATTATTGGCTTAACCGACTATATTGTCCGACGACAATTTATAGAAAAAATATTCTTTTCTCAATATGATGGTCGCCTACGAACTAGGATTACGAAACGTCAGATTAATCCAATTTGATGAGACATGGGTTCGGACTCTTCGGCCGTTAGCGTTACATGTATATTGTTTAGATACCTTTACCCTTTCTAATACCAACAAGTTTTATCAAATGCCTAAAACCGCACTTTACCTGAATTCGAATATTGGATTTAATAATAACACAACTTTACACATGCAAGTAAAGTTGTGTTATTGTATAGATAAGTAATTTATAATAGCTTTCATTTTAAATAGTTAAAAGATTAAAAAATTATATATTAAAGATTCATATAACTATTATTAAATTGAATCTAATTATATTTATTAGCTGACCAGTGTTGATTGATTCAGTGATCGATTAGGACACTGAGTACAGATTAGGTCTTCTCATTATTATATTTATTTACACAAACAGCTTAGTTCCTTTAAATAAGTTTAGTAGCCTACGTGGTTAAACCTGTTTCCGGTAGATCTCTCAACGGGTTTATTGTTCCCAGCGATACCAATCGCTACCGGTTCAATGCTATACATACAAAACCAACGTGGTGAACGGTCTTTTCCTCCTCCTTCTCGTTACATGGTCTACACATTTCTATCATTAAAGATTCTTATTCTCTATAGCTACCTCTTTAAGCAACCGTATCCTATTAGTAAGCTCGTCATCGTTCCAAGCTGTATTTGGTTGAGAGCCAGATCATCCATAGCCAAATATCGAGATGGTTGAGTATCGGACCTGCAATACGGTTCCTGTGGATCTAGTATTTTTTGTTTGACGCACTC
This sequence comes from Protaetia brevitarsis, assembly GCA_004143645.1. Lineage (NCBI taxonomy): Eukaryota > Metazoa > Arthropoda > Insecta > Coleoptera > Scarabaeidae > Protaetia > Protaetia brevitarsis. The sequence goes on from RXPK01000214.1 coordinate 2,645,643, forward strand.
AGCTACTGCATCAGGTATGCGCAGCCTCGATTATCATCAGACGCGATTCAGGTTCACTAAATATCCTTTCAGAACGCTTTCTGCTTTATGCTTAGACATCCACACAAAGTAACTTTACTGTATTTAACCAGAGCCCTTTTCTTTCTCCATGTATACTAGCCCCAGAATCTGTGACTTTTTTTGACCCAACTGCATGCCAGTTTTGGTTTTGAATCCGGGTTTCTATTTTGTTCTTCACTCAACCACATACTTATGGAAGGTACAACAAAAAGCAAGTAGGGTAAATTGCAATCAAATAGTCGATCCATGATAAAAACGGAATGGTACTGATGGGAGATCTCATTGGTGTACCGAACAACTGTGAGTATATTAAGTAATTTATCATTAAGTGAGGAGAGTGGGTTATTAAAAATAAATTTAACTGATTTAGGAAAAGAAGATTTGGATAGATTAGTGTTAGGAGAAATACGTTCTTATTTATTTCTGATAATTCTTAAAATAAGTCTCAAAGATAAATTGATGAGCAAAAATACATTTAACGAAATGCAAAACGTATTGAGATGGTGTATGAGTATGTCTAGTAATACTGTTAACAAAAGTGGAAGTAGCCAATCAGTCCTACCAATACTAGGACTATTAGTTGTAATAAGAAAAACATTGGTCAGCAACGATGTTTTATCAAACTTTTTGAAAAATGTTTGTTGTAAATTTTTATTTAAAAAGTAAATCAATTCTCCTTTTATTCAACAATCTAAATTTTAATCTTATTAAACATGATATGTTGAATAAAAAGTAAATCAATTCTCCTTTTATTCAACAATCTAAATTTTAATCTTATTAAACATAATTTTGGAATACATTACGCAACATTGCACAGATGCATTACTACTACCTATTGAAGCCTAAATATTGCTATGGAAATGTTAGTCTTTAATATTTAAACTGATTCAGTTAATTTAACACTCATTTCAAACAGGTTTCAAAGCATAGTAAAGGAATCGTTGGAATTTAACATGCATGTCTGGTTGCATACTCTAAATGTTAACTATTAAATTGTACGACCACTATAATAAACCATACTAGATCGAAATGATATTTATACGACCATAAAAACCATTAACTGTATTTTGTTAGTTCAAGCTCACCTAATGTTTTTGTAAATATTATTCCGGGAAATTATTTTATATTATAATTACTATTTTTCTTCGGATGTTATATTTTAGTAATATGTCGTGTAATTCCTTCCGTCTGCAGTAAATAACAGCATTTCTTTCTATTTAAATTTGTGTTAGTTATTTGAGCATCGACAACAATTGAAGTTAGACAACTGTTAACAAAGTTTATGAGTAAATGAGGCATCCTTCTTCTGGCGACCACAGTGGACGATTATTTTGTTCGCTATTTCTACAATATTACGCCACACATTCAGAAACATCCCAGTTTCACTAAGTTCATACCTAAAACGTTTTGATACTATATATGTATTGTATTTAAATATATATTTATTTGAACGATCCTTACGATTTTGTAACGAAAATATATCCTGGGAAGAATCCTGATATTTTAAAACCCCTAACCGATTGTTAGAGTCCCAAATTGTCCAATTTGGGCCGTAATTTACCTAGAACTATGTAGCCAGGTATATCATTAATGATTCCCCACCTAAAATGAAAATTATTAATTAGCTTTGAATCAATTTTAAACAGTAAAAGAATATTTCTTTCAACTGTTCACGATCAGTTTCATTTTGGAGTTAGGTTTGTAAGAATCGCCATCATTTTCTATTTTGTTAGAAATTGTTGTTTGATATGCAGATTTATGTTGGCACAAATCGATTCTGGTATGGTTTATTACAGAAAATTTCAAATTTAACGATAAATATTTACACTAAAATTACAGATTCCTTTACACAGTCAGTTTAACCGTTGAATAATAAATTACTCTACTAGTTTGAATTAGCGGAATCTACTCAATAATATTTGAAATTTCTATGAGTGAATTTATGAAATTACCAAGCAAGTTTGAATAGCTATTTTGATTTAAGTAAATTTGTCTTATATAGTACATGAATTCGTTGTACGTAGCTGCGATGTAGGAGTCTCTCAAAATTAAAAAAAAAAAAAACAAGAGTGTTATGTGTTTTAATAAAGAAAAATGCTTATGTTCTATCAATTTAACATTAAAAAATTCTAGGAGGGGGTATGCTATTTAGGTAAAGATATCGTATGTGACGATTCGTCAGCAAGTAATTTGAAGAGTGTGTTGAAAGGTGGGTCAAATTATCATAATTATTTATTATAAAGATAAATAAAATTATTGAGTGCTAAATAAAGTATAGTATATATAAGAACAAATAGAATACCTTAATTAACATTATAATTAAAATTTAAAAATTTTAATTCCAGGCATTTGTGAAAATAGAGCGATATATGTATATATTGCTATGGCTTCCTCTTTTTTTATTGTGGGAGACGTCTGACATGGAGTTTTGTTTTTGGCTTGAGAGCAGGTAGAAAACCATAGCAATATACACAGCATGATGCTGGAATAATTAAAAATGTTGCGCGGGTTCAATTTTTTCATTGACATTTTTTCTGATTGACAAATAATTCAAAGCAAAAACAGAACCCTTGGGTATGAGCTCTCTGAGTAGATAATAATTGACATCTCAAATTATCAAAAATTTATTCTAACCACCTATTAGCGTCAAAACGTCAAAAAGGTCGCTTATTTCTTCGGCTTCCAAGGGCTGTACAAAAATGCTAGACTCCAGCTACGAGATCCATGCAAAGCCACAAGCATTTGACACCAAATCTCTTTCAAATTTATTTAGCCTACGACGACTATGCATATTGATGTCGCTCCAGCTAAGGTACCCTGTATCATTGCTATAGTTGCTATAGCGGTAGCTATGCCACCGTCCCCTAGTTAATCAATTTCCTAAGACATCTAATTATACAACTTCAAATCAAACACCTTATTCATCATTTATTACACTAGGACGTCCATTTCATGCTTTAAGAAACCTAAATATTCATAAACTCATAAACGGGAACGACTAAATGCTTTATTAAGTGACATGCTTTTATGGATTTCTGTTAATTATTCTTATCGCATTGTTTGTTAATCCTTCCCGTGACGTTATCTTCGTCTACAGCCCCTACTCGCAATGTAGGGCTCACGTAATTCAGTTCTTAATTTATGCGTTTAATAATATCCGTAGCAACGCACGTTACTGACAACCCCTTAAATGATTAATGAAGAAAAAATAATTTCGACCATCGCCGCCGAAACAGATACTCATAAATATTATGAATTAATTCCGCAGAGAGTTAAATTTTCTATTGGGGAAGAGACGAAAATTAATGATCCAGTAAATTGCGTACTCGGATTGTATTATTCAAGTGCTCTCGTAGTATTCAATCTCTCATAAATATTAATATTTCATTTTTAAGCCTTCTCTGTAATTAACGATTACTTAAAAGAAGGGAATTAGTTGTTGAATAGGCCTGAACGAAATAAAATAAACACTGCCTAAATTAGCAATATTGCATTTGGATGAGCAATAAGATAACACTAATTTCAGTAGAGCATTGCGAAAGAGTGTATTCGCTGGTAGTTTAAAATTAAAGTAAATTAATAATTGCCTTTGGTTTGTATACAATATTGGAGACTTCTAAAGAAACCTGTCCTGTAGGTCTGGTAAAGTAATAGTGTTTGTTCGTTGACATTAGCTAACGCAACGAATATAACATAATGTAATAACAAAGTTTGTAATGCATAGGTGTACACATATGTATTCACAGTATATCAGAAAAAAGAATTGCGTTTGAGAAATACGTAAGCATTGTGCTTTCTTCCGAACGTGATTTCCATACGAAGCAAAGTACGAACAATCAGACATTTTCTGGTAAAACCTGCTGGCTTAATTAATATGCGCGTGTGATTTTTCATGTAGAGGAAACAAAAGTGATTCCTGTTCTGCCATGTTTCCGTCAATATTGACGTATTTGTTAACAAAAATGCACGAATCCTATCTACGCCGTTATATTCCGGTCACGTACGTTTGTGTGTATTTTTCATCTGCCGGTGGCACCTCGCACATTGGGGCCTCGAAAATTTTTTAAACAAACGATTATATACACTTATAAGTACCTGATGCATCCCAGTATTAGCTGTGTACATACATCTATGGCAAAATCGTATGTCGTGACAAAAGAGTCAAAAATAATACTCGAGGGTAAATCTAAATGAACAAATAACATACTATTATGATCGGAATTTAATACCTATCGTATTAGAATTATTTCATAATTAGTATATAATTATGAACTGGCGGAATAATTGCATACACCAAATGAAACCTGATATGAAGGAGGGGAATGAACAATAACATTGTTCGTTAACTGAAGCAAAACATTCTCGTTGACTTCAACCTGCCTGCGTTGGGTTAAAATACAAACATATATCTCTGTAGAAAGTTTTGTAGTCCAGCCTATTTGAAGAAAATTTTCTGTCAGCTTTATATGTTATAAGAAACTCGAAATATTTTCCCTGTATCCTCCCAAGTGGAATTTATTGATGGAGGCTGTAAGTTTGCAAATATTATAGATATAATAACATCAAGCAAATAAATATGAAGCCAAGCAAACATTTTTACTAAGGAACGCGCATTTTAAAGTTCTAGACATATTAAAGTAATTTCTTAAGATATATCAACTTCTCAAAAGAAGAACTAAGACAGTAGCAAAAAGATATCGAAGAACGATTGTTTCCATTCAAAATTACTTGAATACACAGACGCAGAATAATATATAACGCAATCAAACGCAACTGGTTTCCAAAGAAGAACAAGAGCTGGAGAGTTAGATGTCTTTAAATGATATTTAAGATCAAAAACAGTTCCAAGAATCATGAGTCTACCCTTGCTCGAGCTGTATCACCTGGTTCAACTCAATGAAATAAGAAATTCATCTCTAGGTTATATATTTAAAATAAAGAGGGACATGCTGAATTAATTCAGTCATTTCAATTGAACCAGTAGTGTGCTCAACAAAATACTAGCACGAAACTAAAAAAATGTTTTTAGTAGAATAAGTTATTAAAATTTTGTTATCTACTTTGAAAAAATACAGGGTACTACCGAATTGGCTCATTAAAATGTTTGAAACCTCTTGTAGAAATATAATTTCGATAGTTGCAAGATCATTATAGTTAACTATAATCTACTTTAGGCTGCGTTTCCAAGAGGTTTGTGAGGAGTAAGTTCATTATTCAAGGAACGAGAAATAAAGAAAAGTGTTAAGGTAAACCAGTTGAGGAAAGTCATGTATAGTACAACCGTACATTTTGCGGAAGGAAATAATATTTGTGTATACTAAAGAAAAAATCCTGTATAGAGTCAAGGTATCTTTTATATCAAAACGAACAGCTCAAATTTAGGTTTTAGGTCAATAATATGTAACACAAATCGTCTCATGTACTAACTATAATCAATTAGCAATAACAAATATCAAAAATTGCTGATATTAAGCCTTATTTCTCTAGATGAATCCGTAAACGTATATATGTATTTTGTCGTTTTATACACTGAGAGAAATAGATTGTACTCTTTAATATAAATATATTATGTTTTAATATATTTTATAGCTACTATAGGGACCATCATATTTTATATTGCCGCTGAGAATATTTGTATAATAAGTTCCTGTTAATAGTGTTTATTAACTCGTATAGTACAGAAAGCGTATATACTTGTATTATTAGTTTTAACATTCATGCTATTAATTGCTATTAATTAATAACACAATTTGCAAAATTCTAACGTACTATTACCTCGTTAACATAAAACAAAACCATCACAAGTACGCAAATGTTAGGTTAATTTTCTATCCAAACATAAGAATCTACTACGAAGTATATTTTATATTATCTATTAGGTACTTACCAAATATGTTTACTAATTCTGGCAAACCCCAATCAATTTGCTCCACATTGGCATCCATTATTTCTATAATTGAAATCACAAAAGATACACAACAATTAGACAAACGGAAATCAACAAGAACGTACTAATAAGCATGTGCCGGTAATTTTAGACAGCAAAACAATGCCGTCTATTGGTCGGTTTCATCGGTAAAGTCCGAGGATGAATAAAGCAAGGGGCGGGCAACGCGTTTTAAAAATTTATTGTAGAAATGGATGTGCGTCGAATATCAGTTAATACTGCGGACAATAACACTACTATCCATATAATCCACGCATTATACAGGATTTCAGCAATAGAGTATATTAATATTTATTTCAATTGAATGTAGGTGGTAAGATCGAGATTGTATATCCTACTATAGATATTTTAAAATCTGATTATTTTATTATTAATAAACACCTTTTGACAATAACTATTTTAGTAATAAATAAAGGGATCTATAATCTAATTTCTCAATTTATTTTTCTCAGTGTAGAAGAAATATACAAAAAATGCACTAAACGAAATACTAATAAATGTCATAAAACTTTCCTCTAGACGCTTACCTTAAAAATTTCTTTATTTTCTTTTCCTGTAGACGATAAACTTCAGCGAAAATTGTTTCGTTGCTGCCTCCTTAAATTCCCTCCGGATCTTTTGGAAACGCAGTTTTAAGGAAAATATGTTGTCTCATGGCACTTCCGGTATACAGGTTCTTGATATCAACTTCCTTATTTTAAATGGAATAATGGATATAATTTTTATTACTCTTCTGAATTTTTCACATCATTAGTGATGAACTTAAGTTAGGGTTCCCTAGTCCTAAATTCAACCTCTTTTAAATTATTTGCAATTTTGTTGAGTTTTTGAATTTTTCAAATAAAATTAAAAATTTGTCAGGATATTAGGCATTATGATCTACTAACAGGAATACACCCATAGGAATATAAGCAATACATGCTGTAGTAATCATTACAGAAAAGTATACAGGGTGTCTCAAAACTCGCCTAACAAACTAACAAAACGCTTTTTATCTGAATCATTTGTTATTTTACATTAAATAATAAGTCCTACACTGTTAAGTATATTGTGCTCTTATTGGGTGTTGTAGTGGGCAATCGTTTAAAATGAAAAAAAAAAGCATATAGATGTGTTAAAAAGCTTAGTGTCTGATTTGGCATACAATTACGAGATGTGGTTAACACGCACAGCCTTCGGATAATGTGTTACTGTTGCTGTTACCCTCACTTGAAATACGAATTTATCCTGTGGGGACAGGGTTAGCAGTGATACAACTGTATGCTATAGTAAAACAATACTTTATATAGATTGGATTTTAAAAGAAACTAAAATCCTGACTTTGTATGAAATCTATTTTTTGACTCATTGTCAGTAATATCTCTCTTTAAAAATAAACATCTGCTCGAACAAAACCAATTATTACATGATTACCGTACTAGACTGACTTTAACCCAAAATAATCAACATTGCATCTGCTGATTGGTTTTGATGTATTGAATTGGTACTTTTTTTTTCAACCAAATTACAATAAATATACAGGGTATTCCATGTAAGTGGTTAATTAAAGCTTTATGATGTTCTATTTACTTATATTTGAGATTTTGGCACCATTATCTGTTCGATAGGAACTACAAATGTGAAAAACTTTAACCAAAATATCACTTCCAGTTGACCGGAAACGGGCGTCAACTTTGTTATTTTAAATAGAATGATATAATTTTTTATTCATTTTTCGGTTCTGCGACCATAAATACGTCAGTCTTCATTAGCTATTTCTATAGCTACATGTTGCCGTTTTTGAGTTATATAAGTTAAAAGCATATATTATAATCATTACATCATTGAGAAATTAATATCCCGGTTAATACTGCAAGTAGAAACTCTAAACTTGCTATGTGATGAATGTAAATATAACTCTAAGAAATAGTACACACACTTCACATTTTAACATACAGGGTGTTCAAATTTGAGGAACAAAGTGACATATTTTCAAATGTAGAAAACTCAATTGTTTTAAATAGAACAGCCTGTATTTAAATTTGAAATTAAAAAGTAAATATCACACCTATCATTTTATATCGGCATTCCCTATGCCTATCTTTAATAAATTTTGAGATATAAGCGATTTTTTGTTAAACAGACTAACTAGCCCTATCTTTAAATGTTTGTAGGTGGCTTTGAATGGGATTAATGTCAAATCCATTAACTAACCTATAAGTGTTTGTGTATTTTATCGTAATTACACTTTTGTACAACGCAATATTAATAGAAATCGCTATTCGAACAGCAACAACAACAGCATTCTTGTATGTAACTCAAAGAAATCACATGAATTTGGCATTAATCCCATTCGGAGCCACCTAGAAATAATAAAAGATAAGAGTTACTGAGTCTGTTTAACAAAAAGTCGCTCATATAATTTCGAATTAAAATACAGGATGTTCTAAAGAAAATTGAGTTTTCCATATTTAAAAATATGTCACTCTGTTCTTCAGGTTTGATCACCCTGTATGTTAAAATATGAAGTGTGTGTACCGTTTCTTAGAGTTAGATCTCCATTCTCAACAAAGCAAATTTGGAGTCTGACCTTGCAGTATCAACCGGGATATTAATTTCTGAATGATGCAATGATTATTTTTTAAGAAAAAAGAAAAACTTAAGTAACTCAAAAGCGGCAACATGTAGCTATAGGAATAGATAATGAAAACTGACGTATTTATGGTCGTAGAATCCAAAAATGAGTAAAAAATTAGATCATTCTATTTAAAACAAACAAGTTGATATTGCGCTCCATTGGAAGTGATATTTTGGTTAAAGTATTTCACATTTATAGTTCGTATCGAACAGATAATGGTGCCAAAATCTCAGATATAAGTAAACAATAGATTATCATAAACTTTTAATGAACCAGTTACGGAATACCTGTATATTATTATTGAGGAAAATCGGGATATACCTAATTTTTAAATTTCGACCGATATTTCGTAAGCAATATGGCGCGCAAAATACGACTAGCGTTGAATTATGAAAAAAAAACACTTCTCTTTACAATTAGTTAGACAGATTTTATGTTTTCGATATTATAAATCCCAGGAGACATTGCGCTCTCCTTCCACAACGTATGTATTTATTTAGCGTATCATGACGACAATGCTAAGACAATACGATTTGCTGATCTTCTCATCTAATTTAAATAAACATTAAACACAGATACACATAAAATAATTAAACGAAGGCTTTACTTACGTTTTCGCCCACGAGCCGAAGCTCATGTTCAGATTAAGCGCGCCTATACTTCGCCGGTTTTATAATATAAAATTTCTGAATGTATGCTCGCTCGCGAGACCGAGGTACACAAAATTAATTTGCTATTTTATATCGACTCAACCTGAGCAAAATAAACGTGCACAATGGGAGCGTTTATTGATCGCGCTTCAGTGCGTCGAGGAAGTTCGTAAGCATTGTAGGGTGGAATTTAAATTCTCATAAAACTGACAGAATTCAGGTCGTTTAAGAAAGGAAGAAGATTTTTACCTTAATACCCCGCCTTTGTGTAGGCAATACGTACCTGCGAAGCACGTTTAATAATGTAACACCCAATATTCACTATGAAAGGTTCTATATTCACCTGTTCTTATTGAGAGTAACACGTGTATGGCGGAACCATTTGCAATATGTATGTGTAGGCGAGAATATTGACGTGTATCACATTTCAACCATTATTATATAACAAATGTTTTAATCGTTCTTTGGCTTTCGTTGGGGACGTACAAATCATCAAAATTCAAGAATTCGAATTATTAAATTACGTACTTGATCGTAAGTATAATTTAGCAGAGCTTTACCTTAACACCAACCGTCCAAATTGCGTATAAAAGGGTGTAACTTTGAGGATATATGTAAAGATTAGAGAATAGCAGAAAAACATTCCGTGTATTACGTGACCTGCAACAGAGTTGTATACACGGAAAGGTAGATGCTTTTGGAGTATGAATAAATAATTTTTATGACACCGTAAATTTTTACATTTCTTAAAATGAGGACACGGCTAAATAAAATATACACACGAATGTTCGCTTTTATCGCATTTTTATGAATCATATGTTTTTATACAATTAGAACATGATATATGTGTTAAATGTGGTAAATATATCAATAATACATTTCTTGATGGAATGCAACATCCTTTCCAATATAAACGCTGAATGATTAATGATTAATTTTGGGTAAAACACGTTTCGCAACCAAAAAATCGAACGCAGAAGCGTTATTAAGTTCGTTTAATCAAAATACTATGTAGATCGGAGGTTAAGGATCTTGGAAATCGGTTTGATGAATACTGCAATGCAAAGAGCACATTTTTGCTATATGCAGTCTTGTCTAAGGTCTGAGTTTCCTAACATAAACTTACAAACACTTCGATGCTCTTCGATTCAGGAAAGTTTTATGCTACGCAAGACGTTAAGATATTATCGTATAATATAGTATGCTAGTAAGCAATCTACATTTAGCAAATGATGTCCGAAAACGTATAGAAATAATTGAGACCTGACTGCGACAGCATTGATTTTCTGTAATGTGCGAATTACAATGTAACGAAGATTTTTATTTCTCTCAGAGAATAAGTAAACTTTGCGGTATTGACCTGTAATAATAAAATGCATTCTATTTACTGTAGTTCTTGCCTTTTCTCACCTACACTGAGAGAAACGAAAATGTCATTTCAACCACTTTTAGCGTTTTAAATATTATTATATTAAAATGAGTTCTATTTATTTCGTTCATGCAAATCTTAGACAAAAATAACATTTTTAACATGAACTGTTCTTCTTGAGTAAAATGAATATATTTTGAGTGAGAAGGCTGTTTTATCTAAGAAAATAATCCCAAGGCAATACTCTTTTTTTGGAAATCAAGGTGCGTCTTTTAAGTTTCATAATGTTACTTTTAACGTTTACATAAGCTATTGAATAAAAGTCGGCAAATGAAGTATTTACAAGCTATTAATTCACTATCAATAAAACAATAGAATCTAACTTTAAGGAACCACAACTTAATTATTAATGATCTACTTCTATTAGGTCTCCAATACAAATATCAATGTAGATATGCATATTATACTAAACCTTTCAATATCCTATGGAGTCGTAAAGATTAGCTAATCAATACAAATATTTTTTTTACCGTTACCACTTCAAAACCACATTTACCTATAATGTATACGTATTATACAAACGATGTTGCTTGGGAGGTTGAATACATTTCATTAGAACTATTTCGTTTATTATCATCATTGATTACTAGATTAGGCAGAGAAAGGGTCCTCATTATATATGTACACTTACAATCCATATGGTTAAAGTGGTATTATTTTTTATCATTTCGTTTCATTTTTGTTTACGTGCACAGCTAGTTTTATTATAATTTCCTTTACTTTCGTTTTAAATATCATGATAGAAGGAGTTATTTTCCTTAACCATATAACATATTAGCCACGACGTGAAAGTTCTAAAATTCAACCGCTTGGGGTACTTGTCAAGAGAAAAAAGCACCGTGGTTATAGAAAAGACAACAGTAATTTGCGTAAAGCTGTATCGTAAATATCTATATTTGGATCTCACGTTCCTTGTTTTATTTCCATTAACTTACTGTTTTTCTATCAAAGAACTTATTCGCCGACATCACATCACACTCCCTTTCTGTTTTTTCACACTCCCCGTCGAAAAATAAAATCTTGACTGTTCTTGTGAATGAAAATAAATACAGTACCTCGTTGGAAAAATATACTGTGCTATTTACATAGAATTCAGTTTTTAAGAGTAGTCTTTTCCTGATTTACATTGCTTTACGGATTAGTTATTAAAGATTTAAATACTCAAGTTGTATTTTAGTTTTTATCAGGTGAAAGTTTAATTTCACTAACAGAAGTTTATTTTTTAGGTGAATATTTTTCAATAAAATCTTAGTATCTTACGGGTTCCTTTCTTTTTCATTACACATAAATTTTTCATATACTTATATAATTTAAATATGTAAAAATTGTCATTGCTTTAGTGAATAGGCACTATTAATTTGTTTTATTATTATTAAATATCTTTAAGTATTAATTAACACTTATAAAACAACGTAACAAGGGGAAAGTTTTATGTTACATCCAATTTTTAAAGCAAATTCTAATAATTGTCACAATATCGCACAACGTGCAGTACGTAAATAGTCTTTCAGTTTGGTCAAATTACGTATATTTTGGTTTTTAGGTAACTCCAAAAAAAACTGTTATTTATCTTCGATATTTTCGATGGCTTATAATTAATTTTTTTCAAGGTTCTGTACGCCGAGATTCTTCAAATGTGTGTCTACAGTTGAAAGCAATCTTCTCTCTGTAGTTTCTCTATGTAACATAGAATATTCAGTGCGCTGCTTTACATGTTCTGTTAACAAGCGATACATTTTTTTTCCCTATTTTGCGACAACCTTTTTCTCATTATGGGAGCTTTCTGACTTGAAGTCTTCGGAAATACTGCACACTATTGGCTTTTTGTATCTAATCTTTCATTTCTTTTATCTTTTAAATTATACTGGCCTTTTCAATGCCCTAGAACCTTGCATTAATCTGTACAGGTCTTTGGTTGGTTGATGGAAGAACTACTCCTCTGGGTTCATTTTTGGTGTATCAGAAATTGCCTGTCTTTACACGTCCAGAGTCTCGCATTCACACAGGATGTAGTAAAGGTTCTCTTCCATTACACAGTCCGCAGTTGCTATCACCAGTGTTGATCCCAGTAAGTATCCTTTCAATGCACAGCGCTCTTTTAGAGAACGAAGTTACGGTGCGAAGATGATTTCTGCTGAGCTGCAGTAGTTCTTCGGTCTTCTCTTTTGATGGCCCCTTAATAAAAGCATTTCCGTGAGTTTGCCTGGCTGTATTATTCCAGTGATCTTTGTGTTCCTTTTCGACACAACTTCTTACCTGCTTTCATGCCGTGTTTTTACATATCCTTAAAACAGGTTCTGGGCCTATATATGAAGCTGAGGATCCCTTTCTCGCTAGCTCATCGGCTTTTTCGTTTCCTTCGATTGCCGAATATCCGGGCACCCACCGCAAACTGACTTTGCTGCGGTCAGGCTATTTACTTCTCGAATACATTTCCAAACCAGCCTCGATGGTATCATAAGATTCAGTAGGCGCCCTTGGAATAGATTTACTTTTTTTTCATAAGCCCTCTAATTGATTTCAGTTGCACAATGCAATATTCTGTATAGCTCTGCTTGAAAACCGTGGCATATGTTCTTAGTGGAAGGATGATTATCGTACTTTTCATACCGCTGTATATCTCAATCCCGTTTTCGGTTATTGATCCGCCTGTAAACCACATCAGTTCTCCGGGAGTCGATTCGAGATTTCCACCTCGACATTCCTGTTCAAAAGATGTGTCGAATTCATGTGGCCGATCTCATTCCCAATTGGTTGCTTTCCATGTGATGGATAATATTATTGTGTCCCATTTCATCTATCTCTTGGTAGTTTTTGCAATCTGAGATACCGTATTACTGCATAGCCCATTATCCCGAAACTTAAAGGAGAGAAATCTAGGAGGCATTCTATTACTGCCGTAGGAGACGATGGTTCCTGTTATTCCTAATCACGCAAGCCTCTGCATCTTGATAAGTTCAGTTATAACAGTTTGCTGCTGCACATTTGTCCGGCCTATCAGAGATGCATAAGTGATCATAGGTCTGACCACCGTGCGTACATTACATTAGGTGTGGAACCCCATATTTTGCGTGTGCTCTTCTAGCTTCTTAAGCCGCATGAGTCTTATCTGCGTCCTGGTTTTGATCCCTTGAAGCTGTAAATTCCAAGCAAGTTTAGGGTCTATGGTGATAGCAAGACATTTCACTTCCTGTGGCACCCTTATTTCCTCACTCCGTAGTTTTAGGGGTTCAAGAGCCATCTGAGCATCTTCTTTTCTGATGAATGCTATAATGGTCATCTTGGAGGTACTAATATTTAAACCATCCTCCTTGGACCATGCTTGTACAACCTGTAGAGCATGTTGAATTATGTCTCGCACTACGCTGTTGAATTTACCCTGGGTCAAAATGACAAGATCATCTGCATACTCCAGAGGTTTATATCCTTCATTGTCCAGCTTTACTAGTAGCTCGTCCACGACCAGGTTCCATAGAAGATAGTACAAAACTCCAAAAGATTGGCAACTTTTACAAAAGTTTTGTTGAAGTTTCGTCTTCAAAGAACTTGCCACTGCATGATGTTTGGGTTTTGACTTCGTTTCTGTTTGATTGGAAGAGATATTGAAGTTTAAATAACAGTTTTATTGTTATTGAGAAAGATTGGTAAATATACAATCTTTCTCAAGTGTTAAATTAAAAGAAATTTAAGTTGGAAGCAGTTGTTTCTCTGCTAACAGCAACAATTTAAATAAAATTTGCTGTATAATATCTAAAAGTTGTTACGAGGGTCCTCATTTGAGCACAAAGATATCAGTAAATAAAATTATTACAGCTGAGTATTAATGTGAAATATCTCTATTAAGCAGGATCTTTTTTTTTGTTTCCGTTTAGGTCGACTTTGTATAAAATTTGCTTCGATATATGCAATCAAGCTGTTTCGATTCGTGAATAGTAAACAATTAAAAGAGATCTAAAATAACAATAAAGCCGGGAGAAATAGCTGAGTCAGCTTTCACTAATCTCGCGATTGTTAGATCGGCCACAATGGCCATGGTGCGGGGGATTATCCCTCATAAGCACACCATTCCGACGATTCTCCACTCTGCGGAATGTGATAATTGCATGTGTGCTGTGCGTGTATGTATAGTGCGGTTCCGTTCTTCGACACCGAAGAACCACGAGATGCTCGCGGGACTTTCAGGCTAATTGACTGACGGTATCTCAACTTTTATTAATTATCCTGTCCCACCTAAATAAGAGATGAGATTAATGCGTCCGGATTTAGTTTCGTTAATTTCGTGTATCGTCTGGTTTTCTCTTCTCTTCGCCGTCCTGCATGTCATTAAAGCGAGCCCTACCCTGCACCATCCACGGAAAGGCTAATTCCGTAGGACTAGCGTGTAACTACTTTAATTGGAGAATGCTCTGCATATTTTACTGAAAACTGAAGCAAGGTATAATTTAGAAAGAGCATAGCTTTCCGCACGGAAGGTGTATTAGTCATTACAAACTATAACATAATTTAATTAACTACAAAGTTGTACTTTGTAAATCAGATTGCGGAATTATGAGGAATGAGAAAGAAGAACATGTAAGTTACGTATTTACAAACTTCGTTTTATATACATTATTATTTAAATCATGTAACAAATATTAAAAATTACACAATGAGAAAACATTTTACTAACAGTAAGGGAGAATTTATTATTGGCAAATAAAAAATTCTTATGTATAGGTATGTAACAAATGATTATACTAACAATGAAGGTTATGGTTAAATAACCTTCGCCTTCTCGGTCAATGGAAAATGCTGATTCCTTGTATAGAATCACAATTTGTATATGTTGTTTAGTAACCATTTTTACTGAAGAAAGTATGGATATCTCCAAAGTGCACGATATAAGAAAAAATATTATTAAAGTGTTATCTTATAGTTTTGCTTTACTTGGAGTCGTCTATCTCACTACAAACCCAAAGGAATATATCACATATATCAACGAAAACAATTCTTTTTTGTTTTTATTCTCGAAAATTGTGAACATTACAAAGTTACAACTTTTTCAGATTCAGCATTGTATATAAAGTTACTTCATGAAATCCATTAGTTTCATTAACTATGCCTATAACATTTAGGAGTAATTGTATTTCTTTGCTTATATTTTGCGCAATAAACTCAGTATCACATATACAAATAATATACATAATCTTTGTTATTATAATTAATTTGTTTTCTACCATATACAGCATTTAAAATTAAGAGAGATTCATGCCTTAAATAAGTATCTTCTTTTTTTAATACGGGGAAGTTATGAAATCGTGGTTTCCTATCTCAAGTCTAGCAAAATGGCCTTTCCGTCTAGACCCTTAAATAACGAGAAAGTTGGATTGTTTTAAACACGTGACGAATTCCATCTTTATGTGAAGGATGCATTTTTATAGAAAACATCATCAGGATATATATATGCTTTCATTACAAAATTTACCAACGTTATTAAGTGTTCTGTTGAGCTCTGGTAACTAATATCATAAGTAATCTATTTGCCCTTGCAAGCCATCTGCCTGTAAAAGCTTTCCAGGTTGGAAATTAGCCAAATTTGACTGACAGGATCCAGAAGAAACAGCTTGACAATTGCAATTGCAATACTTTTGGTCTTACTAAGGTCATTAGAACTTATTTGAGGTAAAACTCTTAACTACTGGGATAAATTCCACATTTTCGACAATTTTCAAACATTTTGCCAATTGGATCAGCCAGTTGATTTAGACCTGTACTTCGTTCATCTAAATGTTCAAATAAATGTCTTAGAAGCAGCTTGTTTGCATGGATTTGTCATATCGTGAGCTTATTGCAAAAAGTGACCAAATCATATTTACAGAAATTGCCGATGATGAGATAAAAAGTTATTTGAGATTTTCATTTTAATTTTTCACGATATTTTATGTATGTATATTCCCATTTAAGTATTTTTTCTCTTTAACTTGTAATACTAGGCAAATGAAGTTTGCTAGTCACATAATTTCGATTTTCCCATTTTTCGTCTTAATCAGTAAGCCCACGATATATGCCATTGAAGACGTAGTTTTATTTTCTTTTCTAAGTGCCTTATTGCTCCATTTTTACGTCCGGGATTAATTAATGTGCTATCACAACCAATGGCACATCGTCCATCCAAACTGACACTATGCTTTCTAAAATCGCAGATACTCAATGCAATAGATTTTCCAGAACCAGAAGTTGGTGAAATATATCCTACATGAGATGATCCTTGTTCTTTGCAAATATTCTTCTGAAATAGTCCTTCTATGAAAACGTCCTTACTTTTCTTCTTGATGTAAAGTATTGTGTTTTCGGCCGTCGAAATAAACACCTTGTATATTTTTTTCAGTACCCACCCATTAACTTGAAGATAAGTAGGATTATTTTCGCGAGCTCTGCGAACCCTATTTTTATCAATCACATTTGCTAAGTTCTGTTCCGTCACTATACTAACAACTTGTAAAATAGCCGATGCAATGGCTGCAGCAGATCTGCCTGATAACCCAAACTGGTCACAAACTCTTGCTAGTGTGGGAAGCTTCAATCTGTTTCTTGTGACTACCACTACAAGCGCTGGATTTGAAGAAGTACTGGTACTGGCAGCACATTTATTATTTTCTTCTACTATAAATTCAGTCTCAGATTTATTACTTACTAGATCATGAGCACAGACAGGGACTCCTAAAATATTTTCGTCTTCATAATCTTCATAAATAGAAAGATTGATTTTTTCTTTACAAACACAAGCCTTAAATTTAGAGATTTTTTTCTTCCTGCTTTTGTTTTCCTTTTTGCATCTTCAAAATTCTTCGAGTTTCTGGTAAATCTGCAGGTCCCATAGCCAGTTTTCCATTTAATCTCTGGTCTTTCAAAAATATCTATTTCTTAACAGGTACCTTTCGAGACTTTTCACAAGTGCAGAGAGAAAATTCTTTGCACTTCCATGAAACAACCTTAAAGAATTTTGATTCGTATTTAAATAAAAATTGATTTACTTTTAATGGATATTAACGTTTAACTTTAGGGTACCTTTTCAATTTGTAGTACTCGTCATGGTATTTCTTAATTAATTGCGATCAGACGAGACTATTGGGATTGATGCATTTTTCTATATTTTGACTATTTTTCTAAAGGGGGTAATAAAGCCTAGGAACGTATTGCTTGTCAAGTAACCCGCAGATCCAAATCTCTCTCCTAATCATCATTATAGCCCCGGAAAAAAGCCGGTTACTGCAAATGACCAGAGCGAGATTCGAACCCGCAACTACTCACACTAGTTGACATGTTACAAGACGTTCGGCTAATGTAGGCGCACAAAGATTAAGATGACTACTTTTGTCATATCCGAGAAAGTGGCTTGTATGCCGGAATGTTTCGCTTTAGGTTCATATCTCACAAATAAATAATATATCTATATTGTGCATAATTAGTGAAGTGTAGATTTGATAAAATAGTAAATAACAACCACTGGTCCTTCTTCACTTTATTTTAATTTATAAGTTTCTAAGATTGCATGTTTCGACTACTTCGTCATCCTCAAGTCTAAAACGTTATAGGAGAATATTAAAAAAAAACTTGCCGCAATTTTTAATATCTTGTAATAAATTAATGATGATGTATTTTTATAACTATAGAAAAGGAATGCGAAAATGTGATAGATGTACTTCCATCATACATAAAATGGTGAAGTTACTGTTGGTATATGAAAATTTCAAAGCACATTTAAAATAATAATGTGCAATCGAAAAATTATTTTTAATATTAAAGTTTTTAGAGGGCACAAGATAATCTTTGATGCCCTTCTCCTTTTACACAGGTTCTATCAAAAGGATCTTTTAAGAGTTATTATATATTATAATTTGAAACTTAGATTTTTCAGCCCAATACCTAATATTGTTTGGTTAATTCAATAATTTTTCTCTTTGAGTGCACTACTCAATCATGTTCAATTAACGTTTTTGTTAATTATTCTAACCACAAGGAAAAGCTTTACAGTTCCAATATTTGTTCCAGTACAGTTGGTAAGTAGCAACTGTACTGGAACAGTGAACGTCAAAAATTAAATTAACTAATTTTACGAGTTGAATGAATGAACGAATAGTAAAATGTGTTGCCTCTATTTTGCCATTTTTCTTCCTTTCCGCATAGACATAGACATATTGATGGATGAGTTCATCAAAGTAGATTATGTATGTAATACGACAGAAAACGCGTGACGATTATGAAATACGTACATATTTCTGAATAAAATTTCGACGAATTGACGTATTGGTAAAGATTTATATATCCGAAATATAAATGTTAGAGATGACATTAATTTATTCGCTGAAACATATTACTTACTTTGTGCCTTAAAAATAAATCTTCCACGTTTCTGACACGAATAGAAGACCACAGGAAAGTAACGTAACAAAACAAGATGATGGGGGAACGAATTTAAGAAGCAACGTGACAGCTTCGATCATCGATCATAATGTGCATTTCGCTGTGTTTGAAGGGTACATTTGCGGTCACAGTCGTTCCGCTCCGATGGGCACCCGTCGGCGAGCGTCTAGCTTGATCATCATTCGCCGCGAGACGTTTCTAGTAGCGGTGGAACGTTATATTCGCTATCACGAACAAGCTACTTCTGGTTTAATTAAATCCCGGTCCTCTTCTTGAATGATTAATTAAGCGTACGGAGGAACCGTGGCCAACTTATGAAATTAAAATTGCGTCCCGGGTGCTTTCCGAGCTTATTCTTCAGTCCCTTAGAGACACATAAAATAACAATTTATAATATCGACATGTTTCCGTCGGTTCTTTTTTTAAGCGACACTAGCGTAACTGCGTTTGCATTAGTTTAGAAGTGCTGTTGTTATGAGATTTCAGAAAGTTAAACTTTGTCAAACCGTGGTTGAGGTAGAATGAACTCATGCTAGAATTTGGCTCTAGTAGTTCAACTTTACGTTGTCGACACATTGTGATCGGCTATCCCTAATTTGTTGGAGCCATGCATAGCACACTGACGGCAGTCAGGGAAGCACTTTTAAACAAACAATTTTTGCACCTGGTGATACAAGAGCAATCATAAAAGGAGTTAGAACAAGACACAGCTGCGTCGCATTAAAGGCACTATCAAACCGAAAGGTATAATATTAGCTAGTTATGGATTGCCTCAACGAACGGAGAGGATTGTCTGACCGGAATATTGCTACTCTGATCTGGATACACGGCCATCAGGAAATTGAGGGCAATGGAAAGACTGACAAACTCACTAAGAGATGGTCAGAGAGGCAAAAATATACAGAGCAGAACCGATTTTGACAATGAAACAAATGAGTCGAAAAAAATGAGTAGGAAGCTAGGTTCAGATGAAACAACATGAACACTGGAGAAATACTTCGAGTAACATAGATAAAGCATTTGTAGGAAATCCATGCGGAAAGCAAGTCAGAGGGTTTGGTACATGCGAAATTGTTTCTGTTTTTGCAGGTCGGGCGTTGTAATGAAATTGAGGTCATCTCCGTTTTCAAGTTTCGTCGCCGATATAGAACATATCGTCTATAATAATACCCCTTTTGCCAACAGACTTTGGTCCATGTGCCTTGGAGGGCTGTTATTGGCCTAAAGACCCAAAGAAAATCTCCTTGAACAATATTCCGACCTTAATGGCTTGAATATGTTTGATGGATTCCAATACAGCTTCTACTCTACAATAGCATTGTCGTATTTATAAAATTTCAGAAATAGAAAGAGAAACCGAGCTACTATACTGTAATATCTACAAATGAATTTGTTCTATAACAGTCTTTTCAATTTAAAACAGTGGTATTTTTTTCTTAATTTAAAAAGAAACCTTAATTTTGTTGTTCTACAAACAAGAAGAAAACATTTAAATAAAGTTCAGTATGAAATCTATTTGAAAAATATTCTTCTTGAGTATACTATATCACACTTATTTTAGTGATATTTATTAATCCCATGTTGAACAAGTCAAGAAGATTTCAATTTAATTCCTACATCTTTAGGTTATTCAATGTATGACATACATTCAAAATACGCAGTGTCAAAAATAATAACGTACATATCATACATGTTATATGGGATATTCTCGTTGCTTGTATCAGAATTAATTGTGATAACTTGAGTAGATCAAAAGGCCATTGTTGACCTATGTTTTAGGTGTAGATATAAAGGTAATTCTTGCCTTATTACATTATATGTCTAGCATACATACCCGAAGTATGGCGTTTTGGTATGCTAGAGCTAAGCTGACTCTGTATAGTGCCTGTTCTACTTTTTGTAGTAATACTGGGAGTGTTTCATTCGAGCCCGGCGATTTGTAGAGTCTAAAAATGGTTAACTTTACGTTAAGAAATAACTGTGACACGAGTTGTATCTACACACAGTAAGAAAAATTTCGTTGTTAAGCAAAAACTTGTTAAGAGTTACAAATTTTTATATTTAAGTAATCTACCATAATAGTTCAAACTATAGAATAAGCAAGGTTTGTTATGGTGAATTTAGCAAAATTATTCAGAAGATTAAGAAAACTTCTTGTCAATGTAACAAATAAGGTTGTTTGTATACATGTTGTAATTTGTATACCCACTGTGACTTGATCTATTCTTCATTAGGCGTATGTCCTAATGAATAATAGCTTCCCTAACACAAGTGGCTTCATAATGAGATCGACCATCCTTATGGATATTAGATATAAATTGTTTTTTTTATTGTTTAAATTACATATAAAAGTAAAATCGAATGACGAGCAACTGAATCATAAAACAGCAATCAAATTTATATCTTTGTTTGGTATTTTTCACTATTTTATTCTTAAGTTCTCTAGTTCGATGACGATCTTTCCTTCTAAATACATAAACCATCAGAATTAATCAAGGATAACAAAATTGTCATTAAATGTTAAAAACGTGTACCTATTAATACTTACTGTCAGTTAGTTAGGTTACAACCAGCTTTTAAAATGAATACCAATAAAATTATATATGGTTATATTTGGTGGTAGAACCTTATAATCTAGTGCAAACATAGAAGAAACTTGATTTAAATTCAAAACAAATTTGGAAATATTGCAGGCATATGAGTATTAATTTGGTTAGGTTTGTTACTGTTTTCAGAGAGCATATATACAATATGATAAAACATTCAAATTTAGATTATGATTGCCGTGGTCGTAGAGACATTCTTCACCCTCCTTTTTAGAACTGTTATAATCTCCCTTATCCTAGAAGACGACTCTAAACTTACCTTCTTAAGTAGACATATCGTACCTGACATCTTTCCTTTTATCGTGTGAGCTGTCTGACATGGAATCTCCGGCAATGCTGCAACCTCTTGATTTTTTGTATTTAGTCTCCCATTTCTGCTACCCATTAAATTATACTAGCCATTTCAGGATTCTAGTACCCTGCACTAATTTATACAGGTCTCTGACTGGTTGATCGAAGTAATACTCTGGGTTTATTTTTTGCCTGTCTTTTTGCGTCCAGAGCCTCGCATTCATATCTATTCAGTCATACGCTTTAAGGCTCTTTAAGCGCCGTTGTAGAAATTTTATCTATTATAAGCCAATCGTATTGACATAGAATATGAATTTAGGTTTCTACTATATCTTGGCAAAATCTGCAAATGTTATCATCTGCCAGACCCATGTTAGGCTATACATGCGACCAGTGTTCTTGTTTCTACTCACTAGGTATTTTGTAATATTATGTACTTGTTCCGTTAAGGCTTGTGACTTTGCCCACCATTTTGTGGACTTATTGTGTATGCATTCGTTCATCGAGTTTCTTACTTGTGATTTGGTGTTCCCGAAGAAAACGCCAGCTTCAAAGAGCAGCTGGTCAGTATATCTGTCTGCTCATTCCCCATATATGTTCATATGGTTGTCAAATCTTTTTCCTTGGTTGACCACCTTGTTTGTGTAGCTAATGCGGGCCCAAAATAGTTTCGTGTTAATACCAACAAAATTATTCGCTTTAGGTAACGACTGGTTGTTAGAGAGTATAGCAACAGTTGCACATACGTCGGCGTCGGTCCGTCTCCCTACTTTTCTAATTACCATATTGAATTGCGAACACTGTACCGTCGCGACTTGGCTGAAGCTAACCCAAGGGGCAATATAAGCTTTTATGCGGTTACTATACTAATATGAGCCCTTACTAGTGGGTTTTTTTCTTATGCTCTTCTGTCCAGTATCCAACTCTGTTAATTATTATTCGTGTTAATTTCTAAATCATGCCATTACTTGGCATTCTTATGAAATGAGCTCCTTTTATTTGCCTTTTGATAGTCGGCACCGTGCGATATGTTTATTGATGCTTGGTGCTGCACAATCGACGCATTTTTGTTATTACGAGTCTAAAGTTTGAAAACGCTACAGCGCCATGGTATTTAACCTACTATTTTTTTACTTATTAAATGAGGTCATTCTTCTACCATCTAGTAATCTGTAAATCTCCGGTTAGCTGGTCGATTCTTAGGGCATCATTCCCAGCTTGCCGAAAATTACCTGTCCTATTGCGTCTAGTGCCTTGGTTTCACGCAGGATGTGGTACGCATTTCTGTCATTCAATTACATAGCTATCTTGAATAAGGGTTCTTTCAGTGCACTGTATCGTGTTAGGAAACTATTACGATTCCAAGACGATTCTTCAACCTTGTGTCTTGATGGTCCTTGTTTCGGTATTTTTTGCATCCTGTCCTAGGAGAATGTTGTTGAGACTTTCTAACAACAGTGTCTGAGCCTACAACGGCTTAAGCTTTATTCAGATAATAACTACACACAAACCTCACCTAGTATGAAAATAGCTACTGCGCAACCGTCCAAAAGCACTACTAATTCGCATATGTTAAACATAAACATGTGGGGTGTTTTATATAATGTAAATAGAATGCTATATATATTTTTTCAAAATGAAACCACCGCCGAACCACACGGAATTTAGCAACAATGATGTCCCACATACGAAAAAATATAGCACAAGACTGTTGATAATAGCAATCAGTTGAGGCCCACAAAACAGAATACAAATGGCTTATGTACCAAAATAGGTTTTACCGCCAAGCATCCGATGATTTTATTAAAGTGAAATCAGTACTTTTATTTGAATATGGAAACTTACATTGGTTTTCCATCGTCATTTAGAATAACAGAAAATCACGCCTTATACTTGTTGATGCGAACTTTAATGTGAAATCATATCTTAATCAGGGTTGATATAACTGAATATTAATTATTTTTCTCTAATATCTAATTCTAATAGTACCATTATCTCTATATTTTTTTATTTCAATTGCGTCACATAATCTATGATTTAAACCTCCATTATTTGGAAATAATTTATGTTTCAACATGCCAAAACAACTCTTCTATAAATACCACATTAATAGCGTCTGGAATATTTAGCTTTAGAGGGGATCGTCCAATTTACTATAACTACGCCACTGCTTAGGACCTGGGAGTTTATTTGAATTCGTTCGAAATTGAAAAGAGAGTAGGTACCTCAGACGTCGGTACGGAGCTCGTTCTTATGCAAACGGCCACAATATCTTAGGCTTACTCGGCAATTTCGCACGCAAACACACCTGGTTCATGCAAAAGCGCTCGACCGGATCATTATATCCATATGGATTAGCGGTATACGGGCCATAATCTTTAAGCAGTTCTTGTTTTAATGGCGGAATTTTATGCCGGATCAACCTCATGCATATAATATTCCATTTTCATGGGGTTTTCTTTGGAGTCTGTGAAAAGAAAAAAAAGTATTTAGGTATAATTTTGTGCCTTTGGAATTGCTTCTATTACTGCGTCGTAACTTTGTGAATTTGAGATTCAGCTCCCTTACCAGATGCCTACAGAGTTATTCAAAAACAGTAATAAACCTAAATAAGCTAATACTCATAGGCCTGCAACATTTTCAAACTTGTTTTCATTTAAATCAAGTTTCTTCTATGCTTGCACTAAATTATAAGGTTCTAACCTCAAACATAACCGACCATATGTTATTTTATTGGTATTCATTTTAAAAGATGATTGTAACTATACTAATCTTATGGCAATTTTTTGTCCTTGACTAATTCTGATGGATTATGTATTTAGAAGAAAAGATCGTTATCGAACTAATGAACTTAACAATGAAATAGTGAAAAATACCAAATAAAATATAAATTTGATTGGTATTTTATGATTTCGTTGCTCGTTATTCAATCGGAATTTTATATCTAATTTAAATAATGAAAAACGTATCTGTCACGTGGTGCGTGCGACGGGGTGTAACTTAGAGGTAATACATATAATAATTACACCTACCTTGGGTTGCAGGAGCAAGAATCAATCAAAAGACCAACACACTTCAGCTCCCCAGAGACCCCACGAGGAATACCTCGTGGAGTCTCGTATCGGAGAACCTCCTCGCGGAGTGTTTCCTTTACAGAGAGTCCCATTAACTATAACTACAACAATTATATAGCTTAGCGCTATCCCCACT
This sequence comes from Protaetia brevitarsis, assembly GCA_004143645.1. Classification (NCBI taxonomy): domain Eukaryota; kingdom Metazoa; phylum Arthropoda; class Insecta; order Coleoptera; family Scarabaeidae; genus Protaetia; species Protaetia brevitarsis. The sequence goes on from RXPK01000214.1 coordinate 2,670,856, forward strand.
CTTGAAGGCCGATTCGTGGCAATATCCATGAGGATGATCGATCTCATTATGAAGCCAGTGTTGCATGATATATATCCTTTTCTGATTTTCTTGCTAAAGGTTTTAAATTTATTTTATATCGTATTATATCTGGACATAAACAATGGAAAGAAATTCACGAGTAAACTCTTCCCTTTTATTAAAATAACGTCTGTAATTATTGAAAAATCTACAATTACTAAAAGCATCACATTACTGTTTTTTAATAATAGCTCTAAGAAACCCGTAAGGATGCCACTGTTTCTTCCATGTAATTCAAGATTCTAAGTACGCTGTGCGGCTATTGGAGTATCGCATGTAATGTTCTTCCCCTTCTACCAGCTAACCGCACAAATAGTAAAGTGTCCGTTTGTATATACATTCATCAACAGAGAAACCTGCTTCCCTCGTAAATCGTCGGCAGATACTGTCCTCGCTCTGGTTATTACTTTGAAAGTAACACGTGCGAATTCAATACACAAAAGAGGATTATTGATAGTAATAAAATAAAACCCCGAATTATTAAACATATTTATGACTATTGTTTAAAATGTTTAGAGAAATTTTCTGCAAATGTCTAGGAAATTAAAAAAAATTTTCCCTGGTAACACTATATGAAGCTATTTGTGTTAGAGAAACTATTATTCATTAGGACATTCGCCTAATGAATAATAGCTCAAGTCACAGTGGGTATACAAATTACAACATGTATACAAACAACCTTATTTGTTACATCGGCAAGGACGTTGAGTATATTCTTAACCTTCTGAATAATTTTGCCAAATTCACCATAACAAACCTTGCTTATTCTACAGTTTGATAAGCTAACCATTATGGTAGGTTATTTAAATATAGAGATTTATAAATCTAACAATTTTTTACTTAACAACGAAATTTTTCTTAGTGTATGTAGATACAATTCGGTTCGCAATTATTTCTTAACGAAAGGTTAACATTTTTAGACCCTACAAATCGCCTGGCCCGGATGAAATACTCCCAGTATTACTACAAGGAATAGAACACACTATACACTATAACTGAGCCAGTTTAGCTCTCGCATACCTAAAGCCATACTTTTGATATGTATGCTAGATATATAATACAATAAGCCAAGAGTTGCCTTTATACCTATACCTGGGTAGTCTTCGTACATCGAGGCTAAGGCATACCAACCCATAACCCTATCATCATTCATACTAAAAGCTATGGAAGAACTGCTGAGCAGAGGCCGCTACACCTTAAAAAATATGCTCAGTCAGGAAAATTATGTTATAGTGTCCTACATCAACTCGTATGATAAGTACAGGCATCTATCGGAAACCAAGGGATTAGACTAGTAGTATTTCTGGATATTGAAGGAGTATTTGACAACACTTCCTATGAATCAATGACAAGAGCTCCCGGAAACGTGGAGTGCAAAACACTATTTGTAAGTGGATCAAAGCCATGCTGGAAGGAAAAATCTTTGAAACATTCTTGGTGGGCGAAATAATGTAGGTGCCGGTGGTCAGATGCTGCCCACAGGGAGGAGTGTTATCTCCCTTACTGTGGGATTTGATTTTTATCGAACTGCTTGCAATTCTAAATAATGCAGTCTATTATACCCAGAGATATGCAGATGATATTGCAATACTCATAATGAGAAAACACGCAGGTATCATTTCGTAATTTACGCGAAGAGCTCTGAAAACAACAGAAAAGTGATGCTTTAAGAAAAACCTAAAAGTTAGTTCTGCGAAATTGACACTAGCTTCCTTTACGAAAAGAAGAAAGCTGGATGGCCCAAAATCACTATCTCTTTATAACAAGTAGCACAATTTAGTCAATAAAAAAATTCCAAAACATTGTTCTTGACTGGAAGATAGCCTGGAATCCAATAACTCGGATCGCCTGGCTCGAAAAGAGGAAGAGACCGAGAATGTGATTAAGATCTTGAACACTATAGATGCTACGGTCAACGAACGAATTTTGCAACTTGCTAGATTAGGCAAATTTACACAGAGAAAAGAGACCCATGAAAATCACTCTTTTCGTCGAAGAGTGATGCTTTGAAAATCTTGAAAAATAAAAAGAAAGCTGACTCCTCCATAAAGATTCAGCCCGATTTAACACCAATGCAAAGACAACATCTCAAGGACCTACGTGCGAGGTTACTTCATTTAAATGAAAATGATGCTAACAAGACAATTCGATACATTCGTGGCAAACCACAAATAGTAGATGCAAAAAACTAATAACTAACCCTAACGAATTCCTTCACTGCTTTTATCAAAACGTTAGAGGCCTACGAACCAAAACAAATAAATTTTATAATAACTGTTTAGCGTCAAATTTCGATGTAATTATTTTGACAGAAACTTGGCTTTATCATGGCATAAATACAGCCGAACTATTTGACAACAACTACAGTGTTTATCGACATGATCGGAACCCGCAGGATCCCAACATTAGAGGAGGAGGTGTGCTACTTGCAGTTCGCAAACATTTCCCATCGTCATCCATTGTGTTACCTGCAAACGGCGTTGAGGCAGTATATGCCTCTGTTTGTATTAACAGTAATCACGTGATATTTGGATCCATTTATATTCCACCTGCATCTAGTATTGCAACATATTCAAATTTGCTCCATGATATCGAGAGACTAACGGAGCGCTACCCTAACGCTATGATGTGTATGGTGGGAGATTTCAATTTGCCAGGCGTGGAATGGACTTTGGAGGATAACCAACAAATTGGAACACCGACTGGCAATTTGGAAACTATTTTCTGCGATGGTCTAGTATTCTATGGTCTACTACAACACAACTTTAATGTGAATTTGAACAATGTAAATACTGGACTTAGTGTTAGTTAATGATCCAAATGTTAAGGTTAATGCGGAAGCTTTTCACTTAGTTTCTCCAGATAATCATCATCCACCACTAAATTTTAATTTGAATATTGCTACTATAAAGCCATTGCAGTGTTCTCATGTATGGAAATATAATTTTAGACGAGTATGTTATGATGACGTAAATGATTATTTTGCTTCATTTGACTGGGAGAATCTGCTAATTGCGGATATAAATGAAAGCTTATCTCGATTTTATGCTATTGTTATTAACGCTGTAGATATATTTGTTCCAAAATATTATATTTACCCTAACCAATATTCTCGTTATTATTCCCGACAGACAAAAAAGCTTATAAAACAGAAAAATAAACTTTACAATAAATATAAAGTAACAAAAAATAGATATAAATTTCTTCGTTCTAAGTCCAAGGAAGCAATCACTAATGATTATAAAAAATTTGTATCCTACTCACAACAGACACTTACTCAGGATATAGGCGCTTTTTGGAATTTTGTAAAAGTTAAAAAAAGAGACAGTGGCTTACCTGCAAAATTTATATATAACGACGTTACATCAGAAAATTTAAATACCATATGTGATTTATTTGCTACATTTTTTGAGACAGTTTATCAACACTATGACTCTGTTCATTACAATATCAATCCGGTTCATTTCACAAACAATTACAACTTAAGCAATATATCAATTGCTCCTGATGATGTTTTCCATAAACTAATTCACCTTCAAGGACGTCAAAATCCTGATCCTGATGGCGTACCAGAATACTTTTCTAAAGATGTGCAGTCCTACTTTGTCCTTACCTCTCGCCTTATTGTATCAGAAATCTTTGATTACTGGCTGCTTTCCGGATAAATGGAAACTGACTTATATAATTCCAATTTTTAAAAGTGGAGAGAAAGAGTTAATACAAAACTATCGGGCCAATATCTATCCTACCAAGTATGTCAAAGGTACTGGAGCATATTGTCAGCGAAGCGATTTTTAAAACATACCGTAATGTAATTAACAATAATCAACATGGATTCTATTCAGGGCGCAGTACGCAAACAAATTTATTAGAGTACACAAATATTATTAACGCTTCACTGGAATTGGGAAAGCAAGTTGATGCGGTATATCTTGACTTTTCGAAGGCGTTTGACCAAGTGGATCATAAGCTCTTGTTAGAAAAGCTCACACTATATGGGATTAAGGGACCGTTGCTCGCATGGATATCATCATACCTACAGGACCGAGTACAGGTGGTTGCAATATCGCATGCTAAATCTAAACCAATTTTTGTTACTTCCGGAGTTCCACAAGGAAGCCACCTGGCTCCTATCTTATTTACACTTTTCATTAACGATCTCTACTCATCCTTCCAGTATTGCAAATTTTTATCATATGCAGACGACTTAAAAATATTTAAAAGTATAACAAGTTTATCTGATTCCACACATTTACAGAAGCACTTAAACCAACTACTTACATGGTGCAAAAACAACAACATGCATTTAAATAGTTCCAAATGTCGCACAATAACTTTTTCTAGAAGTTCGTCGTTGCTGATCTTTGATTACCGATTGGATGACGTCATATTGCAACGGGTTACACAAATAACTGATCTGGGCGTAATATTTGATAGCTCGCTTAATTTTACACCGCATATCGACGCAATAATAAATCGGTCTTTGCGATTGTGTGGCTTTATTAAAAGAACATGTGCAGACTTCACAAATGTCATGGCGATAATTACACTTTTCAACTCACTAGTTAGATCTATCTTAGAGTATTGCTGTATAATTTGGTCACCTTACTATACTACACATGTCAACAGAATAGAAAATGTACAAAGAAAAATGGTGAATTTCGTATTATACAAACTACGTATTAACAAGGAGAGCTATGAGTATACAGATAGGCTGGCAATTCTAGGTATCAACTCCCTTGAGTTTCGCCGACGCTTACTGGCCTTAAAATTTGGTTACCGTTTACTGCATAATTCCATAGACTCCTCAACATTAATATCTGAAATTAACCTGCGAGTACCAACTTTCAATTCCCGAACCCAGACCAGTTTTCATATTCCCTTTCATAGAACACTATATGGACAGAATAATCCTTTGCATCAAATATTGGGCTACCTAAACTCTTTAGATAACATTGATGTGTTCCATTGCTCTATTACCCGCTTTATACATCATATAATCCACAATGAATCTGGACAGTAATTTAAGTTTACTAAATTTAATTTATGCTTATATAGTGTTTACTGTTTTGTTTACTTTTTTTTCTTCTTTTTTTGTAATAACTTCGGTCTTTAAACATAATTAGTATTTTAAGTATTTTTTGTTGTTGTTCTGTTATTTGCTCACAAGAATTTAAATTTTGTTATAAATAGAAAGATGTACTAATTGGAATTTCTCTGTAAGTACAAATAAATAAATAAATAAATAAATAAATAAATAAATAAATAAATAAATAAATAAATAAATAAATAAATAAATAAATAAATAAAATCAACATCTTGAAGACAACAAGCAAATGTAACCTGATATTAACGTCAACCCGCAGAACAAATGAAAAAACATGAGGATTGAAACCACTAATGATGTACTGGTTATATACTGCAGTGGTAAGACCCGTACTAACCTATGGCTGCCTAGTTTGATAGACCAAGACTACACAGAAGCACGATACTACTAAACTCACAAAGATACAGAGATTGGCTTGCCTGTGCATTACTGGAGCTGTAAAAAGCTCACAGCTACTATGGAAACCATCTGAATCTACCTTCTCCCCCTCCCCCTCCCCCGCTCTTCCCTTGGATATATACTGTAATGCTACAAGATAGCACACAGCCCGACATAAATAAACAAGAAATTAATTTTAAATTTAATACTTCTATTAAATTATTTAATATCAATTTTTAAACTTCCTAGTATCATCCATATTCATTACTTTTTAACCATAAGTATGCCCTCTCAAATGCCAGATGACATGCCGGGAGAGAATTTCCGATTGCTATGGTGTAGAGGCCGCGCTGACATTAAGAAAATTAGGAATAGATAGATAACCTCCTATAATTCTTCAGTAAGACCCAAGATGTTGTAGGAGCATGCTGCTTATATGTCCTCTACTCCGATATTGGTATTTACACTGCTTAGTTTAAGTGATATAATGTACTTCAGACTCGGGTACAGCAATTACGATCGTCTTTGTATGAAAAGACAACATTTAAGTTCAAACAAGTGTGCTTTTATTTAATAAAAGATTCTAAATGTAGAGCAGTAAGAAAACAACCTAAATAAAATAGTAAAAATCTCAGGTACTTAAACGAGTTCGCTTATTAAATAGCAATTGCGTTTTAAACTAGTAATCCCAATTTTTGAAATATAAATTCATCATAGAAAATAAATACGCTTAAAATTAAATTTCAAAATTCCCTCGTCTTCTTAACTTTCTACCTGTGTAATTCTATGTTTAAAAGTCGGCTAAACACAGTATGTACAATATTTGCCGGTAAAAATTACTGGATATTCGGTTCGTGCTGTGAATACATATTAACTAGTAACATTCGTACTACTTGGGGGTTGGGAGTACCTACCAAGCGCGTCCGCCGAGGTGATGGATAGGGGAAAGGCTATCTTGTCAGAGTTCGCTCAAGACGAGATGGTTAGTGGGGGCTATAGGTTCGTCCTCTCTGCTTAAAATCGGAGCAGGGTTCATTGCCGTGAACCACTCCCCGCTGGCCCAAGCTGTCGTGTCGTGGCTGACGGCTTGCACAGGGTTCTACAACGATGCCAGTTGTTGCTTTCGGCTACCAAAAGCCCAACTGTTAAACCAGGTTCCGAAAGGGATGGGGGGTCTTGGCTTAACTGCATAGACCGAGAGGAGACAACCTCAACAAAAACCTAAATCCTAAGGTGACGGACTAAGCTGATGGGATGCGTGGCTGGATAGAAAACTAGTCCAACCTTGGGGCATCTGGCGCACCCCATTGTATTTAGCCTTACCTCTGCAGGTGGGGCTCTGTGGAGGTGGACCTTTTCTTCCCTAGCTACTCGTGGGATGAATCATTGAGGAAGGAAATATATTTAACCTACTTAAGCAGGACGACACCGCTGGCAAAACTGGTTCAGGACCTACATAAGAAGCCTTCCACTTCCAAAGTGAGAATACCTCACTAGGAAGGAACAAAGGGAGGAGCAAAACGAGCTGTTTGGGGAACAGAATGAAACACTCATTCATCTCCTCTCAAATTGCGTAGCACTGTGCAACTCGAGGGCGTTGCACCTGAGAGCATGTGAAATCGAAGAGGGAGACTTACCTAACCTGGGAATAGGATTGGAAGACCAGCTGTAAAACAGCAAGGATAGGGGATACAATAGATCTTTTAGGTCGCAGTGTAACATCACCCTCAAATACAAACATACATACAACATTAGTACTACCATCTTATAAAAAAAAATTCCATCAGTGAACGCAAACTGATCGGCGGTCGCTTACAACATTTGTAATTAAACAAATTTTTCGAACATATTAAAATGAAATTTCTTATAAGTATATTAAAATTTAGATTAGGATTAAAAATAATACGTTCATTTTTTTCGGTTGATAAGGCGTAGAATACCTTTGGAAAGAGCAAACCGGCAGGCATCAGACCAACAGGATAGCGAATGGAGCTCCCGTACTTCTAATCACGGAGAATGGCTCAGGGCAGGAACATATCTCAGGAACATCGCTGCTGGAGAAAATTACCCAACAGTTATTTACGTAAATTGTAGATAAAATTAATGTGAACGTTGTGTAACAATTAACCAGCATTTTTAGATTGGAATTTGGAATAAACAGAATTTTATCAAAATAGCCGTTAAATTTTACAAAAATTAATCGAGATACGACCGTCTCTCACGGAGGTCAGTGAATCCTTTTGAGTTGGAATTCTCTAACAGACACCGATAGCGATTATCTTCACCAGGGAGGCAAACTGTCTTTGAAAAAACTTTCACCGAAGTGAGGGGAATATAAGATATTTAATACATGAGAATGCCCATGTGACCAAATGGAACTAGAAATGTTTACATTAAATTGAAATAAATAATTACAGTAAAATTATGGAATCACCTCACATTCATTCTAAAATGAAGGTAGGTGTGTGTACATCATGGGAAAAATACATTTAAAAATTTTCACTTCTTATTACTACATTTAATTAACAATCTTAAAATTAATTATCGTACAAAGAGGATGCAATCTTGCATAGATGTCAAGCTTTGACGACACCGAATTCCAGCAATTTTCATCGATAAGGAAATCATCGAAACAACATCCACTGCTTGAGAAAAAGCGCCCGTGAGATGGAGCATTTTAGAATCTCACCGTTGTATACTTGTCTAAAATTCACAGAGGGAAGTGTGAATAACGAGTTGACGTATGTATCTTCAAAAGAATGTCTATTTAGAAAATCCAGTATTATTTATTTTTAATGGTACTTAGCCAATCGCTGTTCCTATGTATACCGCAACGGAAAAATTGGAGGGCTTAACTGCGGAAGGAAGTGTTAGAAAAATAAATTTCTTACAACAGTAAACGTTTGTCAGAAGCAAGAAGCATATCAATTGCGCACTGTATTTGTCGATGCCGCAGCATCCCATTTTCAGTGAATTATTTGTATGTTTATACATTTGTTTAACATCGGGTGACATAACAGCACTTTTTTTCATGCTATCAGGAAGTCCGTTCTCGCCGTACTTGGTCCCGCAGACTAAACATATGCCCCCTTCCTGTTACGGATAGATACAAATATGTGTGCTAGTCTGAATTATATTTCCATATTTAATGAGGACGAAGCGTAATTCTATCTGCCCAACGAGGTAAGGGGGATGCGTCCTTTTTGTCAAACAAAGCGACGCGGGCGTATCACCGGATGAGATACCGAGCGAGTGTTTGCCAGAAAGGCACTAAAGCGTCACAAATTTCTGACACAAATATAAAATAAAATTCCACTAACAAACACAAAAGGCAGAAGTTATGGAGTCTGTTCGAGTTCTGTAAACATCCTGAATTATTGGCGTAATCCACCAGAACTTTTCTAATAAATTTCAAGTCACTATGAAAACACCGCACTAGAGGAAGAGAGAGAAAAAGAAGTACCTACCACTTTTTAACGTTTTCATTTACGGATGCTCATAATCGTTCACTTTATGAACATAGAAATGATGAGCACTAAATACAAGTGGGTATATATTATTTAATACCACATTTTACGGTATTTTTAAAACCCTACTAAACTTTAATCTGACGTTACGTTAGAGTTAGATAATATACATCTGATATTGCGGTTAGTAACTTCGATATTTTATGCACTGTTGTGGCTGAAATAAAATAATTAAGGTAAAGTCAGGTAAGTGTGTAGTAAAAATTGCATAGTGCGAAGAAAATGTAATACTGTTTACATAATAAGACATTTTGATAAATTTTACACATAAAAGTACGTAATATATGCCCAGTTGTAAGCCTTCAATAGATATGCCTTTTATAATTATCAACGGTTTACTAGAAAAAAAAAGAAATTTTAAACAGTGTCAATACTACACACTTACCCAGCAAAATGGGGCAAGTGTGTAATCGTTCCGCATTTTATATATTAATAGCATTATCCTTTAGCTCGGCCAATAGTGTAATACTAAACTGATGCCTGTTTAATAAGGTATGATATATTCACAAGATATTCAAGTTATTACACGTTAGGAGATGCGAACTTTTATTTGTAAAACTAGTATGAAGTTTAGTACATTAGTGTTATAACAAGAGGACACGGTTACACACTTACCTGACTTTACCTTAACATAATATAACTAAATTCTTATTGCAGTATTTGAAGTTAAAATCGTGATATTGCTCTGAAATACCAACAAAAGCATCCAAGGAAGTAATTCGAAATATACAGGGGTATGAAAATTATACACTAATTGGTGTTAAATTTGGTTACAATTCACTAAAAAAGATGAAAGCTATTAAGGGGTTTGTGGTCAGAATAAATGATATGAGGTTAAGGAATATTACTACTGACCAAGCGAAGACTTAAGACAATTATTCCTATAAATATTGGAAACGAACGTATAATAACAACATCAAAAATTAATATTTATAGGAGTGATGATCAGAAAGTAAACAACAAAAAATAAGTTTGCATGTGCAAGTGAATCGACCAAGCTGAGAGACAACATGTTTAGCGCGTACGTGTACGCAGTCATCAAGTGTTCGACTAGGTTCATGCAGTGCGGTGGGCAGTCTAATAAATTTAATCCAATAAATAAGTGTAGGCTAACGTTATTCGTAAGGAGAATTACAGAAAAAAATTGTTTCCAAGTCTGCAGTTTTAGTGATTGCGGGAGTAACCCTAATAGCACTTTTGCCAGAGGAAAGAAAACGACTGTACTTAAAAAGACCTCAAAATAAGTTACTCGTCAAGAAGAACAGCGCCGAACTATTCCAGATTGCTAGGCGATGTTAGCGAAAGATGAAAGTGGTTGATAGATGACAAGACTGATCCAAAATCTAAGACGTTGGGTTAAAAAGCAACACGGCAATGTAAATCCTTACTTCACATAATTTCTTTTGAGTCATGGATATTTCTGATCCTATTTTAAGATGGACTATCGGTGGAGACTGCCCTTGCCATCTACGCATAAGAAATGATATTCACCAACCATTTTCGTATGCGAACATTCGATATTAAAAAGATAGGTTTTGAAAGACGGAATTAGTTTTTCTCCTTGTTAAAATTTTGGAAAAGTTATAGAATCGCAGTCATCAATGTACGAGATCTATATTACGGATAAAAAAAGAGGATATGGTGTAAATGATCAAAATAATTAGATAAATATAGTACCCAACCTTAAATATCAAATGAAATATTTCCGGGCTGGAATTTGGGAGCAAAAGAAGCTTCTAATGGGTATGCTATAAGAATCCCACTCCATTATTGTCATAGATCTCAAGCAATTCAATTATCAAGCATTTCTCACTAAAAAAAATCATAATGACAATATTTAAACATATTTCATGTTATATATACCAGTATATGCGTAGTTGCATTTTTGTAAGTAATTCTTATTTCATCTTCTTCTGTTTGCATTATTTTTTACAATTATTAAAAAAAAAAATATGGTGCAAAATTTTGAATTTACTTACAAATTTAAACTACAAAAAAGAAAAGCCGCTGTGTTTCTTGAAAATTGTGCGAAAGCAAAGTAAGTAATTAAAATATACTAAGAGTTGCAACTAGATCATACACAATGATAATTTAACAACTTTTGGTAGGGAAATAAAAGTAATAGAATCTCTAAAATCAGGAACGCTCAGGGGTATACAGTAATAAATATATATTAATTGATTGTATTGGGCAAATTTAGATAATCAAGAGTGTTTTGTAGATCGTTAAAGTCTAGTTGCAATACCAAATTTACCTAAAAAAAGTTTTAAGTCGGGCTTTGGATGTATGGAGATATCGTATACCCGTATGCATACCTGAAGGAAAATGCAGTTACGGCTATATTACGGTTTCATTTTGCATGTAATTTTTATTGCGATAATATCCTGGAGCTGTGTTTTATTTTCTAGCCATTTATTTTCCAAAGATTTGGAAAATATTGTGCAGTTTAGTATTGCATTTTCAATTGCGGCATAAGTCTACACGTCAAAACAATACTATATGTTTCAACTCTTCCAAACACTAAATATAAGCTGATGATATCTTAAATGCTACTGTTACTAAACTTGTATTTGATTTTGATTGGTTTGGATGTAACTAAAATTATAAAATACTGACTGAAAATGGTTTAAAGCTAAATCTGAGAATACATAGTTTTCGGAATATCCTACTTTCCTTTTCTCTTTTATTATACCATACATAATACCCATTCATAAGACTGCAGTTGAACACCTATATAGTCGGGGTTGCAGACTAATAAAAATAGCGGTGTTTTGATGGCGGCGTTTACACCGATGAGTGGAAGTAGAGCTTCGCCTGGAATTTTCTAATTAATTCCGCCCGCTGTATAAAGGTCGTTATGGAATTCATACCTGAGAGCGAACAACTGTTTGACATAACTGCGCGGTCGGTTCATTACATTCCCTGTTTGTAGAGCCCGGATTGTTAAAAAGCAAAACTTGCTCGGAATTCAATGCTTCGCTCGCAGCGCGATTGCATGAATACACAAACTGCAACAAATTTACACGAGACGAGCTTACAGTTTGGGGTGTAAAGTAAAATTTACTACAAAATAAAGAATTGAACTTTACTGCAGATCGCATCGTAGATCGAGAATTCAACAGAACGTTTTTTGTCTATTTCTTTCATCTTTTTTCTTCCTATATTCTTATTAGAAAACTTGTTTGTCACATTTGGTTAGCTCGGTGTAGCCTTGCGACAAAATAAATTAAGTATTTTATTATATTATCTTTAATAGTATCTTTATAGTACTTTATTTGCAACTTTGTATTTTTTTCTTTTTGTAAAATTATGGTAAATTCATATTTTACGCTAAATGCTAGTATTGTACAAAATTTATTAGCATGTTAACAGTTGTAAACACAACTGTTATTTATGTAGGTAGATGTATTAGTGGAATTCATCCGAGTTGGCAGAAAGACTATCTCTACGCGCTGCCAACGTATGAGCTCGCCGCTGTCACTGACTGCGGTATCTTATTTGTCAAATTACAACTTTTTGAAACTCGCATATCTCGTGAATAATGTAACGTCAAAGAATTCTCGGTGCCGATGATGACACTATAAGTGACAAGAAAGACTCCGAACTCGGAAATTCAAAAAAAAAAATGAAACCTTTGAAATATATAGAGCATGTATACATATGTGTACTATACGCATTTTTTTGTGCCGACATTTACTTTGAATGGGTGAAACACTCCATCGAAACTGGCGGATTATGAATTTTCTCCATATAACTCATATAAAAAGGAAGATAGAAGGTAGGTGAAATGCAATAGCTGCAACAAATATCAAGGTCTTTAACAATACGTCATCACCGTATATACAGGATGTTCCGTTAAACCCTACGCAGATTATACTGCAGATATTTTTACAACAATACAAAGAACAGTTTGAGCTATAAGTTGTGTGACTTTTAATTCTGCCTAAAACTATATAGGGTGTTCTAATGTACAGGGTATTGCCAAAATAAATATCACGACATACTTGATTATATCTAACAAATCTGCCATATATGTATTATGCTATTATACAAATCAAACAGTCCACCTATAGTCGGGGCATTGCAGGTCGGAACTATTCGGTAAGGGATATAGCGTAAGTTCCTCTATTTCGCCAACAAAATGTAACTGCGCGCTGTTGAGGCAAGCACTCTATTACGAGGTATCACCAAGGCATCGCTACTGTTCATTTCTCGAATATCCTGACTATAGATGGACTGTTTGATCTGTATATATGTATATGCTTTATTGAATACTCATTGCAAGGAATGGTGTCGATCCTGCAAATTTAAAAATATAACATTTTGAAATATGTAAAGCATATATGGAAGTGTAATACGATTTTTTGCTGCAAGGTTAAATTCAATTCATTCACGGTACTGGTAATAAATACAGATGAGACATGATTTTGTTTGGTAACAACAAAGTATTGATTTTAGGAACATGTATATAACAATACATATGTAGGTAATACGCAATTTATTAATTTGATTTAATCACTATTCTGCCGGCAGTACGGCTGAGAAGGAAGGGTGCATCACTGCCAATCTTTCGAGTCAGGCAATATGCAATACCGGTGGTTGGTTGGGTGACCATTCGGAGGACTCTTCTCAGCGGCTTAGTGTGTTCCGGCACCCTACGCCGAGAACTTCAAGGCTTGTAGTGCTCAGTTATTATTATTATTAATCACTATTGTATTTTGGATGGTTGCCTACGTATGTCGCTTCTTTTCTAATTTTTTCTACTATTCAATAGCATCAGTTTTATATTTAAAAGTGACAATACCGCCTTCTTCTGGAACACACTGTGTTCTTCAGCTTCTATCGCCTCTAAAACTTCTGGACGTGTACGTGCGTATACATCATCTACGAAGTCTACGGAATGAGGTCTAACTGGAATCAACAATTTTTTCCAGCGAAAATGAAGTATCTTTTTGAACGTCAGTACTCCAATAATGAACTAGCAAACAAAATGCGTATAAGAAAAAAAAATTAAGTTAATTATGTATTAATGAAAAAGTCTTTGTAGTAGTTTGTAGTAGGGGAAAACGTCAATAAAACACTATTAAAATTGTTCATTTTTGTTTGATATCCAATCAAAGGATTCCGCCAATAACCACGAGAACAAAAATAATATAAGGAAAAACCAACGAAAAAGAAAATGAATCGAAAAACTGAGGAAAACTACACTGCTTTATTTCTCATTGTTAGTTGAAACGGCGTCCTGTAACTGCTTCTGACCGACGTTTCATCTTCACTCGTTTGGGTCGTCTTCAGGGCTGATTGTTTAGTAGGTACCTCCTACGCTCCAATTTTCGATTAATAACATACTTGTTTGGCTAAAAAGGCAAAGGAAATAACAGCTCTGACTGCGTCTAATGTGAGTAAGGACGAAATATGGACCAGGAGCGGTTTCAAGTCGCAGTTTGAGTTCTGAAACGAATAGCAACAGCCAGTGTGTAGCTGGACAACGACCTCGAAAATCTGTGCGCATGTTTAGACCTGCTATTCATTCAATATTATATTTTTTCGTACTATTGTTTTGGTTTCAATCCGTCAATTACGTTGTTGCTTTTCTGAATTAGCGATTCCTTTCAGGTTCTAATTGTAACTAATAAGGTAACCTTACATTTGCTTTCAACAAGTTTTTTAAAAATTTAAGAATATTGAGGCTCCAAAGCGTATTTCTCATAAACTGATACTTTCTTGAACGATATATTTTCTAGCCCAAATGTTTGAAAACTCTTTATATTTCAGAGCATAATAAGAACAGAATAATGGATTTCATTTTATGTAGAACGAAATATTTTGAGAATTTCATATCTTAAAGAAGACTACAGCTTCATTTTCTTTTCGAGTAAATTTACATGTTTGTAATTGGACACCTTAATCAATAATAGATTTAGGGTAGTTTAGACTTATTTATAACATATACTAGGAAGCATTTGACTTAGTTCCCATACTAAAATTTATAGTTGTTGGAACGTGGCGGTTACCATCACAGAAACTTTAAAGCTTTTGCCAAGTGGTTGCTAAAACGTGATGGGAACGTTCCTATTACGTACTTGCGACCAAAGTTGGGAAAAATTATTCAGTAGTACCTACATATGTTCCAGCGACGTCCCTACAGCTGGTTCCATGACGCACCCTCGATGTCGCTCTTTTCTGATCACGATGTAACAGGGTGCTGACTGCAACTTTAAGGGACCTCTAATTTTTGGGCGCTTTTAGTCACCATTGTCGTGAACCATTAATAAACCTTCAATTGTATTCCTATCTCATTCTCTTGTCTAAGTAAAAATTAGACTGAAAACTGCATGTAGAACTTAATAGGTGTTTTCTGTTTTTAAGTTGGCCTTGACAAAATGAATAACAATATAGATGAAATTTAAATTGAATTAATAGGTTAATAAAGATGACGACCTTTCGTTGTTGGTTAATAAAAAAAAAAAAATTGGAAATTATCTGAAATAAGATGAAAGTACTTCATTTGTTTTTTTTTAATATACACAATAATCATTACAAATACTTACCATAAGAGTATATTTAATTAATTATTAATAACATTAAGCAACCAAATTTTGATAGATCGTACTGCAAAATTTATTTTTTTATTACATTTTTATATTATTATTACATAAGTTTATTTTATTTTTTTATGAATTTAGTATGTGAGCAACTTGTATATGGCAGCCACACTGAAAATTGAATAAACCTATCTACTGGAACTATCGCCCAATGCACTAAAATATATTTTGATAATATGGTGCCAAATTTTATTTTGAATAAACCATCTAAGCATCTAATTGTTCCTTTTAATAACTTAGATAAACACGATTAGAAAGCAATAGAAAATCATAGCCATTTAATTCACATACACAGCAAAATACTTTAAATTGCATACCCCATTTCGTAAATATAAAACCAGGACTTCTAATAAACAGTCTAACAATGATGCTTTGACTACCACTTCTGTTGCGGAGCTTAAAGTTAAAATTTAATTGAAATTTTTTTAATTAAAGCTTAATTATCTCCAGCAGCAATGAAATGGAGGAGAGAACCACATACAGAAGGACTTTTTTTGCAATTTTCTGACAGCCAGAGAATATTTTTCATATAGAAATAATTGAGATTTTAACAACTTTACACAGGCGGGTTAAAGCAACGTCTGCCTTTTATCGATCAAGTGCCGGAACACGCCATTGGTTAATTATTACCTGGCATGCAGGCTTCAGGCAGATATCAAACGATAATTTAAAAAGTTTTTCTCATATAGCGGACGGGACAGTTTTTCCCGGTAAAATTACTTTTTAATTTAACGATTCTATCTGCTCAAATATGGATTGTGAGTTGATGTTGCAATTGCGTCATATCAAATTTTCATCAAATCTTTTTTATCAACGCTCTACCGTCAGTTTTGGATTTTTGTTCGCATTTATAATTCTATTTGCGAGGCTTATTTGGTTGTTTCCGTCAATATTATTAAGCGATTTGTGTAACTGATCATTGACGGTTTTTGCAGGAATACAGCCTTTATCTTTGCCACTTCTACAAATTGCTGATGTATAAACAGTACTTGTATCATTAATGTTTGTGTGTAAGTATTGTGAACAGCAGCTACATTTATTTAATTACGGTACCGCTATCACAAAGATAAGTACCTATACATAACGTAAGTACTTGTCATACCCAAAAGAAGGCAAGTAAAAGTAAGCATTAAGACAGCTTAAAAAATTACAACAATCAAAACAGACGTAGTTACAAGTGCTATTTAAAACTCTAATTACCTATGTAAAGTTACTCAGGAGATAATTTTACATACATAAAGAAAACACGAACGTGTGTTAAGATTACAACAGATAATTTAAATTTCATCGTTAACGTGGAAGATGAGTGTAATTATTTTCCGCATTTTTGCGAGTTGCTAATTGCAGATTTATCTTGTCGGCGTAGACCGATGGCTGTTAATTGAAGACCATAAACAACATCTCTTGGCGGTGTAACTTGCGTTAATGATTCTGACAGGCGAATCAATTGCCTTTAGTATATAGTCCGTTGGAACAACATTTAGATAAGTAGTGAAACAAAATACAATACCCTTAAAAAATACGTCCTAGCGGATTTTCAGGACTACAAGCAAAATAACTGCAACTGTATACAGAGTTGGGATAAAGTATGGAACCAAGCAAATATTTTTAAAACGAAGAGAGTGGTATTGACGAAACTTTGCAGATAAGTGTAAGAAAATATAATACATCTGATGTTTATTTTGTTGTTGTGACTGTACTTCCGGATCAACCGGTAGTTTCTATAACTGAGGAGCGTTTTTTCAAAACTGGACATAGCCAATGAAACTCATTGTGAGAAAAATTTGAGACATTGTTACATTATATCCAAAATAATTATTTTTATTTAAAAAAAAGTAGACCGACCTTAACTCATTTTTTCCAAATGTTGGATATGTCCGGTTTTGAAAAAACGCTCCTCAACTAACAGCTTCTTGCCAGTTTCGCCGTGTGTCAAAACTTTCGCTCGACGTTTCGCTGTTCATACTGACAGCTCCTTCAGGATAACTGAACTGATTCTCCATGGTCCGACATTCTTCTTATATACGCCCCTGGTGCATTCAACCGTGTAGTTTCCGCTCCATTGACGGCGACGGTTCGTAGTAGGCTCTTCCACGTGTTGCTAAGGTGGTACCCTTCTTCTCTGTTAACGGTTTTATTCTTCTCTATTTCTATGGCTTCCCTGATGAGTCTTTTCCCGTAGTTCTTGGTGGTAGTTATTACTTTTACATTCTTGAAATCCATTTTGTATTAATGTCTTCTTCTGCATCAAACATTGCTATCCAGAGCCGAAACCATCAGTGACGAACAACATCTTACCCAGTGAAAAGATACATTTGGAGAAAGCACTAAAGAAGAATGGTTACACTGACATCGACATAAGGAGAGCCACTAAGAAGAAGACGACACTGGAGGCAACTACAGAACCACGAAGAGGGATGGTGTGTCTACCTTACATAGCAGGAGTCACCGAAAAAGTAGGCCGAATTTTGAAGAAACGTAACGAACAAGTACGCTTCGGGACTGCAACGTCGATCCAGCAGTATCTACCGACCACAAAGGATAAGATACCCAAGGAGCGCACAGAAGGTATCTACAAGATAA
The DNA here is from genome assembly GCA_004143645.1 of Protaetia brevitarsis. Lineage (NCBI taxonomy): Eukaryota > Metazoa > Arthropoda > Insecta > Coleoptera > Scarabaeidae > Protaetia > Protaetia brevitarsis. The sequence continues at coordinate 2,689,116 of RXPK01000214.1, forward strand.
CATGCCAATGCGGACAGTGCTACGTCGGACAAACAGGAAGAGCCATCGACATAAGAATAAAGAACACGAGAGGGATGCAAGATTAAGAAGGATCGAGCAATCAGCGGTGGCAGAACACTGCACGAACCGGACACAAAATGGATTTCAAGAATGTAAAACTAATAACTACCACAAGAACTACGGGAAAAGACTCATCAGGAAAGCCATAGAAATAGAGAAGAATAAAACCGTTAACAGAGAAGAAGGGTAGCACCTTAGCAACACGTGGAGGAGCCTACTACGAACCGTCACGGTCAATGGAGCGGAAACTACACGGTTGAATGCACCAGAGGCGTATATAAGAAGAATGTCGGACCATGGCGAATCAGTTCAGTCATCCTGAAGAAGCTGTCAGTATGAACAGCGAAACGTCGAGCGAAAGTTTTGACACACGGCGAAACCCGCAAGAAGCTGTTAGTTATAGTTACACCGGCCGCGAAAGGCTACACAGTGTTAACCGGTAGTTTCCTCTACTTTTTTATTTAAATGGAACATTCTGTATATTTTTGCAGATTATAATAGACCTTGTCTTTCCTCGGGCATACTTATTTTAGCCTCTCTGTCTGTCCCAGATGATGATTTTTTTTTTTGCGTTTATAATATTAATTTATAATGCTGTTTTTATAGAAATTATACTAATTTATTTTTATTTCACATTTGTTAGATATCTTTAACTGTGCGAATTAACTTTTGCTGTGTTTTTATTAAGGGTATATTTTCTGAAGTAATTTTCAAAATCGAGTTTAGGACGTATTATCTGAAATTATACAAATGTATTTTTTACTTCGTGCGCGACACGCTAAAATGTGATATATTCAAACGTCCACTATAAGTTACACACCCAGCAATGAAAAATATATAAGGTAAAGTCAGGTAAGTGTGTAACCTGGGCAAGTGTGTAGTTTCGTCATATTTATTTTTAAAATTGAAATACGGACGTCTTCTTGTTATAATACTAAAGTACTAAACTTCATACTAGTTTTACAAATAAAAGTTCGCATCTCCTAACCTGTAATAACTTGAATATCTTGTGAATATATCATACCTTATTAAACAGGCATCAGTTTAGTATTACACTCTTGACCGAACTAAAGAATAATGCATATTAATATATAAAATGCGGAACGATTACACACTTGCCCCATTTTGCTGGGTAAGTGTGTAGTATTGACAGTGTTTAGAATTTCTTTTTTTTCTAGTAAACCGTTGATAATTATAAAAGGCGTATCTATTGAAGGCTTACAACTGGGCATATATTACGTACTTCTATGTGTAAAATTTATCAAAATGTCTTATTATGTGAACAGTGTTGCATTTTCTTCGCACTATGCAATTTTTACTACACACTTACCTGACTTTACCTTATTAGATAATTGTGAGATGTTGAGGATCGTTAATTGAACTTTTGTTGTTTTTAACTTGAATCATTTTTAATATTCTTCTTGCTTTACAGTCTCCTTCTTTCATTAATATGTCCGTTTTTTTTTCAAAATTAAAGGAATGGTTCAAGTTATTTATATGTTTCTGTAATGCAATAATGTCAGTAGAAGATTTGTGTGCATTAAATCGATCTGCTAAATGCTGTTTGGTCTGTCCAATATATATGCCATCGCAATTGTTACAGGAAATTTTATAAACGACATGAGTTTGTGTTTGGAGATGATTATACACCGCTACCACCAAGAAGAAATAATTTAAATTATTAGAATAAGTCACGAATAAGAAACATATACAGTTTTCGTTAGTAGAGAATGAATTATTTATGGGTATGAAGCCATAAAACAATTCCGGTGCGGAATTAAGAAAATGATATAATCTCCAGGACACATATATGATGTGAAATAATGAAGTATTTATATGGTTTTGAGAATGAAATGAATAAAATTTTCTAAAATTGAAAACAGAGCTGATGAACTCAGAATTAGTTTATGAAGTCAATGAAACATCACATTTGCACAATTACCTACTTAAAAATACTATATTTTTTCACGGTTATGATAGTTACTAGAGCCTATGATATCTTAGAATAAGTCATTTTTATTGATTTTTAATCTTAATCTTCATATTTGCGCTTTCAGCGATTCATTGCTAAGATCATAGTGCATGTAATCCCATGCGGATATATAAGTGAAAATATCATCAATATCTTCAAGTTTTCTCCTATAAAAGAAAGGAAATAATGTGGCAAAACCTGTAATTTTTCCCAAAATTATTTATTATTATTTGTATGCAACCGGAAAATAATGATTGTATAACGAGTTTCCTTAAAACTTTTAGTGTAAAGACTAAAATCCCCTCGACATAAATGGTTAAATCAAAAAGTATACATTATAAATGAATGATAGCTAAAATTTCATTAACAAGGATAAAGTAATCTCTAGTTCTATTTGCTTAAAACCAATACACTCTAATAGACGATCACATTTTCAACACAACCATTTTTCCTATTTTCTTCATATCCATTTCACACATCTACCACCCGACACAGCTGGGGTGCGTCTCTAAAATTTAATAAATCAATAAGGTGGGATAAGGCTAATTGTGAAAGGGGGCCATAACTGAATCATATAAACACTGAGACAATCAGTTGAAAACAGCAGGGATCCTTCGGCTCACTCCCGTAACCTGAGGGGGTGTCCTTCAACAGGGATATGTGAGTCACCCACTCCCCCGTACCTTAAGCTGCTCTGGGGAACGATTGAAACCACACGAGATTTTCATGTTTCGACCGTGATGCAGATGCTACAGATTAAAAAAAAAAGGAAGCTCGTATTGTGAAAACGCCAATTTTGCTAACCCTAAGCGAATGCATTTATTTTATTTTTGATATGTGTGCGCACGTACGGATTTATTGTGAAAGAGTCGTTGAACGATTAATAAATAGTTAAAAATGATTTCGGGATCCGAAATATTGCCTATACGTCTGTGTTTATAATGAAAGCTGTCAATCATAAAGCGCTGAAGTATTTTAATAATGCAGGAACTCACATACCTGGAATAAACTGCTTATTTGAAAAATCATTGTTTGTTTTTCATGAGAACTACGTAACGGGAATTATGCTTTGTTGAGTGTGGCACACGTGGGAATTTTCACAAACCCTCTACACAAAATTAATTTTTGAATACAAACTTTAACATTCCAACGTGTATATATTGGGGAAATTCCAAATACAAATTTGCAAAAAATGTAATGTTATCCGTTTATCTGTTTTACAAATTATTGAACTACGGTATTCTAGTACATGTACCCATATATTTATTAAATTTATGCATTTGTTTCTAGTCCCTGATAATATGTATTTACATTTCAAAGTTGCTGTTTTATTTATTTGGATTGGTACATGGCTATGTATTTTAAAACTATATATGATCCGATATTAAGCTTACAGCTACAAGGCATATACGTTATTATTATGTTCGGTAACTTTTTGTCTGCACAATCGAATTCCACTTGTCTAAAATCTTAAATAGACAGAACAATTGTAGAGATGACAGATTTTTCTTATTACATGTCTCCAGCTGTTACGCTGAAGCATCGTTCAAGACGTAACGAACACAATAACATGTTGACGATGGGTGTGTAAACATTTATTTGCATAAGTAAAATTCCTAAGGCGGCTGTACATTCTGATATTGTACAAGGCGTGCACATTTTAAATATTTTATTAAATTAATTAATCATTAGTCACTTTAAGTATGTTTTTAGTTAGCTACATAATTACTGCGTATCGGTGTGCTTAAATCCGTGGTGCATTGCAAAATAAGAAAAATGTTTAGTAATAAATTACGTAATCACTACTAAATTGTTAAAAATTATTTTTACTATTTAAGGAGGTTCGAACGCTTCGAGAACGCCTTTTCGATTCTTTTTCATCTTTGGTAACCTGGAAGGTACTGGAAATTAATTTATTTTTTTGTTTCAAAAGAGTTTTCTGAATAATAATTGAGTATGTATAGTATGTTCCAAGGTATTCATTTGGAGTAATACAGTTATCTCCTAGTTGACTTTCGAAGTACGATAATCTTTGGATTGTTTTTGCAGACACCAATAAATATTTTTTGTTATTGCCATTTATTCTGGAAAGTTAAATGAGATACCTATGTCCCAGGAGGATTTCTGTTTAAAATTTAAACTTTATCATGTTTTATGACAAACCAAAGATTGTGACAAAACCGCACGTTTTTATACCACAGGTCTGCAACGTCCACCTGATTTGTGAATGTGCATTTACTTGGTACTTGGTTTGATTTTATTCCAACCGTTATGAAGCGTCATCACTTTATTACATCAATGAACTGAGATGAACTGATTCACTCGCCACGAATATGTACGCCAGTAATTCATTTTACTACTTGTACAATGTACAGACACATTTACAGAGGCAAACGCAATGAACTAAACAATAGATTTAAACTAACACGTAGATTTTGCAGTAGTTGTCCATACTATCTGTTAGGGTTCCGGGCTAAAACCGCGTCCTGAACCTTCCACTCGCCGGCGTTTCGTATAATGTTTCCCATAATCTCACATTAAATAATAACTAGCATTATATATTGCATTACTAACTAATGCAGGGTAAGGGGATAACAATATAATATAATAATAAAGTATCCTCCTTTTTTCCATTATAAATTTGTAAATTATCTTCTACGTGAATTCTGATTTATTTATTTATTTATTATTATGTAATATATGTGAATTATTTTTAAAATTAATACATATTCCAATACTTCAAGGAATAGTCTTTAAATAGGGATGTTATAAACATATTTTGTGAGTATTTTTTTGATTCATCTAGGAATCATCATCATAGGAACATTGAAATATTCTTTAAGAATGTTCTTAGAATAATCTAAGAATATTCTTATATTATAATATTATTTTGCTATCTGCGTAATCATCGATGTTTGACGTCCAGCAAAATTGATAGGCGATAAGTTTTATTGAAAAATAAAGATTCTTATTCCGGTGGGCACTTCAAATCGCGAAGAAGGGCTAATTATGGCAAGGCTAGCTGATGGAATACATTCTAAAATCTAATTTCTTTAAGGTACTATGATTTTGTTGCACTTTACGGATAAACATTTTGTTGAGGATGGAGGTTAATTAAAATTACCACACTGAGAAAAATGTTCCAAATAAACTGTTTTGCTAAGATTAGTTTATTTACAGAAAGTGAATATTGATTTGTCGTTGTTATTCCTAATTAATTGCTGGAATAAAATGATGCTTTTTGCCAAGAGTTTTCTGTTTTAAATATTGTGATTATTTGGATTCAATAAATTGTTTTATAAGAAAGAAGAATATTATTGGGATAATGATATGGATACCTTGTGGCAAGTAAACACTATACTATTTTCTACTTAGAGAAATAGTACAGCTAATTTAAATAAATGTATATCTATCCTTAGTGAACTGTTCGCTAGAATGTCGTATAGCACCGCATCCCAATCGTAGAATTTCGTAGGGACGCTATCTTTTAGCCAATAACATCATTACCTCTTTCGCGCGTTTCACACCAGTGCCAGTGTCGTTGTAGTCAGGTGGTAATCAGTTGTGATCTGGTTGTGCTTGTGATTTTGTTGTTTGAAATCAATATGGTAGATAGGATATTCGAATATTGGGCTTGCAACTACTGGTCAGTCTTTCAAGGTAACTAAATAATATGTGTATATATCATAACAAGTTTCAGTCGATTAATCTGCATTAACTTGTATTATGCATTGAATGTGTTCTTGCTTCCTACACAACATGGTCGCAATCATGATAATACGATATTTATTAACTTAATTTTTATTGGTTATATGTGGTCAAAATCGTCAACGTTCGTATCAGCCGTTACATTATTCGGCAATCGTTTCTGAGAAAATGTAATCAGTAAATTCTTTTTATGCTCATAGAACGCCGAGATGAAGCCCGAGATGTGCCAGTTAATTGTTGCATGTGATACGCCGTTACGCTAGTCATGTTCCCACCTCATCTTGTAATTTGCAATGTGGATTATAAAAAATATATTACTGCATTTTAATATATGTTAGGTACATATTTGAAATTTTAATTTTGTTATAATGCTTTTGTTTAATTAACATTGCATTGTTATTGTTCCACTATTCAAGAAATAAAATATAAAACAGACTGCCGTGCATTTCATTGTCTCCATCCTTTATACCCACATCGAATACATGGTTTAATTGCTGCAGATAAACGCATATATCTACCATAAGTAAGGAAGTTAGTTGGAGCAATTAATCATTTCAATAGATCCTATTCGTGAGGTTACTTGTTTTAACAATAATTTTCATTTACAATAACAACACAGTTCATTTACTACAAGCAAACTAGCTACTTGCTATACATTAACCTTTTATTACAGTAACATTAAGTTGTTATCACAAGTAGCTAAGTTAGTTGTTATAAGAATATAGTTCAATTGTTTTAGAATAGTGACCTCATTTCCATTATATAGAAAAAGTTAACCTGTAACTAATTAACCGCTTTTCAAGTAAACAAGTTCACTTCTCATAGATAGTAGACTCCAGAAACACGGAAGCTCTTATAATAAGCAATGTGTATATCTGTCCCCTATTTAGGCGAACTTTTTACTTGAGGTTATTAAATATTTAATACCTATTACTAAACATTTTTCTCAGTGCAATGTTAAAAAAATAGGAAGCATTGGTAAGCATTAGCAAGAAAAATAAATTACAAAAAAAAATATTTTTCTTACGATGCACGTAAGAGTACAAGCCCACAAGAGACCCTTGTTTTTCATGTAGTCTTGTCAATCAATCAAATTTTATCAACCACGAATTTAGGAATAACGATTACTTTCTCATCCAGATCTGATCAACTAAGTTGACGTTTGATAGAAAATTGAATTACGAAATTAGAAATCCACTACTATTAAGTATGTAACATGCTCTGTACCAGGATACAAAACAAGCAAGAGGTTACAGGTAATTTCCCCAATCAAGAAGGGGCGACAGAAAAAATGTCGATTGTACTTGCTGGCTTCATATGTACTGACATGTGGATGGCAGTATCCATGTAATACATATATAATCTAAGGATTGATAGCAGATGGGTGTTTCGTTCATTGACTGATATAAACTCAAATACTCACTCATAAAATCCTATGAAATACAGTATTGTTGTTCGATGTTTATATACTTCTTCGTGTCGTTTTGAAGTACCTCTACATTATCATAAAAATGAAAACATAAATTTATGTTAGCGGAGTGTACCAGTATCCGTCGAAATAAATGACACTGTCGCATTTACACACACCGTCGATATTTCATCGAAATGTGGAATCAGTAGCCCATTACATTTAACGATCCGAGATGATAAAACTAGTATTGAGTTATAAAATAAACGATTCGTATTCATTTTATCCCGGGAAAATGCGCCCGGTGTACGTGGTCGAAAAGAATTCCGTTCAGAACATAAAGGTCCTGCATAAAATTCTGCAAGTTTGCAACATTCAATGCTTTTGTTTTATTGGCATTGTAAGAGAAATACTGCGGTATCTTATAATGTATGTGCACTCGAAACAAGAATAACATTGACGTTGCAGCTAATATGACGTTTTCTTACTGCATCTTTATTTTGAATAAACACTTTATTAGTTAGGTGAGTATTTATAACGAAATTTTGGTTTTTCATTTCTTTTTTGTAATCATAAGGATTAATAATTGTAAAACGCTATGACAAGTAATAGCATTATTAGTTTTTTGTTTTTTAAATGAAGATGCTGCCGCTGTTAAGACAAGTTTTCTGGATGCTCGCATTGTATATTTCCGCAAAAAATTGCTATATTGTACATACGTCTCTTCATATAAGTTTTAATTTAGAGGCGAAACACTAAGTTCAGAATTAAACCCTAAGGTTACCATCACGTTTAATGCCAACAGCTTGACATATGAACTTGTATTAATGTTCATCCTGAAAGCTTTGATTTTCTTTTACAATGAGTTCAACATTTGCAAGATGGTGATTTTGCGTTAAGGATACAATTTTGTAATTGGATAAATAAAAATCAAAGACTGCATAAGTATGTTTTATTCACTGACGAAGCACAGTTCACCCGTGATTGGAGTAATAATCTTCACACTGAACACCGATGGTCCGATAAGAAATGCTTCCGCAGAACGTAATTTTCAACGCCGATTTAACAATCATGGATGGTGTGGTATGCCAAATCGTCAATTAATCGGTCTGTTCATCAAGAATACTTAAATTTTGTACAAAATTATTTGGAAGACCTATTAGTAGATGTTCCATTTAATGTACGACAGGACATGTACTTACAACATGATAGAGCCGCTACACACTACAGTCTATAAGTAAGAAATTTTTTGAACAACATCTTTCCAAACTAGCAAATTGGTCGAGGTGATCCGCATAATTTGCCAGGTTGATCTCCAGACATTAATCCTCTGGATTATTGTCTTTGAGGGTGGTTTAAATCTTTAGTATACGAAAAACTAAAGTAGACACTAGAAATGCATTACAAGACTGTATAACGAATGCGGCAGCAGTTATAAGAAACAGGCCGGCAAGTATTAAAAGAGCGACCAGACTAACTAGTCATCAGAGAGCTGACTCATGTTTAGAAGTAAATTTGGGTATTTTTTGACACAATAAAAAGTAACTAGTGTGTTCATTCATTCATTCACACATTTGATTAGGGTGAGCACCTATAGTCCAGGCACTTGAACTAGGTGTTCATGGTACCGTCCCTATTAAATCTCTTACTTCCACTCGGGCAGCTTGGTGTTCTCTGTAAAGCCCAGTATCTTGCCCAGTGGAAACTTGAGGACCCTCGAGGGCTCCAATAGATCTTTCCCGAAATATTTCTGCCTGAGTATCTTCCATTCCTCATATGTGCAATTACAAACTCGTGTAGTTCGCATCTTCTGCACCACGGTTCGCTTACTCGACCTATGTGGTATAGATACTTTTCCAGTTACCAACCCAGTAATGGTTTTAGCTTCTTTCTAGCTGCATCTGAGTAGGTTGTCAGAGAATCTAGCATCCCCAGCCCCTATTAACGCTTTAGTGTGGAGTTGACCTTCAGTTGACCTCCATTTCTTTGTACTTTCATTATCTAACCAGGTCCAGATCTCCCTTCTTGCTGAGTCTTTAGTAATCCCACATATGGGGTCTGGACCTATGAAGTGCCTTTTAGAGCCTTCCTTGGCTAGTTCGTCGCTATTACATTGACCTTTATATCCTCATGTCCCGGCACCCAAATCAGAGACACCGTGTAGTCTCGTGCCAGTGCATTGAGGGATTGTTTGCAGTCTCTAACTAGTTTTCACCGAGTTACAAGGTTCAAGACTGCCTTGTTTGCACCCTAGCTGTCAGTCATTATATTTATTTCCTTCTTGACTGGTGTGTTATAAAGAATTTAATAAAAAAAAAATCATTTAATATTGCTTACATCTGTATTTCTGTAACGGTTGACAATAGGACCCATGTGTATAGGAACTTTTATGTTTATTTTGGGTCCCTGAATACGTACTGCTGTGTACTGAAGGTACAAAAGAAAATGCGAAATGAAAAGTAAAAATGAAAATTTAATTAACTAGCTCAGCGGATAAAAATAATAAAGGGCGCAAAAGAACAGTTAAACTCAGGGATACCCTCACAAATTAAAACTTAAACGAAAAGTAAATTGTGGGTGAAAGAAATCTGAATTTCTTTAATTACTCCAAAAATTGAAAAGGTTTAAACAAAAATAAAAGAACGATTTTGAATGACGTTAACAATCAGAAATTTTATTAAAAAAAAAAAGGAAAAAAAACATTTAGTTACAAATTGCAGAAAAAAACCATGAGCTTAGGGCTCTGGCCGAAATCAAAAACTGCATTAGACTCTAATTTACAAAAGGACAATGCAAATCCTTTAACAAACAAAAGACAAAACAGTTCAGGAATATAATCCTTTTTTACACAAAAATCCACGTGGTTTCAAAATTAACCAAACTAAATTAATCGTGGAGAATTCAAGTAAATTAATAACAGAAAAACTTAATTACAAGCACAAAGCCTCTATTCACCCATCCCGAGGTGATTAAGTAAAATTGCAAAACAGCAAAATTAAAAAAAAAAACGAAAAATTAACTCTTTAAACTTAAAATATATCTTCCTGCACGAAATAATAAAAGATCTTATATCTAATTTGTGTACACAATAATATAATACCAATTATTATATAAAGAGTTCTTTGATGGATGAAATAATTTCAAAATTAAGCGAAACAAATCTTTAAATAAAATGAAATACCAAAATGGCAGCTAACAAAATAAATTTACATGTACTTAACCCGGCATCTTGTCAAAGAACTGGCCTCGCAGGGTAAAACAATCGCATACATATAAAAATCCTACAGCTGCGTGCGCTGCAACGCACAAAGTTCTGTCCGCCAACGGACGAAATCGCTAAACATAACAACATAAACAATACAAGCGAACGCAATATGTACAACTGAATGAAATTAATATGAATTAAACAAATCAATTCAATTAACAAAATCTTATATAAAATAAAATACACAATTGAAATTGTGGAAACTCTTGCGCAACATTGATAAAGACTAATTGGAATGAACAAGAAAAAAAAACTGAATTTACGAAAACCGGGGTGCCAGACCACAGCAGTACCTAAAATATTGACACATCTTTCTGAATCACCCTGTATATTACAAGTTAAAAATAAATATTTAAAACATAATTCCGTTGTAATTAATGTATGATTGTCCGTTTCCATTACATAAAACAGCAGTTATCATTTGGAAAGCACAGATACTAAAATGAGAAAATGAAACTCCGAATTACAAGTAGTACTTGTCAAGGGCAACATTTAAAAATTGTTATTTGTATCACTAGGCGAGAAACTACAGTTTTGCGAATATGAGTACGAATACTCACAAAAGAGTTTCTGGCCATGTGATACACAATGTTTTTTGGGCCGACAAATCTTAATTTTGAATTGAATATATTGAAGTAAACGTATAAAATTTAACTAATTTTATTTTTCGAAGGGAAGTTGACTGAAAGTAAAACAATTGTTAGAGCAAAAAGGATATATGTATCCCTTTTGACAGCTTTTTGAACATATTTACTAAAAAATATGCTACTGACATAAATTAGTTTAATATATGATGTTGAAAGCTTTAATGATCAAATGATTTCGTATCTTATTAAAACTTTGTAAAATTACCGAAAAACTTTAAAAAAAATCTTGTCGAAACTTATTTATCCCACCTCATTTTATATTCTAATTCTGATGATACAAGGTTGCTAATTAAGTATAAATCAACTTCGTGCAAAAAGATATATTGTTTTATAATAAATGTAATTCGTATATAAATAAACTGGGAATTACAAATATGTTATAAATTCTTTTATTCTACTCTATTATTAAGTGAGCATATTCGCCAGCACTAACTGCTACAACTAAGTTTCTCAATATTTGCAGTGCATGAAAAATATAATTTCTTAAATTAAAACGGTTTTCCTAAACAAGTACATAGTTTTTAAAGGAGGATCGGCAAATCTACCTCTCTAATGGGCAAAATATGAAGCCTTTAAGACCGCGAGAATAATTAAAATCAAAAGTTGACTAACGAGAAGTAAATATGAAGTTAGTTAAAAGTTTTCAAAAGAGCATGTTTCCTAAAATCGTTAAAGAAACTGAATAGATTCAAATAAATATTAAGTTACCGCATCAATTAACACAACAAAAAATCTTAGATTGGATTGTTCAAATAGCAAAATCTGCTATTGATCTATACAGGTCTGATGTTTTGCAAAAGAACAGGTGTGTATATAGCAAACACACAAGTATTTTATCATTGTTCGCTTCTAACAGAACAATGAATTTGATATTTTGAGCAGTGAATCTTCTGGCGTTTCAAGAATACACGTAATACTGATACATACAACAACAGTGTGGATAAATTATTAATAACTACTATTTCTCCTTACAATACTATTGTCTTTCTTATTGTATAATGTGGCTTTTTAATGTATTTTCAAAACGTGTTGTGACTGTGAATGGCCAATTGTATAAAAGTATCTCCGATAGCCAGATACCTAAAAAGATTTTTTCTTAGGGAAAGAGATTAAAAAAATGGAGAAATCTGAGAGATACTTATGCCAAGTACATTAGAACCAACAAGCCTAAAACGGGACAAGCGGCAACTAATACAAAAAACTTGATATGGGCAGATCACATGGAAGCATTCAAATTTTAAATTTTGCTAAAGCTACATCAATCATGTCAGCGGTGTCTATTCACAAGAATCCACAGCAATGACAAATATGGAGCCCCCTGAAAGCGTAGAAATGTTTGAAACTTCCGAATGAGAACAAACGGATTGTAGCCAAAATTTACAACACAGTCAGGAAATTCTCAAACGCTGAATATGGAACTCATTCAGGTTCAACACTAGCATTCTAAAATAAACATATTTTCGTCTTTTCGTACAGTTGTGGCATTAATGTATGAAATTCCCCATATTGTCTTCTTTCTTGATTAATATCGTGAATCCATTTTATTTTCTTCCAAGGTTAGATCCACAATATGATCAACACATTTATTTTTAAATAATAATAATAATTTTACCTTAATTGTCTTCTTCCAGTGCAAGCAACACAAGTGCTTCTTCTTCATCTGATGATGTATACATTTTTTGTGTATGGTAGGTAAGTATTGTTTGTTTTTCGTGTTCAGCAATAGCATGCAACCTTTTCAATATCTACTGAGAATATGACGCATATGGTGGGATTACATTCGCTTTGATGTGAGGTTCTCTACGGATTTCGCCACAAATTTCTTTGCGATTTCGCTCTGAATTCGGTGGTACGTCTGGCGATTGCGTTTGCGATTGCAGCCAAATATTCGTATATAAGCAGTCATGCAATTGCAATCGCAGTCGCAAACGCAGTGGGCAGACGCACCAGCGAAATCAGACCTTTACGGATTCCGTGCGTCGCGGTTTAGACGGGCCTATATACCATCTTGTTTATTGGTTCGCTGCGGTTTCGCCGGCGGCACGGCAGCGAATCTCAATAATCACACCAATGCAAAAGTTTCGCTCAATTGTTTCGTAACACAAACGTGCTATTTTAAAGAAATTTTGTTTTACAATTTTTTACAATAGAAATCCTGTACTGCGCGGGTCAGTGGGCGTCTAGCTTAACACTTGACTACACGGAAAAAAATCTCTTGGAAAAATATACAACAATATTGTAGAGAAAATATTATGGCAGTAATTAACATAAATATGTAACCTTATCACAGATTTTTGTTAATTATTACATGTTGTTTTGGCAAATAATATTTTAAAATTGTGATTAAACTTTTGTTGTATAATTTCACACAACTGTGACATTTTGAGCTGTTGACGTGGTTTATGCACCTATTAGATATATCTAATTTCGGAGCGATGTAGGAGTTTGTTGTAATCAAAGTGCAACAGTGGAATCTGGAAAAACTACTGGATGTGTTTAAAGGTAAGACAAATTGAAAGTTTAATATTATAGCATGGCATAAGTAGGCACACATATCGACAATATATGTAACGGCATTCTATACAGACATGGCGGCGTTCAGGATACGTAATAGTTCCCAAGCGGTTTAGGAACTGTTGACAATTCGTCTCAAAAGCGTTAACACTACATTAGTAACATATTAAGGAACGGCTGTCACTATTTTTAGTGGAAACGCTTACTGATATGTATCATATTCTTACTCAGAACGCCGCCATTGTCTCCCATTGACAAATCAGTAGGCTGCCAATTTATTTGTATGCATTTATGTAGAAGCTAATAGACATATTACCATGCCACTGGTAGAAATAAATGCTTATAGCAAAAAAAATCTTGAAATATATTTTATATTAAATACATCCCTTAATGTAGAATAATTCCAATAAATCCCTAAACGTGCCACCAAGTGTCATTTAAACACAGTTTCAGATAGTAGCCAATAAGAATTCTATATTCAAATTTTAAAGAAATTGCACAAGTTATTTCAAGGCCAAACCAAAATTTGCCTGTGTAGAAGGAAACCAGCCGCCATAATTTGATTTATGTATCATCTTGTTGCTTTGTTGATTAGAGGTTCCTGTTTTAACGTTTTTTGTGTGTATGTATTGCAGTAAAATGGATATATCCAAATCATTTATAGGTATGTTTAATTATTGTGTGTTATACTTCTTGCAAAATTATAAGCTAAATTATGAAACTAATTGTTATTTCACCAGTTAAATAGTATCACTTTAGTATCTAAAAAAATCGTTGCCAAAAATAAATAAATTGTCGTTCCACACAATGAATGAAAGATGTTTTATTTAATTCAAACTATTAAAATGCTTAAGTTTAGAAAATAGAATGTGATATGAATAAAATAGGTTTTTAAATTTAAGAAATCAATTTAACTCAACTTCAACTCTTTTCTGCAAACAACAAATCAGTTTTATCAATTTACGAAACGATTAACTTCATCCTCTAATCTAAATATCCATGGATATTAACTATGTGGTAGCAGTCAAAATGCTCGATATTCCGGTTAAAGTACTCTTCTAATCTCTAAAGTACCTAGTACTTTTTACTACAAGATTGTTATCTGAAACAATAACAATACTGTTGTATGTTTTCACAGAAAAATGTAGTAAATAGTAAGAAAATTTATATTAAATTTTACTTCCTAATAAGGTGATTTTTCGTACAATATCTGTAACTAAAATTTACACACTATTGTGTCAAAACTTGGAATAGATTTTTCAGTAACTTTTACAATATTGTATTTAATAGAAATACAATCCGTTAACTACAATCGTGTGATAGAAATTTAGATAAGTTGTAGCCAGTCGTATTCCACGACAAATTGTAGTTAACAGTTCTACAATTGTTGGTTTTTTGACAACAATTTTTTTTCCGTGATAGTTAAACAATAAAAGATATCACTACTAGCCGATAAGTTTTAGTATATGAAACACATTTTACTTTATTTTTTACATTGCTTCTGATGTGTGAATTATTTCCACTTTAGCAGAAAATTAGAAGAGCATACTATTATGGTAAAACAGCACTATGATCCTAAATATTTTCATTTTGCACGTAACTACATGATCTTTATTTATAATTTTGTAGGCAGTCTTTATACATATATTAAAGGATCCTTCGGCAGCTGCGGTGGTTTAATATTTTATACGTAGTTTGTACGTGGATCCACTCACGTATATAAATCGACCGTATTTTAAGACGTTCAGAGTTTCTGCTGAATCACTGATGTGCGCAAATAATAAAGCACGTTTGCGGATCCGTGGAAGCCGGTAATGAGGATCGCGCTATCTATAGACACTTATTCTGCTGCCTCCGCTGCTCTACGCTCGAAAAGCTTTTCACATCTTTTCTAGAACACGCCGACTCAAAGCTTTATTATTGAGTTACACAATGATTTTTCGCTTTTTTTTTGTGTGTATTCTAATGACGCCGCGCAAAGTAAAATTAAATTTTCCCGAATTTAATATATCCATCCGATTTGGTCGAAAATTCGAGTGCCAATAATAACCACTTCCTATTACAGCGAAAGCCATTGAAGAATAGGAAGTAAATGACTTCGAAAATTGGCATAAAGTGCGAAAAATATTAAATCCTTCTGCTCGGAAGTATATATTATAAAAGTTTTATTGTAAAGGATGACAGTAGACATGGTATCCAACTTTATCTAATGTTTTCAGAATTTATTCAATTGGTACCAACCCATTTTCTGCTTATAAACATATTCTAACCAATAAAATTTAAGTGTAGTAGTGAGATGTTATGCAGTTTGCGTCGTGTATTTCGAAAAGATTAGATTGTTTTTCTTTCAAGGATTAGAAATTGTTTGGGATTATATCTAAAGAATAACTATTAGAAATTAAACAAACTTTTTCACTTATTGGGCAGGATACTTAATTTGAAAGGTGCAAATTGGTTTGATATCAATTACCTGCAGTTTTTTAAACACAGTAATATTAAGTACATAATGTATTAAATATTTAATATGCTCATTACACGATCACATTGGAAATACATGCATTTTTTAATATGTTTATTTTATCTTTAATATTTCGTTTTTCAGAACACCAACACCAAATATGGTTTTCATGTCATGTCTTACCATATTAATCAATTAATGCAGGGAAAACAGATGAAACAAATTTGAAAACAGTAAATGATAACCAACTATAAAAAAAAAACCGACACCAGAAAATATCAGAGGAAAATGTAGAATAGAATAAAATTATTGTTGTGTCGTTCATTGACATATTGGCCATCCTCGCATAAACTTACAAAAGAAAGTATAGAAGAGGATTATATGCGCGATTTTAAACTATTTTATGCCTGTGTAATTAAAATTCACACGTTTCGATAATCTGTTCAACTATAAACAAACCGCGTCTAGTCGATCGTCAGTCATTTATGCATTTATGTCGAAAAAGTTGTGACAGTAGAAATATTTTTTGAAGATTTTTTTTGTTTTATTGTGTTTTGGACTATATGAGATATCTCTAACTTTCTTCTTTTATCCAACCTTTCTTTTCTTTTGAAATCTTCTCGAGATTTGACAATTTTTGGAGAACTGTGCCCCATACACTGAGAGGGAACCCAATCAGGATGGCTTTCATCTTCTAGAGGAGCAGGTTTACCTTAAAATAATATAAATACCATTGCCATCTAATACAAATTGAATATATTAATGTAGGACCTACCTGTTATACAATCCTTGCTATATACTCCCTGGTACTTCACTTTAGATTCAGTTAGATCTTTTCGTCTTTTGTAGCTGATAGCCCCATATCCCTATGTTTTTTAGATATGTATGTTCTTATTTATTAAAAACTTATGATTGGTAATCGCAGGAATGGAATAAAAATGACTTTATCGCGATTGGATCGGCTTCCACATTCAACAATAATGCAGGTTATAGGCATTTCCATAAGTATTGCAAACTACTACGTAAAACGTTTCGCAATAGCGGAAATAGAATTTACAAAGGCTTCCAAAAATCACTAGCTTGACTAGTCTATCCACAGAATTTACACTATTAACTGTTTACAATCTACTTTATTATCCGAATGCTTGTGAAATCATGCACAATGTTTGCCCTCAGCAGCCGTATTGAATTTCGTTTGACAGGCCGCTGGATTGATCTATTGTGTAATTCCAGAAAAGATTATTTCTAGGTATTACTTTCATGGTTTATGGTTATAAAAACAAACTCTTGGGAAATACTATTGTTGACTATAATAACCTTGTAAAAAAAAGATAATAGTAATAAACAAATATGCATATCTAATGGTCATGTCAGTTAATTTATCTTTCAAAAAAAGTAAATTGTAAAGAATCAAATAGTTATAGCACAGTACATATACAAGGCATAAGAACCAAATAATAAATCATAAACAACCATTGATACATGTACTTAAATTTTATAGGTTAGAATAAGTTTGTAGGTTGAAAGACACAAGGCGCGCCTGCCCGATAAACTAGAAGCGATAGAATAAGACCGGTCAGACCCGAATATACGGTACCGACCGGACATTATGAGTAATACTGATGGTACACAATATTCTAAATCGTACAATATATTAGAGATAATAGTGCTGGAAGATCTACTTCTAAAGTGCATGGATATGCACTTTATTACTTAATATCACAGGATATCTTTGATAACACTTTGAAATACCGCTAACATTCATAGTGGGCAGAATTCGCAAGACTGGTAGTAAAAGAAATTAGGCAACGAAGAAATTTAAGCAGAAGTTTCATTTATAGCAGATATAGTTGTATCAAATGCTTTCTCCTTTTTTTGCAAAGAAAATAAGTTAAAATCATCACGAATTTCGAGCTTTAGTGGTGGATGATCGACCTGATCGGGCATTTATATCGTACGTGAGATTTATTCTTAACAGACAAATCTTTCCCAAGAGAGTACGATAGACATATACACTGCTAAGACGAAATTTCAATAGCAACTACGCAATTGAGACGTTATTGGCAAAAAACCGTTACAGTATCACTGTATAGTGTCACGATACAATCACTAGAAGATAAGATATTAGGTATGGTGCGGTGGCGTAAGCAAGTGAATACATATTTTCAACTAACCTCACTTTAGATACATTTTAGCTATGATTATCGTTGATGTGTGAAGTTTATGTGTGAAGTTTTTGTGAATATTTTTATTGTGAAAAAAAAAGCACTTGAATAATGCGCAGTGCAGTATTTGGTTTGACAGCAAAATTATGTAAAAGAATGTAAAATATAAAAGTACGCGCATACTTTGCTATGAGAAAACAAAAAAATGTTTTCAGATCTAGAATGTATTTTCGTATTAAAGAACTCAATAAATCACTCACTTCATCAACGTGAGGTGAAAGAAAAATGACAAAAGTTGTTACTTAATTTTATTATTTAAATTGGTAAATAAATATTCTAATAAACGTTAATATTATTTGAACAGTTTCTCTTTCATACCTTCTTAAAAATAACTGAATTCTGGTAACTTGAAACCTAAAAAAGCATTTTTCAATTAATCTCTATTTTTTATATCTTAACTCTAAAACTTAAATAAAATATCTAAATCCTATTCTTTTTAAAAATAAACGTTATTCTAGCCTATCTGAACATTTCTTTTATAGGTAATATTGTAATAGTTTTCCTTAAATAAAAATATAATGGTTATTGTTACGAAAGAAAAAATTCTTTGGTTTTCAACATATATCTTTAACACGGTTCTTTAATCTATATTTCCTAATAGGCTCGTTCGAAAATAATTCAATTGCTTGCGTCAATGCGTTAACCAAACGAGATTTGGTCATGGGAATATCAGGGTTCGTGTGTAAGTAGATGACCATATTTGGACTTCATGTACCATATAATTCATTACGTGTCTCACAAAAATGTGAAGTTCTTATAAAAGTGCCTTACTTGGATATCATATAAAATAGAAATAAGCCTAATTATTAATCATGCTAGCAAGTTAGCTATTGCTCTGGTTGTTTTTGGTATAAAGTATTTTGTTCCTAACACTAAAAGCACAACTACTAATCTAATTGAAAGATGCAATGAAATATGCGAACCTCTTAAAGTAATAATTTATTAAAATACACAACGGAAATAATAAGTTTGACGAAGTCCTATATAAAAGTAATAAACACTTCTGAATATTATTTCTTGAAATATTATTGCACAGGAGAGCTTCATAATACCAAAAGCAAACAGGCGTTGTGTACTCCCTTTTATGGCAATCAGTTCCTTAGAAACAATCTCAAAAGCAGAACGAATAATAAATTGAACACCAGGTATATCATGATTATCAACCGAAAGCTTATCTATAACATGGAATCACTTCAGTAAGATTTCTATATAGACATTGTGATTTATATTTCAGATCTTTGTTCGACATGTATCCTTCGCTTTGCTTTCATCATAAAAAAGACATTTTGTAATTTATTTATTCAAAATGTGTGTAGGCTTTCCATATACCGCATTTAGAGGACGAAGGAATTTTCGTTATTCTGCAATATAAGGCACGCACTTTGTATGGGTACATGTTTTAGCTTTTAGGTAACGTAAGAAAGGATGAAAGATGCCATTCTCCCTTGGGAAGGTTAAGGTTAATCGTAGCAGTAGTACGTTTCTTCTTTGCGGAGCGTAAACAACACAATCCGGGAATACTTTCTTATGTAACAAATTGTACTGCGAGAAACATATACATTGTACATGTTATTACCAGCGACTTATACGGGTATTTATAGTCCTATTTTACTTTATTAATGTATTGTATTAATGTAATGTAAATCTATCAATACCGGTATAAACCTATGGTTATAAAACAACTATGCACGTATATAAATCTAACTTAACTCTGAGAAGAATTGTTCTGCTAATTAAATAAGTAGCTTTCTTGCATTTTTCTTGGCAAGCATGATTTTGTATTTTTTTTTATTTTAACATAAACTAACATTTTCCCATTGGTTGCACCAAGTTGAACATCAACATCCTTGGAACGTAAATGTTTAGTGTGGAATAATTGGCAATAAATTTATTGGTCCATATTTCATCGATGGAAACTTGAATGGTGAAAAATATCGAAACATCTGCAGAACGACCTTCCAGTGTTACTTGAAGACCTTTCCTTGAACGTACAACACACAATATGGTTCCAACATGACGGTTGTCCAGCACATTATTCAAGAATAGCACGAGAAGTATTAGATCGAGCCTACAATCGTCGATAGATCGGAAGAGGTGGTCCAATGTGTTGCCATGCAAGATCGCCAGATTTTACTTCCCCTGACTTCTTTTTGTGGGGCATACAGAAGTGCCAACCACGAGGGAAAACATGATTGAGCGAATCACCAACGCTTGTTCAAGGATTACGTGGGAAACACTTCTCGGTTGTATGCAATCATTCCAATTGCGAATAAATAAATGTATCGAAGTGGAAGGCCACATTTTCGAACACATTTTCTGAAATGGGTATGATAAAGTAAAGTTCTTCGTTGTTGAATGGCTTTTGGAAATGTTATTTAATGTTAAAATAAAAAAAAAAACACAAAATCATGTTTGCTTGCTTCTCTTTTTTGTGCATTTTTTCTAGACATTCACAATCATGTTTTTTTTACGATTACAGCGCAATCTGTTACGAATCGAAAAAAAAGTTTCAAACGAAACTACATACTTGATGGCGTAGAATCCGAATCTGCAATACAAAACGGAGGTTCCCATTTCAGATTTCAAAGTTGTCCCCCCTCCCACTCTGGGGAGTGAGGTGGGGGATCGAGTTCGGCACGATTCAGTAAGCCCCCCTACATTATAACAAATCTTATTAAGATCTTTTTTTGATGTAATGCAGTGTTATAGAGATATTCCGTTGTCTCAAGATAAAAAACTCACCTGTATATATTTTCGGTGTATGTAATTACATAGAAAAAAATTATAGTTTTACAGGGAAAACATTGTAAGCAAAAGTATTTTAGTTTTTATGCTGTATACTGAAAAAACGATTTATTTAGGACAAGACACTTGATTATTTCAGATAAACTTAGGTCAAATGAACGAATATTTTGATTCGGGTAAGTAAATACTTGTTTGCCCATATTCAATTCTACTGTTTAGTAAAATTAATATATAATGTATGTAATGTTTAGTAAATTTTGATATTGTCAAACAAATTAGTTTTTTAATGTATGTTTTGTTATGGCGTTTCTTTTATTTCTTTTTTTTTTGGTTTCTTGCTATGAGAACCAATTTTACCTTTATTAAATTATTAATGTGTTTATGTCTGGCAAAAAGGAATGGCAACGATGATGTGATCATTGCCTTTTTAAAAAGTAGTAAATCCCCTAAAGGAAGAAATAAAGTTATTAGACGATGAAGTATATGCACTGCAGAAGCTAACGATCTGCTCTGATGAAAGTATAGCTGCTAAAAAGTGAAGATAGGATAGATAAAGAAAATATAAATTGTAAGAATTCGAAATTCCATTTGGTATAATATAAAGTAGTTAAATTCATTTTATTAATACGTTGTTGATAAGTACTGTTGCATTTGCTGTAGCAGCGTCATCTCCACAGGAAATGACAATCTATTTTGTTTAAAGTCTCGCATAATTAAGATAATACGGTATTTATTTTAAATTTTATCTGCTTCTTTGTCTATTGTATGTTACGATTGCTGATCAGCGAATCCCACATTACTTTATAGAAGGGCGTTTGAAGTTCAAAGAAAACAACGCCAACCGCCATTCTTGCGCCCTCTAGTAGAGAGGACGCAAGAATGGCTCTTACCTAATTTTTTTTAGTGTGTATCATTAAACTTTAACAAAACTAAATATATTCTATTTCATACCTTTTGAGTATCTTTTTATTATATATGTACGTAAAATCCACGAATAATCATAAACTTAATATGTACAAATATTCTCTCCATCTAAAATGAAACTTTAAAAGTAGATAGTAATTAATATACCGATCTAACTTGCAAAAAAAAAAAAAAATAAGGAGAAGTACATTTTCTAAGAAAATTCCTATCAAATATAGTCATCAAGGAGTTGTGATAGTACTCATTATTAGGTCATTATTAGTAATTTTGCAATTTCATTTCGTTCAAATACACTTACGAAGCGCATATATTCTTTTTCAAAAGAAAACGGATACAAATAATTGCATTCACAGCACTACAATAGCTACTGTTATGTGTATTCCAACAGTCGAAATTTTAATAATGCAAATATTAATCGAGGTATTTTACAAAAAAATGGGGGAACGAAGGTGCTAGACGAAGCTGGGGTATTTTTTTTCTAAGCATCAGAGATCGTTTGTTTAATTGAGCTATCGTCCGTTAGATTGTTACTCGATGTTACCCGTTTTCGATCGGTTGATTTCCCGCGGGTGCAATTCAATGCCGCTCCGCCGCTCGACCACTCAGGTGCTCCGTGTATTCCGGCCGACACATGCGGGCTAACAGTGCATTTAAATACAATTAGAGCGCCTACCAGTCGGTTTAATGTATGAATGCCGCGTTTATTAAATAGAAAGATAGGCAAATATGGGAATGATGGCCAGCTAAGGACCAATTGAATTGCCTGAACAAAACGCGTTGAAGAATGTTCGCCGGAGGATAAAGAAACAAACGTGAAGACGTCGCAAGACGGCACACACGCATGAATCGATTCACCTTATTTAAAATGTCGAAGCGCTAACAAGTAGGGACAATCGTAGCTTTCGAAGAGCTACGAGTGCTGCGCTCAGTTGGAATAGCTTTGTTGAAAATAAAATGCATTGTTATTTTATTCCGTTTGAAGTGCAAATGTCGATACAATTTGTATTTCATATTATTGAAATAATGGCTTACAATTAGTGAAATAGAATTTATTATCTATAAATACTAAACTATTCAAATCGTATGCATATTATGCAGATATATCAGCAGCAGAAAGTTTTCGATGAAGGAACTTTGCACGTATCAGAGTTTATTTTCAGTTGACCCTGTTAGACGAATTTAATAAGGGAAGCTCCAGGTGGATTGTTATTCCTAAATTAACTTCTAGGTACGAAAATCTTAATTTTCAATATATTATGAAGAGAAATGCAATACTTTAAATATACCACAAGACAATATGCAAGATTCGAACTAAATAGTTAACATTGGTTAGTTAGCAATGCATATCTCACGCCAGAAAAGAATCTTGATGAAGCACATGGATCATTCTTTTACAAACCGCACGCCCGAATTCTTTAAAGGAGATAAAAAAATGTTTTCTGCATATTCGAATAAATTCAGTTGATATGTAGGTATTCAGATTTTGCTATTTTTTTTTTTAATATTTAATTTGTTATTTTTTTTCCGATCCTTTTATACTTGAAATTTATTATCTCTCTCTCTCGCTTCTACTGGTCCGATTGATGTTGTTTTTATTTATATTTTACACTTTGTTCCGTTAGCTTAAAGATTGTATTTCGAAAAAATCTTGTTGTAAACTAATAAAAAATAATAACAAATTAATTTTTAATGAGTGTTTGGGTACTTTCCCCAACTTGAATTCATTTAAGGAAATATCATTTTTATCTTTATTCTATAATCTACAAAAAAGTGGTGCCTCTCCTAGATCGAAAAATATTAAATATTTCCAAGTGCAAGTCACACAGTGCACAAGGAGTTGAAGCGCACGGCGTAAGGTATTTAAACTGCAGTTCAAGTTTTCAATTTATTGTACGTTGAATGTGGTATGTAATAATGTATAAAAAGAAGAGTAAGGGAAGAAAAAAACGTCCTTACATTCACCATTTTTTTTAAATACGCTTAAGACAACATGTTTCGGCTCACAAATGCCATCTTCAGGTCTTCTACAAATCAATAACATAGAACAAAAGAGACAAACAAAAACAAAAGAAATTAAAATTGAGACGGTTTACACAGATATGGGATCAAAACTAAGGAAGGCATCGCAATATAACAAAGCGGTCCAAAAGAATGTGAAAAATATTTCAGAAATAAAAAGAATAGATTTTAAAAACCTATATGTGTATTGCGCCTGTGTGAAAGAATACCACATCTCAAAACTGTCTCACAGTTAATTTTAATCTCAACCTATTGTTTTGTTTTTGTTTGTCTCTTTTGTTCTACCGTGTGTTTTTTTGAATGTCCATTTTCGACTTTTTACATTTTAATATTTAGATGTGGTACCATGACGTTTTTTTTAAGTATTAATCATCAACCTTATTAATTATTATCACTTATTATAATTCATACCATATATCTACTTAAATATTTTAACATTTAATTACAATTTTCAAATTTTAAAAACTGTTATATTAATAGTAATAATTATGTTATCACTGCATTCTATTTCAATATATTTTTTTTTTGCTTGTAGAAGACCTGAAGATGACATTTATGAGCCGGAACATTTTTGTTAGTAGTATGGTAGATTAGCAAATATTCTCTATTTCTGAGGAATTCAAGGTTGTTTTAAGGTAGAACTAATTTTATTTTAAATTCAAAGTAACTAATTGCACATAAATAATTATCGGAGGCTTCTTATAAATTAGATAAATTATTTAAAAATTATTTATATATTTTTATCATAAATAAATAGAATGTTTTTATAGTTATATGGGGAGACGCAGTAGAATAGTTTCTTAAGCTTCCGGCTAGTTAGGAGTCGCCATGAATTTTGTTATTTTAACTAAACACTCCATAAATGATTACGACTACGGTTTTCTATACCTATCTCCAACTGTTTCTAAGATATTACGGTTTTTGTAAAAACTTTAGACATTTACGCTGTACGTGATTGGTTAATTTTTACTTATTGTTAAGTGAGAGATATTGCATTTTAAAATTATTAAGCAATAACATTGTTTCAGCAAAATATAGCTAAAAGTTATTCCTTTCTAAAAATAAAATTACAGTACATACCAATTCTAAGATCTCGTGATGTTTCAAACTAAACAATCCTTAAAGAGCTAATATGCTCAATTTTGTAATAACATCTAGAATTAGTATGTATTATAAGTATTATAAAAGTTCCTAAACAATAGCTATTTAAAATGAAAAGGTGAACTAGTTTCAATCCATAAACCTCATTTCGTGACAGAACAAAGCAAACAGTTTAGCATGAATAATGTAGTACAAGGGAAGTGAAAAGATGATATGTGTACATACATAAACCACATTAGTTGGTAAAACTTTGTGTATATGTAGGCATTTGCTTTTAGGTTAGCACGCCATTATCTATTATATAATACAGTTGCAAGAAAAACCTAACTGTTAATTTACGTGTACAATGATACATTAAACTTAATAGCAAATAAAAAGTAGGAGCCCTATTCAGTAAAATAATTCTAAATTTTTTAAATTTAAATCTTAATTCTTTTTTTATTCAAGAATAAAAGTAAAATACATATGTTCCGGTTCAGCGACTTTTTCTATTTTTGGTACAGTATAAACTACAGGTATAGGCTATTGTTACTTTATATATATATATATATATAAAGTATTACTTATATACAGGAATTTTTGTTCATTTTTTTTTAAAAATAATGGAACTTTGTACACTTTTTCCTTAGTTCTTTTTTATTTTTCAGTATTCACTTGCCACAAGATCACTAATCCAAACTAGAGGATATAATTGTTTGCGACATTACATTTGCCTTGATAACTTTGCTTCACATCCAGCAGCAATAACTTAATTATCCCTAATTTTATAACCAACTTTTTAAGACGCAAAATATGATTGAATCCTCTAATCTAAAATGATTATAATATGCCACAAATTATTATTGCTATCTGCAGCGTATACAGCATTTTAAACAGATGTTATCAGAAAAGTAAAAAAATATATTTTAGGCTTTCAAATTAAAATTAGTGATTGCTATACTAATTGCTACTTATTAATAATTTTCTCGTGGAATTCAACAAATTAAATTGCTGTTTTTCAAACCTTTGTTGCAAATATTAATGAAGCATTTACTTGTTTTAAAAAAGAAGAACTTGCATTAACAGTTATTTACAATATAGCATTTATATACAAAATAAACATTGTATAAGGAAGCATATTTTTCGTCAATCTCAGTTAGCGCTAAGATATTTGTTTTTGAATTTGATATATTTAATACTTTCTCATTTTTACTGCCTAAAGCTGTGTTACATAAAGACAGTTTGTAGACAGACCAAGTATTGGCTATATTTCAAGAAAATACAATAAACAGAGAGTTAATAAAATAAATAATTTCTTTGCGAACTTAATTGCTTTAAGAATTTTATAAATAATCAACAATAATAGTGTAATCAATAAATCTGTGAGAATCACATTGTCCCAAAACTCAGCAGGCTGATTGACATATTGTCTATTGCTACTGGCGAGCAAGTAACTAATATCAAAAAGGCACTAACAATTAAAAATTTTAACATAAATTTGAAATTCCATCACCATATGTTTTCTAAAAAAGAGAATTATCTCTACATAACATCAAACAAGTTAAATACATATATATTTCTAAGTGAAGCCGTCTATTCAAGAAGCCTTTTTGTTGTTATGTATTTTTTTTTGCATGAGTATTTCTGTATTCGCCATTTCTAAAGGAAACACCGTTACCGAAACCCCAATGTGGTTATTCTCCCCAGTGACCAACTATACTTATTTCATGTTTTAGAAATATTTAGAAAATATTAAATCTTTCTTAAATATTACTTATATTATCATAATATGCATAAAATATATTATAGAAAATATATTAGGAATACGTTTTACAAATATATATGTTATGTAGCATTAATTATATTTTATTACAAATGATTTCTCAATATATTTTTCTTAACCGTGCAAGAATATTTTGCTTTGTATTTCCGTAAATATATATTTCATATAAAAAAAGTAAAGTTTTAATTTTTGATTTTGTACATTTGGTGCGTAGGAGTAATAATATAAAATGAGTAAAATATGCATACATATTAAGTACCTATTTAAAATGATAGTTTAAAGATTAAATTAGATAATATATATCTAAAATTATGATTTAGTTAGTATCTAAGTTGAGCGCTGTAAGTTCTGTCAATATATTTGCGTTTACGTAAAAGGTAATTATATTACGTAGGAACTAAAATGACTGCAGCGAGGTAACTGCTATATGCATCCATTCACACCAAATCAAAAGCAATAATATAATTCATAATCCAGAACGATATATATTTCTACTTTATCTAACTTTAGAATTCATTTTTTATTTTTTGATTTTAATTATTTATTTCATTTACTATATTATATTTTTGAGGCATTATCGATTATTAACTTGTATGGTGAGTGTGAAGAAACAAGTTCTTCCCTTTTAGACACGTCCAAGTATGTTGTTCTTTTTTTACTTTCCGGGGGAAAGTTCCATATAACTTCTTGTTATCGATGTTATACATTTTAAACAACCATGATATGTACATAGGTTACTGTCCACAAATAATTTTTGTTAATTCTGTCAAATTAAATAGCTTTGTATGATTGCGTAAAAAAAATCTCGATTTTCATATAAATAATATTTCAAAAAATATCAAACTTACAGTGATTTGAAATATGGAGTAAATATTTCGATTGTATGTTTTATCTATATTTAGATAAAATATAAAAAATATATTCAAAACCTTTATCAAATATATTTTTAAAAATATCTGGTATATTTGTGGCTGTTAGGGCTATGTGTAAACCTTTTTTCTCTCCATACATTTATATTTCTGTTTAAACTTTTAGTCTTTGCTTTTTATCACAACAATATGCCTAAATACGTGATCTATGGCTTTGCTAAGTGAATATTTTCACCAAAACATGCATTTACACCCAATAAATTTTAAAATTCTCGATTACTGGTATTCCGATTTTTCCTGCAGAAGTGTACATGAATGTAATGAAGTCCATCCAACGTTATTGTAGCTTTTCAGAATAGTCATTTGTGCAATAAATTTATGAAGCAGCAAAATAAATTAAAAATATTAGATATTGCAACGATACTGTGCATAAATAGAATAACTAGATGTTTCTCAATAATAGCTGTAATATCCAGTTTTTGAAGAAAAATGGGGTCATAGATAGGAGTTGTCATGCTATCAAGGAAGTAAATCTGTGCTGTAGTACAATTTAGCAAATGTATTTGTATCTTTAACTACCAATAGTGTCGTAAATTATTACAATATACTAACTGAAAATAGATAGTTTTGCTCATAATGCAGCCTTTATTTCTTTTCTCTGGGTTTTAAAATTTTTGAACGCACACAGCAACTTCCTACTTTTATTTGTAACTTTTTGTTACCTAATTTACCGTCGAACATTATTACTACTATTTTACACTTGTTGTGTATGCAGCCCAAAGAAGTGCTTTTTCTCGGTGAATCAGATACAAAATTTTGTTATGAATCAACATTTTCACAGTTTATTTGGAAACTCCTAACTTAAATATCTAGTTAAAATTATATACCGAAGGGTCAAATAACTAATCAACTTGATGAGCGAAGCCTTTATACTTATAATACATTCTAGTTGGTTTATTTGTTTCATTTTTGAAGCTTAACAAAAATCCTATAACTACCTAAGAAAATAGAACAAACATTTAGGTACGCTAAAAAAATGTGTAAAAATAAATTCATTACAGATGGCGCTTACCTTAGAAATTTACCTGCACAATCACTTAAAATTAAAAGAAAAAGGTATTTTTTCAAAGTGTTTTATTGAAATAAATAATCATTATTTTCATATTCCAGAAATCATATTCACAAGGCTACTATATATTAATACATACTCCAAATCTCAACATTTTTACTGGCTCTATTTACGACTTTAGTAATGTAAATAGTAAAATAGTAAATAGTAAAATTTTGACTTTTCAAGCCTCGTTTCTCCTCCAGTTTTGTTCTAAAGTCTATTTTACCTGTACAAATATGTTCTAATTGAATTGTTTTTTTTTTATTACCATATAAAATAATTTGTTTAATAGCGTTTTTAATTTTCGCTTAAAACTGTATCCAACACCCTTAATTATTATTCTTAATTGGTAATTATTATAAAAAAAATGTTAATTAAATAGATTAACAATTCAATATTAATTATTTTAGCTTGAGAATGATATGTGATATATCAAAAAGTCGCAACAAAAAGAATAATAGAATAAACATACTGAACAGTTCGAATTAGCAGTCAGCAGCTATCATAAACCCTATCTTGTAAAACATATCCAAAGTTATTTAGTTCGTTCCATTTGGAAAACATTCACACGAGTTCTTAGAGTTAGTATGCGTAATTTATTTTATTTATTGATTTCTCATCAAAAGGCACACTATATCTTCCTACGTACATTTATTATATACATTGGTAGATATATGGATAAGTAATATTTCTGAAGTTGCTGTCATGGGTATGCATTGTCCACTGATCCATTAACAATGTGTTTGTGCAGCTGCCTTTTCCATAAGTTTGCCATAATATGGTAGGTTTCACATAATATGCCAATGCATCAATTATCCGTAATTGATACTTTGACAAAATAATCCATAATTACCAACATATACGCAATAAACCCCTCACATCAATCAAGTAATCCGCGTATAATTATAATCGCATCCTAGCCCATATCACGTAAGTACCCTCTAGTTTGGTTATCCATTCTCAATTATTGAAATATGTATGTATACATTTAATACTTCACCACTCTTGTTCGCACAGCATTGTCGCATTGTTCTCTCAAACAGATACATCACACTCTCTAACGAATTTACCCACTAAACCGTTAAGATTAATTTCTATGAAACGAATTTATTCTTGTGTACCCCAGGCGAGTGTTCACACCGGCATTATATGCGTAGGGTATGGATGATATTAATCTAAGATGACTATGCCAGTTCGGGAACAAAACACGGACTGCAGTCGAACAAATTAAAAGTACAAATCGGTCTGATTGTTCGCCATTAGTGATTTATCTAAACCGAAGGGTGTTAGGAAAATATGCTTATTATTCTATCCGAAATGATTAATGGTTTCTAATCAATTTAATTACCATCTGAATACATCTCCCTATGATTTCCTATCTGCCAGACCCTTTACGCCTTAGGAATTTTAAACATCGAATCTTCAGTGACAGCTTGGATTCAGAATTACATTTATTTGTACCGTTCATTAATCATATTAACAAAAATTGGTACGTTATATGTCATATTGTTGCATTTTACATTCCATTCACGATCAACAAGGAATAAAGAGTGTGTTGATATATATTCTAAAGCAGGAGCGGCCACTCTTAAAGAGCCATGCGGCCATAGCCTTAGCATTGCAAATCACAAATTAATCATTAAGGAGCTTCTATTTTCTGTAAAAATACCGATAAATATACGTACACACACACACACATTTAAATACAGAACGAACGTTGCGATTTTCATGATTTGATGCGACCAAACGCGTTTTGTAGTTATTTATGCAGACAAGCGGCGAACTTGGGCCACGTCTAGATTGGCCCCGACTTTCAGACGTTCGTAGGTATCCGCGCGCAGCTAGCGGAACAAAAGGTCGTCACACCATATGCAAAAATTACATTGAAGTAGGGCCAGCCGTTTCGTGGCCTGCTGCCCGGATGACATCTAGGATGACAGGGGGCAAATGGATAACTATAGTATATCAAATCAAAATGAACTACCAGTCATATTTTTCTTATTGTAAAAATTATGAAAATGATTAATAAATATAAGAAGATAGTTATTCCTGAAAAATACATCATAATAGTATTTTAAGTCAAAAAGAAACAAGCAACTTGTGTCTTCCTTTCTTTGTAAGAAATACGTGGGGTTGTGCATAAAATATCCATTATATTTTACTCAACGATCTTCGCTTAAATAACTCATGCGCTCTGTATTATATTTTCGTGGATATAAAATCACAAAATAATAATAATTTTGCGTTAGGTGGGGAAATGTAAACAAGTGACTCATGTATGTACAGTAGTTTAAAGACTAACTATATGCAGGAGTTCGAAGGAAATACGTTAGTATTTATATTTAAGTAGATAGGTATTCCCGATAAGAACTTAATATATTTTTCATGTTAAAATTTTCTAAATTTATCTACATTAAATTTTTGTGTGGGTATTATTTTAGTTAGCAATAAACGAGTTAATAAATTACTGTCAGCTGAACTAAACTGATTCAAAACTTTGTAAAATTAATACAAAAAACGGGGGATGGAGGAGGGAGCGTGGTAGTTAGCCGGAGATTGGCCCCACCACTCAATATTGTCACGGGCCACCACTGTCCTAAAGTATTTCCAAACGCAAATAATGTTTTTACTTACACGGAGAAATGTGTTGTGTTCGTGCTTTTAAGAATATGTACTTATTTTAATTAAAGCATAATGTACAGATAACAAAACCAGTTTACCAGTAATGAACCTATCTTTATTGTAACCAAGATGGATAGAAAATATCGTTAACATAACAAGTTATTTATTAAATATTATTAGATTGTGTTGTTACAAAAATTTAATAATAAACTATTATTGAAAATGGTATTATGTATGCTTACTTATAATATAGGCCATATTCCGAAATCTGCTGACAGTGTTGACGTTACTAAGTTAGCGTTCCGTAATTAGTTTACATGTAGAATTATTAGGGAGCAACCGCTTGTCGTCGCTGACATTAGCAATAATAACTGTTTCAGTAGCTTTCAGTACACACCTATAAAGTAATCTGTGTTGCAATTTTGAAATTCTATTTATTTTATCTTTGGTCTCTGATGATGTAATGTATATAGATGTTCCAGACTACTACATATAATAGTAAATATAATAGTAAAAACGTTAAATGTATGTATTACAGAAACTGTCGCAAAGATGGCGCTTCTCCTATTTCACTCCAACAACACTCTATATTCAGCATAAATAGCAATACAGACATGATCATCAAATGTTAATCTAATGTAGCTATCAGATACACATCTTTTAGGAATTGTCATTATTAAAATATAAGTATAGGCGCTATTTATTAAATTTATTATTTAGGATTGTAAAACAATTAACTTCGTATATAATTACATGTTTTGTTACTCTTATATACCACTTTATTAATGCTAAAAGTAGGAATAGTAAAATAATAATACGTAGGATATAATCTTGTTAATTTTAAAATTTCGTTGCTGCTATAGTAATGAACCACAGAATGTATGATTTAATGTTATTGTTAAACATTTTTAAGAAAAAATGTGTTAATTTTAAATATAAAATTTAAACTATCTTTAGTGCCGACTACAATATAAGTTTAATAATATATTTTGTAAGAAAAACAGTGATTCTCTTTATTTTAACAATAGATTTTTTCTCGTATAATTTTGTTGATTGTTTCTCTATTACCCCAGTTGTAGTTTTCCTATTTAACGCCCACACCGTAGTAGATT
The DNA here is from genome assembly GCA_004143645.1 of Protaetia brevitarsis. NCBI lineage: Eukaryota > Metazoa > Arthropoda > Insecta > Coleoptera > Scarabaeidae > Protaetia > Protaetia brevitarsis. The sequence continues at coordinate 2,721,638 of RXPK01000214.1, forward strand.
TTACGAAGTGTGAGCGATATACTTACGTACTGCAATATGTAAACAAAAAGGTATTTACTTTTAAATTCTACTAAAAGTTCAAACGTGATCGATATAATGAATGAGATAATAAAACTGTAAAATCACAAACACACAATCTCTTTAAATTTCCGATTTGAACTTAATATTCGAATTTTTTAAAGACAATTTCTCAGCCATTCGAGAGATAAGTGGTGCTTCAAATTGCATTTTTTTTTATTTTCACCTAATGCCTCTTTGACTCCAACTGCAAGTCAGAGAGTGTCAGCAGTTTGAAGGTGCAAATGCATTAACAAACATTGATGGTGTATCACGTCATTTTGCTAAATGCATTGCGCTTTTTATCCCGTTGCTCCAATGCAATGGTCTGCTGCATTCATCTTTGCTTATTGCGAGATATTTTTCCACATGATCTAAAAATTACCAAAATAATTCCAGAGTTTAGAAAACTATTTCCCGCAAGATAGAATAATGTAAACTTACTCCAATAGCGTAGTTTTCTTTTTCTAAAAATGTTGAACATGTACGACACTTAATGATATTAGTAAACTGTTGTCATCTACACAATTTTAATTCATACCTGGTAAATCCACAGGTAACTCTATTCATAGTTCTTTGAATACAGTATGTGTGTGATAGGTAGGAGAAGCAAAGCTGCTGTCCTATCTTTGGATTCGTCCAAGGTTTTTCTCTTGATTAATCATAAAAGCGTTAAATATAAGAGGTTTAGCCTTTGATCTGTTCTTTCTTTAGTTGACAAAAGAGCAGTAAAATAAGCATTTAAGCAGTAATTAGAGCATTACAGCTAATAAATCGCTGTTGCTCAAAATATTCCTTAAGCCACGTATGTATTATGGGTGCCAGTTTCATCGCAGTTGCTGAAGAATGTAGAGCCCTTACCTTAAGAATTTATTGGTGATGACTTTGAGAAAACAGAAAATACCAACAAATATTTGTCAATTTTTGGGCAGTATATAGAAAAAAAGGTATAGAAATGATATTTAGTCAGTTTTGCATCTTCGGTTTGTTTTATTTTATCGAAAACGTAGACATACGCTTCACTAGTTATTCTACTCTGGCGCAGTATTGTATATAAGCTTTGCATTTCCTAACTCTATTCATATGTCACCCCTTACCTTAGGTTCCTCTTTAATATTTATTATTTTAGATCCTATAAATGATTTATTGGTTTGAACTAAAGTAATGATTTTGGGTAACCCCAGACAACAAAAAATCTAGAGAGTTCAAATTAAGCGATCTTGGTAGCTACGGAGTTAATTACCTTGTCTTTAGTCCTGATTATTTAAAAAAAAATATGAAGATACACCATCGTGTATAAGCCACGAATTTAATATACCGTAAAGAAGGACTAGAAACTATTTTATAGGTAGTCCAAATATTTACAGAAGACCACCTTAGTATCAAGACAGCGGGAGGATTTTCTTCCGCCCTAACCAAACAGGAGCATCATGAAAATTAAATTCACATTATATTAGCCTTGAAAATATCTTAGAAAGAATTGATTTTCTACAAATTTCCTTGACACTATTCTGCAAAAAGCATTTTGAGAAGCCTAGTCAGGAACTGTAAGAGCTTTGAATGCATTAGGGATGCAATTGCTGCTCACGTAAAAACTTCCAAATCAAATTATTGTTATTTACTTCAGCAAATATCCTTTTAACTCAAATGCTAGAATTTACTCCAGCTTTCTCTAAAACATTTTCGTTTGCCGTAGGAGTAGAGGCAGTTGAATTAACTAAATGTGAGTAAAATAACAATGGCGAAACTAGTTCAATAAAAATCGTGGTGTGAGCACGTTAAGCGCGTTAGTTTTTCCAGGCCATTTCCAATTCATTCTATTGCTGTTGATAGCCGAATAGAGTGTAAGATCTTTTTTCACATTCAGTATTTTGGCAGGACAATGGTGATTATCATATTTTTATTTTTTTAATAATTGAATTCGGAAGCATTGGTGACACATATTTATTTAATCTGTTCAATATTTTTTCTAAATAAGTTGTCTGGAGAATTATAGCGACATCCAGCGATAACTACAGAGCGAAAGTTTTTCATGAAACAGACCAACTCTTCTTCCCCAATCTTTATTTATTGGAGAACTATGAGAAGCAACCCCTCGTATTCGTTTCACCAATTTTCCTCTACTTCTTTCGTAGTTGCTTTCTACCCTCTAAAATTGTTCTGGGCATTTTGAAAATAAAATAAAAGTCAGTAAATGCATTCAACAAGATGTCTTCTCTATAGCTTCTACATTTCGGACTAGCGCGGATACTGAATATTGAAAGATTTTCACTTTATTTCTTTGCGATCGCATTAAATGAAGTTTATCCACCAGGCTTACTTTTTATAATAAGTATTTATTAATCTAGAGCTGCATATGCCAAACATAAATATTAAAATAAATAAATCAATAAAAATCAAATAGCAATCAAAACCTTACCTTTATTTCTTATAGATTCTATATCAATAAAGTATATTTTTCATGTATGTCCTAGATTTTAAGCGGGTAATTGATAGGATTTAGTTAGTCAGTGCACAGGTGGTACAAAAATTATATGTAGAAATCCGTAGAGAACATAATGTTCATTGTATGTTAAATACTAACACCAAGAGAAGCTTATTATATGCATTTAAGTAATAAGTCCCTTCATACTTTCACATTATTTCTCATTTTATAGAGTGAATTTATTGTTTATCAGCAATTAAATCCAAATACAGCTTTCACTTTTTGATATTACGTTGCTAGTATTGACTACAACATTTCAGAAATTCACTTCCACGCGTCACTTACTCAGAAAAAGCTTCCAAATAACTGCAATACAAAACAATTATCTCTTAACTTTTGGAAATAATTACCATAACATGTTCTTTGAAGTTTAAAACGGTTAACATTCATTTAACTCAAAATTATTTGACATATACTACAGGAACGCCGAACAAAACCAAATTGTTTGTTAAGGTAATTTCTGTGAAATATAAACGATTTATATGAGTAAATAAAGCACGAATTTCCTGCATAAAGACTAATATTAGAAGAAAGCCGATACAGATTCAAACCTGGACGGCGGCCAACAAGCGTTTCGCATGGCGAAAAAATAGTAAGCTTCCACTGAAATAAGTAACCTATGGAAGGTAAACTTTAAATCTGTAGAGCGAGAAGCTTATGTGGTTCTAAAATAAAAGTGCATTCGGTAATTTAGCAAGCCGGCGAGAGTTTGAAGTAGTTAGCGTCAGTACGAAGCCGTAAATAAAAAGTTGCACAACATTAACTTTCATTCAAACATTACGGTTCGCTTTTAGGGGAGAGAAATTACGGAAATAAATTGATTACTGAGCGTGTTTAAATCATCTTACTATATATCAATAGCCAAACGGGTGATCTACACACTTCCACGCTGTTCTAAAAGTTATTTAGGAATGGTCAGGCATACAAATACAAATGGAAGAGGAAAAATAAACAATGGAAATTCGCCATGGAAAATTAATAGCGCATGCTGTGCTCATACGTTATCTATGTGCATTACTGAAGAAATTCTTCTTCATTCTGAACCACAATTTTCTTAAATAAAGAATGCTTGACAAACTATGCAACATTTCTGTCAATATTCCACAATTTCTTAAATGTAATCGAGTTGCGGCAGTAATCCTCGTACAGTAATTTCACTTTAAAAACTGTTTTGTAAACAATAGTTTCTCCTTAAAAACTAATAAGAACAATTAAATTCTGTAGTTTGGGACATAATCCAGAAAGGTGAAATATATACTGTAGTAGAATTACAATATTCTGTAATTTGTTTACCTCTCCTATACAGACATCATCACATATTCAGTGACATAAGAATCGTTGCACCTAGAAGAAATAACTTGTTCAACTTTATTTTTTGACAATGTGATAGTTTTGCATCAAAAATGAAACGATAACAATTGCAAGAAATTTTATGTACTTAATATGAACAAAAATTAATAATGTGTTTGACGACCCTCCGTAGCTCAGTATACTCCTATGCCAGAGTCTGTGGAAGATGGTGCAAAATCTCCTCTCCATAGTACCCACACATGATCAATGAGGTTTAAATCCGGTGAACGGGGTGGCCACGGCAAAACATTAACGCCTGCTTCTTGGAGAAAGTCCAAGTTCGACGAGCGATATGGGGATGTGCGTTGTCTTGTTGAAAAAGGACTTGTGGGCAACCATTTAGATAAGATAGTAAAGTGGTTTGTAGGACATCATCAACATTCGGTGCAGCTATCATACTGCCTCGAATAAAAAGTGGTGATCGGCTACCATAGGCGATATATATATTTTTATTATTTTTAGGTATAATTTCCAGGAGGGTTCTTTATTTGACTTAATTCATATGCAGGGAGACAGTTAACCGAAAGTGCTAATAGAGCACCTTAATCTGAGCATTTCTTCTTAGTAAACTAATAGGCGAAACCCAATAATAAATAAACTACAATGTTTTAAAAATGATTACACACATGTTGAAAACTACTGACACTAGTTCACAATTGCAATTCAAGATATGATTTCGCGATAAATCATACTGCTTGAATGGAGTCGGCGATTGTCTGGTGTGTTACAATGTATCGATTGATGTTTTGTTGACGTCTATCAAGTAAGTGACTTAATTGTCTTCTTACCGAAAGCGAATAAATTTTGAATATCAGATCATTGGATTAGAAAAACTTCTTGCCTTTGAGTTTTTCCTACAAGTTTATAAATAAAAGTTATTTCTTTAAGTCCCCTCAGTAAGTCATTTCAATTAACTGCATAAGTTAACAATCACCCTCTGTATGTATATAACTGGCACTGAAGAATTTAGGTTAGAAAAATTAAATTTAATGTCATCAGCCATCAGTACCACTTGCGATTTGTTACTTATGAGCGTATCGTTTATTAAGGAAAAAAATAGTAAAACTCTACATAAGAAGTCTCGGTAAATAACAAACGATTTCCATAGCGTTGTTCTTTATTAAATAGAAGTTACATTACACAACGAAGGAAGCTAGCTTATAGCCTCTTGATATATTAGATCCACGTTTATTCCTTTTTTCGATGGTAATTTACAGAAATAATTGAGTCGATTGCGTTAACAATTAAAACAGCTAGTTTTATAAGGGTAGATATTTCAGTTAATGATATCAAGTTTATAAACGACAATAACATTAGTATGCTTTAAAGAATTCAAATCGAACTGTATAATTTGAATTTTTGAAAACTTTAAGTTAGTAAATAGAAATTTATAGGACAATTGTTATTTCTGGAAAGGCATAAAATGTTAATACAGAGTGAATAATAGCAAATAATTATAAAATACTAAAACTCAAATAATATCAAAAAAATATAGTGAGCAAGGAATCTGATAGATAAACTGACGCTATACTTGTTATAGACAAATGAAAAACTCAGGAAAAGAAGTGAAAGTTTTATTTTGTTTGATAGTTTATACTTTATGATCAATGCAATTTCAAAGCTACATACCAATAAAGCTATGGTCTTTTATTAAACTACATATTTTCCCATGATGCTTATCCACTCCAGTGTGTAATAAACCCAATTGTTTTTATGATCCAAATACTGGGAATGCATTTGCAGATAGAACTTTTCCGTGTATTTGGTAATACGTGTAATGTACATAAGTGGGTGTAGTAGTACAGTGACTATTAAACTTTATAGCTTATTCTATTAACCGACCTGCAGTTGAACTACTTCTAGCCGAGTAATACATTAGCAGGAAGATTAGGTAGTACACGATAGTGCATTAAATCCCATGTTTATTTTTTCGAAGTCATATGTTGAGTAATGGAAAGCTTCCAATAAAAGAATAAAATTTAGTAAGCTTTATACATTAGCACTGATTCAGTTCAAACCTTTGTCATGTATTGATATTTTCAACATTCAAGTTTCTTTTTCTCTCCGCAACTATTTTAACTACAATATATTGTTTTTTTTGTAGGTAAACAAAACAACAAAACAATAATGTATTATAAGTAGAGATGGTGATTTTTGATGGCACGCAGTAGCGCACTCAGAGAAAAATAATTCTTTAAATCAAAGAAATGTTTCTTTAATTCGAAAAATCCCTTTTTTTTAATAATAGTAAAAAACAACACACTCCCCAGGCAAACGTATCAATCGTTTTATGTTCGATCATGTACAGTCTGCACCACTGCGTGCCAACAAAAATCACCATCTTTAATTATAAGCTATTGGAAACAACTTTCTAACTTCTTCTATGACGGAAGAAATATGGCAGATAGTTACGATAGCAATCTCAAAAATTACTTGGTATAGGTAAGCATACCTCTGTATTAAAAAAAAGTATGCAATTTGCAAGTTTTTTAAGTGAACATTTTAGCAGAAAAGATAGATAAGTAATTATGTTGTCATTTTCCGTTTGAAACCATCGACACCTTTTGTTTCCTATATACTTATTTATATTAAATAAAATATTAAATTATTTATATATCTATGGAAATATTTAAATAACACTGTATTATATAATAGACCAAATACCAGGTCTGAACCAAGTTTTCGGTTGAATTTCATGCAAAATGTTAAAAAAAATATTACCCAGAGACGTTTATTATATTTCACATCTTTTTGATTTAAATTTGTCGGTAAATATCGACAAACGAAAAAAGAAACTGATGAATTTTGTTCTTTCCCAATTCCTATTTTTTTTGAAGATCTTCTTACATTTAATATAAAGTAAAGGAAGGTGTCTCTAGGTCATGAGAAAAATACATTTAAAAATTTTCAACACTTATTACCATGTAAAATTTACAATGTAAAAAAATTAATTACTGTACAATAAATAATCAACCATTTATACACATAACATTTTGACGAAATCGAATTCCAGCAATTTCGCATATCTTGCTGTTGACATAGCAATGCAATTGGAATGCCAATGCATATAAAAGCATTATTGGACTAAGTTTAAATAAAATAAGTACACTGTAAAAAAAAATAAAAATATTCATTTGAATTGAACTTAGATCCAACTTTGATCTGTAAATATCTGTTACAAAAATATACTATTCAAATTCTAATATTCGATTTCGATGTGTAGGTATATCACTGCTGATCATCTTTACTTCCTGAAAGGAACATTCTGAAGGAAAATGCCTTGAATGTCCTATATCACCTGGACATCGTCTGGCTGTCTGCTGCTATATTTTGTAACCTTTTCCTGTTATATTAAAATATTTTTAAAATGTATACAAGTAAAACTAGTAATTTTACACTTAAATAATATCAAATGCTCATTCCACGACAGTATATATATTCTAACTCTTAAATTTATCTTTTGCAAGCCCTATGTTCAATAATCTGGAGAAAAACAATGTGGTATATTTTTGTTTATGGCTTGTATAAGATGAATTGTGTATATAATTGATTTTGTCAATACAGGACACACTTTTTCAATAGTTGATTTAGATGTAAATCAAGTCTCCAAATTGTAAAAATCTTAATACGTGGGAAACTATTTATATGAGAAAACATAATAATAGCTTACTAAATACAGATTTAACACCCCTTAATTATAAACATTTATAATTTATTGGAGATAATACTCCTGGAGCTCGATTTTACCTTTTCTCACCGAGGATACACTTATTATATATACATATTTAGTATTCTGACAGACAATATACTTGTATACCTAAAGATGTTAGCTTAGCTAATGAAATGTACATAGAGTAAAGATTTAAGAACTGTTGTGAGGTCAAAATTTATTTATATATCGTGTATTCGTTAAATATCACAGTGCTCAATATTAGTTACCTTTAATTTCATTTGATGAAATGTTAAATGAAAATGTTTGCTATATTTGAATCGAAGATATATTGTTGTAATATATCTTCAGTTACCAATAACGTTGCAGGAAAAGTATTATGTGAAAGTTTTGATAAAAAAAGTAAACAATTTTCTTGAGCAGCAAATGAACAATTAAATCATCATAATCAGTTTTTTTTAAATACACATTGCTGATCTGTTGTATTCTTTTAAATGAAGTTGGGTGACATATTTGAATAAGCAGACAAACTCAACTCCGTTAATAAACAGCTGTAATGAATTATTTTCAAAAATATAACCTTTCTGTTGAAGTACCTAACATATTATTTTATTTAAACTCGTAATTTTTATATTAACGGCTGGAGTTGAACTCAAATACAGATAAAATGCTCCGAATGCTAAGTATATTATTATATATTTCATTCTATACCCCAAGGCAATGCATATGTAAAAGTTCACGGTCATATCCTGCAAGTTTAAACATACTACCGAGTTCCGTACATTCAACAACGAAATAAAAGGTAAGCACAGAAACTAATTTGCTTTACTGGGGAAATTTACGTTGTTTTAAAACAGTGCAAGCGATAATTTAGAGAACGAGAATGAACTTCTGAGCAGCCGGCGAGAGCAGATTCCATTAACTAGAAAAAAAGTTAACAATGCTACGGTTAACTTTTAGATGTCACAATTTATTCTCACTGAAAAATACACGAAAAACCACTATAATCGTTTTACAATGGTCGTAAGTGGTATGTCGTAATGCGGATTAAAGATTTATGGTAGATCCCTGTCCCCGGGTGCTGGCAAGAATGCACGATCAGTCAGCGTCTATCAACACGTCGGGGGCATACAGCATTACGTAACCTCACTGACGAACCCAATCTATCACCTGCCACTCAGATCGTTATAATAACCGCCGTCAGAAATGTACAGATGCTGTACACGAGTACATATTCATGTCATGTGTTTCGGTAAACATCAATTCCCATGCTTACGTATTCGTAGTGTAACGTGTAGGTCCGTAGTGTGTATGTATACTTTACCAGAGGCATTTAACATTCAGCTAACCAGAAGCTAATAGTGAAAACCTTTCTCGATAATGACGTATTACTAGTTTTCCACAACATATTGCTCACGTTTAAATGCTTAACATGTCCATTATTTACATGTGGATATCGACGGTGTTACATAATGAGCGCCGTTGTCAGAATGGATGGGTGTGCAAACAAAAAATTTGGAATTTGATACTGTAGAAACTGAAAAACACTTTTGATGTAGAAGAGGATAATTCTTTTCATTTGCATGATTTTGATTTTGTATGATTAGTTTTTTTCTTAATTTGAGAAATAATAGATATATTATTTCAATCAACATAACTAAAAGTTTAAAACATATTGCATAACTCCAAGAACGATGCAAATTCTCTTCAATTTATCTCATACCTCCCATATTTGTATATTTTTTTCTTTTCTTCTTCGTACGTTAAAGCTATGCATTTCATTTATGAAAAGCTAAACAACTACAATTCATCCTAAACCCCGTACTCCACCAACTACACGAGGCTACCGATTCTAAATACGATATTGATTCCATTCCATTCAAACTAAATAATTGCCATATAATTATAAGTAACAACAACATAAAAAATCGGTCAGCTATCCGTTGCTATTATGTTTGCGCTTATGAAGCAACTTCAGTTACCTCCCAGCATTTGCCGAAAAGTAAGGGAAACCATGGAACACCTTATTCTAGGAGTGGTACTTGAAAAGAAGCCCCATTATTATAGTTATTATTCTTCTAAGTTAGGAATAAGAGGCAATCGCATCGTCATTTCAGTTCCGATAGCTGTGTCGTCTCAAGAAAACTCTCAATTCTTCGCACATCATGATGCTCCTTGAACACACTTGGACACTTGTAGCCTATATCTGAAAGTGTTGTCAATAATTACACCAAGACTATTAGCTTGGTTTACCACAGGCAAGGCCTGACCATCAATGTACAGTCTAAACTCCTCCGCTGGCTTCGTCCGACTCTGCTAACTACCAAAAATATAACAGCAAATTTACTAGAATTGATACATAACAAATGAAGAGAACAGACACGGAAAATTGTATACAAATCCTGTTGAACACGATACATAGTATCTGTTCTAGTTCTTTAGGAAAATAATAGTGCAATTGCGTATCGTCAGCATACATTTGGGCCTTACAGTGCTTTACCTGTTCAATAAGACACAAGTATACACGAAAAAAAAGAGTGGGCCCAAAACCGATCCCTGTGGTACCCCAGACGCCAAAATTGCATTGGTAGGTAATTCATTATTTACTTTCACTACATGCGATTTGCTGTGTAAAAAACTGCCCACCAATTCTATCGCGTTATTAAAGATATACAGGAAGATAGATAAAAGTAGCTTATGATCCACAGTATCAAAGGCCTTACAATTAGTATAGTCCAAGAGGATCAAGACAGATACATTTCCCTTATCAGAGGCAGCAATCAAATCATCAGTAACCTTCAACAAAGCTGTTTCACAACTCTAACTGGATCGAAATCTCGATTATTAAGTTGGCAAAATATCGAATCTATTTTACTTTTTCAAAAATTTTCGGCATAGTCGACAATAAACTTATAGGCCTCAAGTCAGACGCCAAGTGGGGATTAGCGCACTTAGGGATTGGTACAACGAGTGTCTGCTTCCATGCGTCAAGAATACAGCTATTGATGATATGCACGATAGTATTTAACTATGGATGGACTACAGAGTTTCAGTATAGTAACTGTTAACCCATCACAACCACAAGATGAAGACGAGATACCTACCGGACAATATCCTTGGAATTACCTCCTCACTAAACCAGAGTGAACTGAAAACAGGTACCGACTTAGTATAGTTACAGTAATAAATTCTCGTTCGTAATAGAGGGTTTCGGAACTGAATTAATGAATTGATAATTAATGTGATTAGGGTCCTGCAACTGTGGTGGAAAATTGACAGCCTCATGTTGGCAACATTAATCAACCGTAATCCTTTATTTATTCCTTAGTTTCCGAGAGCTTTGTAATAGTTCCAATCGCATGGTGCTTTACTCTTAATAAACTTTGATTTTGCCTTATCTTTTAGTGAAATCATGAATTGTATAATATCTGTGATACAATGTGATCTTAGTTTACGAAGTAGGGCAGTTCTAAAGGGGGCGTGTATATCAAACAATTCAAGACACTTCAAAGTGAATATATTGACTTAGCACTGATTGACCAAATATGTTTGTTTCATATATTCACGATATTTGCTGTTGAATTTTCAACGTTGCTCAAACTACAGTAGCTACTTTCGTGCCAATAATTATAATCAGGATTCGCTAACTACCAATAAGCGCAGAGAATTGCAAAAATACGTAAATTCTATTGACGGCAGGTAATCATGATTCTAAATTGTTGTACGAACGAATGCAGCTAGTGACGATTAATTCCGTAACGCTGTATACTCTTAATAACTAAAAGCCTATTTTATGTTCTGGAAAGCAAGTTTCAAATATTTATACATTGATATAAGCATTAAGTGGTAAACTGAAGGCAGTACACATGGTTGAAACAATCAACTACTTTTTGTTGAAGCATCGGTATTTCAAACAATAAGACTGGAGTTTTAATCAAAATTTTAAAAGTTATGTGCTTCAAGTAACATTACGTGGTGTTATTTTTATACTAGTTATTGGATGTCTGCGAAATCGCAACGATGAATACATTGTGTAGTTATTAATAGAGTGGTCAGACGTGTCTGCTTACATGGGCGCACTCGCCTCAAGCTAATCAGAACGTTTAGCCATAACATACCTTCAAGGCAGTAAAACACCCTCCGATTCGTGTGCCTAGTTATCTAGTATCTAGTATCTAGTATCAGTGTTAGTCGAGTCTTGAGGCGAGATAATACAATTCCCCGTTAACGTTTTACGCATTGTAAATGTAATACAATGTCGGGCGTAGAAAATCCCAGAAAATGACCATTGTTTCATAATGTAGAGAAGTATATCGGTAGATAGTAGGATTTACGTTGAGGATATGCCAAAATAGTTTGTATAGTGTGCGATAAACAGTTATTGTGTTGGCACAAATCGGACTATACATTGGTGGTGGTACATCTGATCTGTTATCTACCTATAAAGATTATTTTAGTTATGCGTGTGTTGCATCCGTAGATATTGAACGGGTTTTTTTTTCCAAAATATTAAGCATGTTTTATCATGATTGCGACGAACGCGGTTTAGTGAGAAAAATCTTGAAATATTTAATGCTACAAACTTTTCAGCAATAAACAAATAATTTTGCTCTTTCGCAACACTGTATTGTATATTTGTGCTAAACGTAAATGTCATATATATATATATATATGAAACTTAGTACCGACCTGGCGCTCAGACGAAAGTTAACAACTCTAGTTATGAATGTGAACCAAATGTTTGCTATTTGGCACCATTTATAATGTATACAGGCGCATTGGTTTAATTATTTATTTTACCAACAGTACTAGCAAACTACATATTTAGGTGGATATGCTAATAGATAAATATAAGTGTCGCAATATAACCACGTTTTCAGTCATATTTTATTTTGTATTTTTCTCACAGACTCTGTTTTCTTCTTTTTACATTTTAGCCCAAACAAATTTGAATTTTATGCATTTAATCACATAAGTAATTACAATTATCAAATATTAAATCAAAGTTGATAATTTAATTTGCGAATGTGTTTGGGCAAACATGCTCAGCATTTTTCTTAATCCTAATTTTAAGCTGTAATAACTCCGCTTGTCTTAAAATAGCAGGCGCCCTTTGTTTCACTTAATGCAAACGTGTGGGGAAAAATAATTAAAACAAATATCTCATTTTAATAATAAATCGCTGCCATAAGTTGCAATTAATTACAGCAGCCTAGCGGTTGTGGGAGCAATTTATAATAATTCCGACCGCACTTTCGTTTCTTTGGAATTAATTTTAGTTTCGCGTTGAATACATTACCACGTACACGTACAATGTGATCAAATGAAGGTGTCTGAAGTTGATATCAAAAAGGTGTCGTTATTATTTCATTTACTTGTAAAGGTTAAACCAATCAACAAAATAAGAAATTCCGACGAGCCAACTGCGCAATAGTGCTAAAATAAATTATCTATTACCAGTCCCAAACACTTAACTTAGATCACGTTGTACATATATTCTCTTTGCGGAATGGGATATGGTGTGAAATGCATATTTATTATTGTTTTCAAATTATATTTGCAAATCAAAAAAAAAGTAAAATAAAGAACAAATAAAGAACCTGTAAGGAAATTTACGGGAATGAGTGATGAAATGATCCCTCATTGTATATATTTAAATAACTGTCAACTTTTAAATATATACACCAGGTTGAATTCTAATTCAACAGTTCAACAAGTTCACAGCCATTAACCGAAGCATTATTGGGAGTAGTATCAGCTGAACATGTTGGAACAGTTGCATCCCCATTTTACCTGTTTTCTCAAAAGTTATGTTTAAGAAGGATATAAAAAAATAATATCGTAAAATGTTTTTAGGTAGTAAATAAAATAAAAAATTGCATTATATATGCTGTTGATGTTTTGCGCTCCAAAAATATTTACCAATTTAATTTCTAGGCAAATACTACAGAAACAGCGAGTGCAAAGAAGTTATATGGTATCAAAATAACATTAAAGTAGGTATTTCAATACTTGGCATGTTCAAAGAACAACAAAATTTTGTTATAATAATAATAATAATAATACACGTATACTTGCAATTAAAATATTGCAAATAAAGTCAACATAAAAAATGTCGCTATAAAAGAGAAGTGTACATAAAAATACAAGAAAAAGGTATTTAAAGTATGATTCAGCATCTCCATGTAGATGACAGTCACAAATAAAGAAAAGACGAAAATACCGAAGAAAGTTACAGATTAACTAAAAGTAAACAAACAGAAACAAAGATTCATTAAAGTGAATATATATCAGCTACCGCCCTCCATGGAAGTAATGTATTTCATTAATAGGTATAGAATTTCCTTTCACAAAGCATACTCTTTATTTTGTTTTGAATGCATTACTTGACAACTTCTCCACTGGCAGCAAGTTGTACAGCTTGCCCCCAATAATCCACAGCATTCTGCGTTGATGTTAATCTGTGGTGTGGTGTTCTGAGTTTTTGACGATTGACGTGTAGTGGCTGTGAGCTGTTACCATTTATTGGAAATGTTTCTTTG